>QAOA01004841.1:115217-218943 GCA_003255065.1 Cercis canadensis
TGAGAGAGATTATGTACACACAAAGTACTATTATCCATATACAATTTCCGTGGTGGGTTTTGTTCTGTGTTTGAGCTGATGGCAGATTTGGGAAAGAAAGAGAGAAATTGCTAGAGGCTGTAATGGACTAGCTAGCTCCATGCATCATCATTCTCTTGAACTCGTTAAAATTGACCATACCATCTCCATCCATATCAACCTTCCTAATCATCTCTTTGCAATCTTCAATCTGCTTCCCTTCCCTTAATCCCAATGAATTCAACACCAAAGCAAGCTCCTCTACTGATATAACCCCATCTTTATCTTTGTCAAAAACATCAAAGGCCTCCTTCAAATTCTCCTCTTCACCCTCCACACCTTCTTTCAAAATCCCTTCACTCCCTCCCTCTTGACCAGCCATAGACTCACTAGTCAGCAAGCAAAACTCATCAAAGTCAATCAACCCATCTCCATTAGAATCAAACTTAACAACAATATCTTCGATCTCTTTATCGGTCATGAAGATTCTGATGTTTCTTAGCGACTCTCTTAGCTCCTGCCTTGTTATGAATCCATCACCATTCTTGTCAAAGGTAGCAAAAACCTTTTTGAGCTCATCCTTCTGGTACACGTTCTTCTCCTTGAGGGTTGGTGA
This sequence comes from Cercis canadensis, assembly GCA_003255065.1. Classification (NCBI taxonomy): domain Eukaryota; kingdom Viridiplantae; phylum Streptophyta; class Magnoliopsida; order Fabales; family Fabaceae; genus Cercis; species Cercis canadensis. The sequence goes on from QAOA01004841.1 coordinate 115,852, forward strand.
AGAGGAGATTGTAGAATTGGCTGCACAAGAATCTTTGGGGAAGAAACTTTGAACCCATGGATAGAACTTGTTGGTGGGTAAGTAAAAGAATACATTTATAAGCCCTGCAATAAATAATAGTGCAAAGAAGAGTATGGTTAGCAGCACCATGTTTTGGTCAAACTAATAGAAACAAGAAGAGAGGGATAAGGAAGATGAAGATGAACAGGAGCCTTCGCTCAAGGTTTGAAGACCATACACAAGTTTTGTCGGCTTTTTACGTTTTTAATGATGTTAAAAAGGTCACAAAGCATAAAAGTTACGCGGGTTTTGGTGGTGGTGTTGCTCTTTCTGATCCCACAAACCGCGTGAAGATAATAAGTAATAGCTACTGTTAAGAGGCAGCACAGTTGGAACATTTTGGTGACACTAATATAGCGACGTCATAATATCAGAAAACGATATCTACATGATCTTCTTTACAAGCTAAGTGTCATGATGGTCCCTTCGTGTTGTTTCATTAATATATGCATTAAGTGGGGAGTATAGTAAGATATGCATAATTAACCAGTATGACATAAATGCTCTCATGGAAGGGTCAAGGGTTATGCTATAGAAAACCCCATTTTCACTTTTAGCATCCCACACACTTCTATAATAGTTCCTAGAACACATGCTACTTTTTCCACCAAGAACTCCAACAAGTTCTAATCGTGTGGCGTAGAACATTCAAATTAGAGATCCAAAGGTAGAGAAAAATAGAGCCCATGATTGAAGGGACAAAAATGCTATTTGGGTTGAAAATTTTTAGTGAAATTTTACCAAATATGTGAAGTTCATTGTTAGTTCGAATTACGTGTTATTTAGGAAAACATAAGAATTTATGAATAAGCAATCACTCGAGGAATTGATTCACTACCTTACCCAAAGATAAAAGATATTCTTGTCACGGAGAGAGTGAGAGGGAATGGTGGTGGGGGTGTGGAACTTTAATACGTAGACTTAAATGAGAAGCCATTGGACTTTGACGCTTAAAGGCCTTCCATCCCATGTCCAACGAAAGGCATGTCAGTGGATCATGGAATTTTGCGTCTAAATCGGCTTTGGAAAGCGAGAACTCTGAGATTCTGAAAATAAAGTGCAAGCTAGTTATAGAGAAATAGCAACTTCTCAAATGTGATGTTACTTTATAATAATTGGGAGTAAGTTTTAGTGAGCTATATATGCTTCCTTAAAAATAAAGTATAAGCTAGCTACAAGAAACATAAAATGTGATGTTACAATTTTTTTTTTTATTAGAGGTTACATAACATAAAATAATTTGAATTTTATTCCATTCTTTTTTGGTAGGATTTGAATTTTGTATTTTTATAATTGAGTATCAAGTACTTAACTATTAAAATATTCTTTTGAGAATAAATTATAATGTCAATATCATTCAATCTTGGTCATAGTCCATAATATTATGTGCATATATNGACCTTTAAGGTCTCGTACATAGTTGTAAATTTGGGAGAAACATTTTGAGCACCTTCTCTTTTATCAAAGGAAGGTGTGAGCAATCCCTCCTCTAAAGGTCTCTTACATAGTTGTAGATTTAGGAGAAGCACTTTGAGCACATTCTCTTTTATCAAAGGAAGACTATGACACAGTGAGAATCTTATAACCATTTGATCTATATAGATCATATATTATATTATGGCCAAGTCTACAATACAAAGGGCTGAAAATGGGTATCAGTGCAAATGACAATCAATGGCTGAGATTAAGCCACGTGTACATTCCAGATGAAGTGACTTAATATTGACTATAAATAATTAATTATATTTTGGCCCCATAAAATTTATGTATTTACTTTTATTCTCCTCTCCCAAATTCCTCTACCTGAAGCATCTCAATCTGGGTTTCAACCCATCTCGTGAAATCAGCAAATTCATGAGCTACAAATCCGAATTGGATCTCCCAATTCAGCAATTGCTGCAACTTGCGAAATCGGCAAAATCTGTTCTTCGTTTGGGCCTCGATGTTGGGGGTGGAACTAGGGGTTTTGCGGCGAGAATGAAGCTTTATAATGTGACGGTGGTGACGACCTACCATCATCTTCTTCGGCTTCTTCATTATTGTTGGTAACTGGTAAGGTATATCCAGCAATCTCATAAACCAAAGGTGCAATTGTTCTCTACTATTTCAAAGTTAGAATTAAAGCTTATAATGGGTGAAAAGCATTACCCTTGAGAAGAAATTATAAAAACAGACGAGTTTGATCAGCACGAACACTACCCTTATAGGCATCAGACGCTTTTCCCTTGACCAATTCTGGAGAATTTGCTCTATTTTCTCCAAGCAATAGTACTCATTGCAGGGCTCGAAAGCAAGACAGGAGCTCATAAGACCTTGAATGCTGGATCCATAGATAGACGAAATCAAGCCCCTATTCAATTCGGAACTTCTACTGGCACATTTGGGCATGAACTTCCTCTGACGAGACCATTTGCTCATCTTCTTCAAATACTGGAACATATATGGGCTTCTGGAACGGTCACTGTAGCAGGCGACTGACATGCAAGCGGCCACAAGCCATGTGCAGAAAGGAGAGGCCACAAAAGACGTCGCCATGGAAGACCCAGAAGCTAAAATCAAAAACCCATATCGATGGAGGAAAGGCGAAAAAACTAGCCTTTGACGCTAATCTAGAGCCAAACAGAAAGGATGACGAGTTTCAAAGAGTGAGGGAGCAAATGGGATAACTTTAAATGGGTAGACAGAAGGAGAGAATCTTCAGAACCCAGCATGACCCACCCCCAATATGCAAGACCCAGATGAAATCGAGGGATGTGAAGGGAGAAGAGTGATTGCCACTAAGCGAAACGAATTCGAAGTCCGGTGGGCCACGACCTGGAGTTCGACGCAAGAAGAAATCGGAGACCATGGAACTTGGATGACGGACGGTGTGGAGGCGACAGAAATTGGGGGCGGAGATGAAGGAGAACCATCGCTCCAGCGATGGCTTCTGCAGATAAAACACTGCAACCAATGGCGTTGCTCATCGTCATTGTTTGGGGGATCGTTGTTGTTGAATTTGTGGAACTGAGATGGTTTGGAAAGCTGGATTGTTGGTGGAAAGCTGTGAGACGAGGCGGTGAAGGGGGGGCTGATGGAGGTGTTGCCGGAAAGTGCAAAGGAGGAAAAATTCTGGGGTCATTACATAATTTTATAAAAATATTGGGTCATATTGTTGTATTTCTTAAAACTGGTTCTTCAAGTAGCACTGAACATAATCTAAACCATTGAATGAAAATCTAACGCTCATAAAGAGCCTTTGCACCGGTGCCTATTTTCATCAATGGGTATTGTAGACTTGGCCTAAACATTTTTGGTTTTTTGTTTTTAAGTGGTAGGAGAGAAACTAATTAAACAAGTGTTAGGGTACAATTTGGGGGGACAGGATTGGGTTTAGGGTAATAAGAGACAATTAGTCTGGTGGAGACTCGGATCTAGGATGAGAGCCATTGAGTTGCAATTCTTGAGTATTAAGTAATTAAAGCCATCGTATACTATCCTATGAACATATATAACTTGATGAAATAATTCAAAGAAAATCCCCACCTTTTAACCTGAGTAACCTGCACGTCACAGCACTCATATATTACAGCATCGGATACTTCACTTTTGTTGCACAACTTAATTGGCTGTGCCTTTTAGGAATGCTTCCTTCTTTTTCTTTTTGTGCCACGCTAGCGATTCCTCCTAAAGTGTACCCTCTTAGCCCGTTTCTTTTGCTAACGCGTTTACAAGACACTTTTTTTTTTTTTTTTNACTCTTTTTTTTTTTTTTATCACCAGTCAATATGAATATCATTGACAGCGCACTGATATTTGAGTGAGTTTATATATCTAACTAAGTAAAACAAATAGCACAATTAATTTAATAGTGAATTTTTTTTTATTTGTAGTTAAATAATAACTGTATTTGTCATTGAAGTAATTAAAGAAATTTGAATCGAAAAATAAGATTAAAAAATATGCTCGCTCTTTGTAGGAGTAGGAGGTGAAATAATTGTCCATATACATACACATGATGGTGTTTGCCTTATTGCAGTATTCCTCACAGCTCCACTGTCCTTGTATTGGGCACATTTTGAGGTTGGGACTTGGACTAGTCCTGTTATAGGCCCTTTTGTCAAACCCAATTAGAAGAATCCACGCTTTTGCTAATGGGTTTGAAATCTTTGGATGCATTAGGTAAACCTAACATAAATCATAGTGGAAAGCTAACTGTTTTAGTTGGGTTAGCCTTCTCCACTTACCACTGTTTGAATTTTTCTTTCTTTCCCATCTCTCTTTCATTCTTTTTTCTTATTATAATAATAACAATTAGTTTCATTGTTTGATATTTTTTGAAGTGAAGTGATTATTTAATATTTATAAGGTCGTTGAATAGTGTAACAAAAAATTATAGAAATATAAGGAATATAACCTATTGTCTATTATCGACTAATAAGTGGTTTATTTGGCAAACATGAACCTAGCCCAATAAGGGCCCTCCAATTTAACGACGTAGGAGACTTGCAGTTCACTAGTGATTTATTGGAAAAGCCCATAAAAATGAGCGCCGAAAGGGTCCCATCTAATTACTCTTTACATCTACATGACCCAAACTATTTACCCATGATTTTTTTTGGGCCACAAAACTATTTCCCATGATGGTGGAAATGGCTTCAGAGTTGAGAGATGCATTTCTTTAGGAGATAAACCATGAAGTACACTTTTCAAGGTTTCAACAAAGGGTTCCAACATATATATATATGTATAGACAAAATGGCTACATATCCCAAAAACAATTCCAACGGAAAAGAAACAGATTTACTGACAACCATTGGATAAATAATTTTAATGGGACCATTCGATTGAGGGCTGAGCAACAAAAGTTGTTTTTCAATATGAAAGTTTAATTTTATATTTTTTTTTTAGAAAAAGAAACTGAGTTGTATAGTATAGACAAAATCACTGAAACAAAACAAGTATTCACCAAAAGTCATTGGAAAAATACTCTTCGGTTGGACCACTTCCTTGAGTTTAATCCCAAAAGTTTAATTTAGTGATAAACTAGTCAAGATTTGAATCTTAAAATCAAATAAATTGTTTACATAATATACTAGCTTGATGTAGAAGGTACGCTCGAAAAAATATTTAATTTCGATACACAAAAATTGACTGGAGAATATCTTTATCATGAAGCAAAAAAAAAAAATTATTTATATATATATCACTTAGACTTTTTTTTTTGAAAAAAAAATCAACATTTTATTTACTAACTTATTCATACAGCCAACCTATATAACCAAAATTTTGTAACTCTTTTTATTAAAATAAATTTTGTTTACTTATATCACCTGTATTATAGGTAAATCGACAATCATTCTCATTTTATAAAACATATATTTGGTTTCAAAGTAAGAATTGCATGCATGTGATAATAGACCTTAACCAAGAATTTTGGGGGGGGGGGGGGGCCTTATTCATATAATATGGCTCTTTTGGGCGGGCCCCCTTTTAGGTCCTTTTTCTATCCCACAAGCACAAACATCCAAATCCAATACAATAGCCTGCATTCCAACATTAAAATATTAATTATGTAAGACACAAAATATAATATTTACTAATTAATAAATAAAAACTTAACCTTGGTTGGTCGTAATTTTTTTTTTGAAAAAAAATAAGTATTAAGTTGTTGATGAGGAGCAAAGGGAACAGGCTGTTAACTGAGGCAGCGACCCCATGACGGTGACTTGATAAGGATACAGACAATCTCACCTCACCATCTCTCCCTATCAACCCCGTCCCGTTCTAACGTACACCTTTATTCCCTTACCCTTTGGGAGATGATCACATGCTCCTACTTGCACTCTCCTTAGCATGGTCCCATCACAATTCACAAACGCCAACTCCTCCGACTCCCGCCTTCGCTGGGCCGGTGCCGGTTGCCGCCAGGTGGCCCACCACGGTTTAGTCAGTTGTAGATTAGGTGTGCCACGTGATCAACCCCTTGGGCCCCACTTCGACCACGTGATTGGTGGCCAATTTGATATTGAACTGTACTTTGCTTGGGTTGGTTTAGTTTATCTTCTTCGTCTTGCTCAGTTCTCAGTTTCAGTTCTTACACCGTATCGTATCCTGCTCTAGTTCTCTTGTCAAGTACACAAACGTAGGAGAATTGCCTTCAACTTCAACCAAATCCTTTACTCGATAGTTAATTGTGACCGCCAACTAGGAACTAGCTCTAGTGTGTTCTAAATGTTCTTTTCTGATTTGTTAGTGGTAAAAAGCAAGTTATTTTGTTTTGCATGAAAAATGCACATTCAGATGAAGGACCACTTTATTTATATATATACTAGCTAGTGTGTTTTAAATGTTCTTTTCTGACTTGTTAGTGGTAAAAAGCATGTTATTTTGTTTTGCAGGAAAAATGCACATTCAGATATAGGACCACTTTATTTATTATATATTTGAAAGGGTTTGTTAACCTACATAGGGGTAACGTTACTTGACTAGGTTTTAGTGTGACTGTATTTTGAAATTAGTGTTGATGTAAATATCTTGTAAAAGTAAATCAAAAAGTGTGGGTCAAATTATAAAATAATTGACAAAATTTAAGGAGAAAAATTTAATTTATTTCCTTAAATTATAGGTAATATGCAGTTTATTCACAAAACTATAAAAATGTGCAAGAAAATCTCTATCAACTATCAAAATGTGTAAAAAAAAAATTGATTCCCAGACGGCCATCTAAAAATGGATAGAAAATGTTATGTTCACACACGTAAAAAGGAAATAAAAATGATAGGTGGTATTTTTCGTCTATTTTTGGAGGGTCGTCTGTGATCGTGGGTTTTTTTTACACATTTTGATAGTTGATAAGGGGTTCTTTGCACATTTTTATAATTTTGGAGATAAACTACACATAACCTTAAGTTAAATGGGGTAAATTAGACTTTTTTTAAATTTGAGTTTAATTGAGTCAAGGAAAATTATTATTCTTTATTTTTTAAAAACTTTTCCTATATTACTTTATTTATACATTTTATTAAAAAATAATTATNAAAATTAATTATTCTCACTTACACCAGGTAACTAGTTTTTCAAAATCTTTATAATAATATTAATTTTTAACCTAAGTCTCACCAAATCTTCTGAATAAGAGAATGTGGTATAATGCTATCCTTTTTGAATGGAATGTAACTCAACAAACCCCATAATAATTTCAACATGATTATTGATATCCTTTCTTTTTTGCAGCAAAGATGAAGTTTTTGGTATTTAACAAAAGGTCACAAGGGGGAAAAATTGAAGCATGTTTTTAGACCGCAAGTTGAAGATTGATACGGTGATAGAGATCCGTACGAGTCATATCATTAGATGCCGAGGGTGCTCGTGCACCTGACTTGTCAAGCATCAAAATTTGACAGAGTGACATGGTGTGAATGCCCAGTGCTGATTTGGAGGATAGCCGATGTGGGACCTTTCAATTATCGCAATATTACAATGACCATCTATCTATCCGCTTATATATTTATACCATTCCCTCCCTCCTTCTGAGCATATATGCCTGTGCCCCTGTGCTATGCTGTGCTTGCTGAGAATTTGTCCTTCTCTTTTTCTTCGGTGTCTGCACTGCTGCCACACGCTTGGGTCACAGATTCACAGGCTTTGCTTCCAATTCCAATTCCAAACTGATCGCCATCTCATTTTGCACAGTCCTTTACTACAAAGCTCATGCACCCCCTTGGCAGCATGAGGCCCAGTTCCTTTGCTTTTCCCCTTCTTTTTCTCGTCTTTTGGTTATCTTACTTATTTGCAAAGTCATTTTCACAATAGTTCTCTCTGTGACTCTGTGAGTGTGCGTGAGAGAGAGGGCACATTAAGGGTGGGCCATTTCCCCCACATATAATATATTTTAAAAAAAATTTCCCAAGAAGGTGACCAATTAAGATACAACTATTTTGTTGATAAAATAGTTTTATATTAGACAGGTTGGCCAATCTTTTTCTCTCACCCCTAGGAGGTTGTAAATTTAATTATTAGTTTCTTGATTTTACTCGATTAATTTCTCATGTTATGATGCTTGTGACATATTAGGGTTGATGTGTGAATTAAAGCAATACTAACAGTGATCTAAAAAAAAAGTATAATTATGCAATGCTTTGAGATATTTCTTTGAGGCTGGATAGGGTATACTTTTTTTTTTTTTAATAATAAGGGTATTCTCAAGTTAATTTTTACACATCGAGACTAAGTTTCTTCTCATACAATCTTAAGAGTGTACCCTCTACATCAACCTGGTGCATTCAATAATAAAAAAAATCCTCTAGGTGCTGACACTATAATTTAAATCTTGGTTAGCTTTGATAAACGTATTACATTTTTACCACTAAACTAAATTCTTAGGGTTGATAGGGTTAATACTAATTATAATAGAATGTCATTTCAATTTGTGTGACATTTTGTCTAATTATATTTTTCAAGAGCGAAATTGAGATTTTGCATAGCTGAATAGATGTAATAAAATATAATTTGTAGAATTTAGGAGTAGAGTATCTGACCAAGATAAAATGCATAAATCACTTGTCAATTACTGTTAATTCTAGTCAATGTTGAGAACAACAATACGCCATAATCAGTCACATATATAAGAAAAAAACCTTTTTTATTATTCCTCTCATTATAAGTTATAACTTAAGGGTTAGCTTCATAATTAATAGTTGCTAATATACCAATAGTTTAGAGGTGCAACTTGAGCAATGCTAATCGATTAGGATAAAGGTTGTAGGTTGGATTTCTTGTAAATCAAAAAAGGCAGTAGTTCGTACCCAAAAAAAAAATGGCCGTAGTTCCATACCTCGGAGGTAGGATGACTTATCAACACATGATTATAAATTATTTTCTTTTTCTTTTTCTTTGTTTGGGCTAACAACATATATAAAGTGCATTTGAACATAATACGCATTGATTATGTATAGGCATAACAAAATTTGTAAGAGTAATGCCATTTGAAATTCAAACGCCACTACTCTTACAAATTTTGAATAATGTAACAGTTGAATCAAATTTTTTTTCAGGGTTAAACTATGAAATTTAGAAGTCACAAAGTAAGAATTTCATCTTGGAATACAAAATCTTTGGTGCATAGATTATTAAATTCCTTGCATGTGAAAGAAATTGATAGTGGTAAACATATTGCAAGGATAACTAAGGGCTCTTCAACTTCTAAATTCTTTATAGCTTCTATTCTTTGACACTTGAATTGGAAGCTTTTCTACTGAATCCCATAAAATGTGTTTGGAATAATTCTTTTTGAAAACAAATGATTTGCAAATCTTGCAATTAATGATAAAATTTATATGCACAAAATATTTTTAAATGAATTTTTATCTTGAGTTAAGATGATTTCAAACAACCTTCATGAAAGCTTTTTTTTTTATCATAAAAAAAAGAAAAAGAAACTGAATTCTAAAGTTTTAATAACTCCAAACCCAATGATTCTAGCTAGTTGCTAACAAAATAAAATAAAATAAATGTAGCTTCTCTTTTTGGATTTAGAAGAGATAGGATATAGGGTCATGTTCTCAAACATAGGAAGATATATGCACAATATATAGATTCTCAAGTTTCTGTGGCATCTCTGACTGCACCACAGCTATCCGTGGCATCTCTGCAGATCTATGAAGAACCAATTAGAAGTGTTATGGAGTATGGACCCCTTTGGCATGCTATTAAAAGGAAGATTTGTACAATCCAGTGACGAAAGAGAAGTTGATGAATAGTGGAACAATAGGGACATTGCATATAAATGGTACTCCTGCTGAATAATTTCTGTGGCCCTTTGAGCCCTCAACCATACCATCAACTTCAAAGTTAAAGTATCTTTATAATTCAATGCCAAACAAGTTCAAACATCACCTTGCCATGCAGATTATGGTATTGCTGTAATTTGTGCCTTAAAATTATCTTGTGCAGATCCCAGTCAGTACCATATCATGAGTAGCTGAATAGACCTTACTAACCTCTCAAGGCTGTCTCTGATGACTTACATGTGCTACTGGATTCATCTCTCAGATTAGCAATTCATGACTCACGCTACTATAGGACTCTATCAGATAATTAGAACACTTTGTACTGACCCTTAAATAACGGAATTAATTTCTCTCAGTTGCGACAGCAAAAAGTAGCTATAAAAATAAAGTGAAGATAAGTAAGATTTCTTAGACCAAAATTTTCGAATTTCCTCGGACCCCTTTGATTCTTTGGCTTGAGAAAGATATATGTATAGTCTATCATTTAACAGAAAAAAGGGAGAAAGGTTAAAACTTTTCTTTTGGTTTTCTGTTGAAACCTTCAAATCAAGCTTTTTAACAAAATCTACCTCGATCTTCAATTTAATCCAAATTTTGAGATATAGAGAGAAAATGACTAACTTTGAGCTGCATAATAGCACAATTTCTCATTCTTAATTAAGTTCAAAATTTAGTTATTGTCATGGAACTTATCCCTAATTATATAATAAATTTAAAATAATGTGATAAATTCATCCTTGGTCCCAAAAAAGGAGTAAGTATTTAATTTTCTAATTAAACAATAACTTTTCGTAAATTGAAAATTGTATATACCATGCAAAGTTTTAAATAGCGGTTTAGCATATTTTTTGCTAATTTATGCAGGACAACCACAATTTAAAACTCTGGTCCCATACATAAATTATTTGAATTCTACAGCTTGCATATTGTTTACCAATATGAAGTGAATCATAAGAAAAGGAAAGAAAAAGTTATGGAGCGAGGATAATATACTATGGCCTATGGGCATGGAAGTTCTGAAATCTGCATTGATTCTGAGACGCGAGCATCAGAAAAAAGACGTAAATTGTGCAGAAAAGCGAAAAGCACTCGTGGGAGTGGGACTCTTTGCGGTTGTCAAAAACCAGGATATTCAAATTCAACCCTATTAGTCCCCAGTCTCATGAGTGGCAACCTTAAAAGCCTAAGAACTCTCCCCACTTTTGATCTTTGCTAAGCTTCGAGTGCATAACTTGGTTCAATGAAGATCAGCAATAGGACAAGCTCCTGCTAACTGCTGACTCCGTGTCCCCAAACGGTAAAAAAATTATTTTAAAAAAACCTACGTCCCCACAAAATTTAAACTACTTTTTTTTCTGCCATTAAAATTTAGACTATACTTTAATTGTAAATTCCTCCCAATCTCTAACCAGACTTTGTTTCTTTTCTTCCCTCTGATTCAAGGGAGATATAATTGAGCCCTAGCCACCTTCAGCGGAGCCCCCCATCCTTTCCCCTCTCACATAAAATTACTCAACCAATGCAATTATTAGATAGCCATTTGAGTAAGTTTACCCTATATATTCGATGATGAGTCTCAAATTAAGGTATGCTTGGTAAAAGTAAAAAGTAAATAAGTAAAAGTAAGGGAGTTGAAAATCAGGTGCTGCCATTGGCATTTAGGGTTCCCTAGTGTTTGCCATCTCTAGGTGCAGAAGTGTGCCATTTGCAGCAAAATCTCCATTAGTTTGTCAATGAGACAGATCTGCTGGCAAAGGAAGGGAAGGAGGACAAAAAAAAAAGTCTTTTCATTGATCAGCTGATCTACAATTGATTGTTCCGTCTTTAAAAAAAAATAGTAACAGCATAATAACATGCTTTATTAGTTGGATTCACGCATCTCACTTGCTCAGAGATGCTATTGGCTTAAAATATAGTTGTTTTAATTGACATTTGGTATAGTAACTATGTTGTGCTTGTAAGTTTATGCATTGTTGCTAGGGCTATATGGGCTGTGATTTATATTTTTTCTTCTTTTTAGAGAAGTGCCTTTCGTCATCTATTCAGGTGACTTTACGTGTTTTTTTTTTTGGTAATNTTTTTTTTTTCTGGTAATCTTTTTTTTATCAGTTCAATGATAAGTAATTCTTATTTTTTGAGGAGAAAAAAAACAAATTATATATTTATTTGGAGAGAAATAAAGAAAAATAATGAAATAGAGTAGCTTCCATTAACTTTCCATCTTTAGTTCCGTACATAAGATAAGAAAAATATAAGATTTACTATCATTAATTTGCGACGACTTTCTCCTCTATTTTCATCAACACTAACCATATGCATGCTTGGTAGAAGTGAAACTCAGAGATACATATTTAAGCATCTTCTGTTTAGTTAATTTTTATTTCACACATTTTCACTTTTCCAAGCGCACCAATAATAGAAATCAAAATCATTTTCAATCATCTCATTTTATACCTATACGATATACTAAACATTAATTAATAAGTATGAAAAATGAAAACTTTTATTTTCTCTCTACTTTATCTCTTTATATACTTCTCACCTTTCCTCTAAATACATTAATTATTAGTCATATATTTAAACAAGGTTGGAGAGTTTCTGTTTTGGGTATATTGATATTTGTTTTTCGCTAGAAGCCTAGAAGATACATTGATACTTGTTATTATAATTACTTGAGCCTCGGAACTCAAGTTTCTAGCTACCCACCCCAACCACCCAAGTTCCGGGCGAATATGACTGGGCGTATATTAAAAACTTTAGTATTAATGTATCCAACTCTTATGTTATTTATACATTTATAAATTCACACATTCTTTATAGTATATAAATGATAAAATAATTTAATTATATCTACTTACATTTTAACTAAACTCACTTCAACTTTTTTTTTTTAAGTAGAATCAAATTTTCTACACCTTATATCTAATTAGTATGCAACAATCATTTCTCCAACATATATTAAATATACCTTTCATTTATTTAAAAGTGATATGGCATGAATGAAGTTTGAAATGGTTTTGATATAACTAGCCCCTTAAAAATATTGTACATAATGGCTAGCTATCATGATCGTGATCAAAGGGTGGGACACCAAAGGGACTCATTTTAAGCATGTAATATAAAACTAATGCTACTTACATTTTATTTTTCTCTCTTTTTTTTTTTATAAGTATTATTTTTCTCACTCTTTCACATTATGCAATATGCATTATAACAATATTTGTATTTAATTAACAATGTGAAGTTAACATTTCTATGTAAAAGGTGCAACCTACAAGTAGGGTTTGATAATGGGTAGGAAACATATCAATAAAGGTTTAGTCCCTACTCCTACCAGCCTACATTGCTTTCAATTTAATATGCTTTATATCAAATTCGTGACCCTTTTCTAATTAGTTTTTCATTACCTTGATCTAATATTTTACCCCTAGTCAACATTGGTCACGCAGTCATTGCCGGATTTGAGCCTGGTCTTAGAACCTAAACAGCACCAAGAAAAAAGAAGCTATACACGTCTCTCTGATTTTGTAAGTTAATTTGAAGTATGGTACTGCTATATATAACAGAAACTTTTGTGCACCATTCAATAATGTCTAAAACTGACTACACCACCAGGACCACCACCACCACCTGTCTCAGACTTATTTCCTTCATAATATATCGACCTAAGGCAATGACTTAGAGAAGTTTTATATTCCAAATGATAAAGGAGTGTGTTAAAGAGGAAAGGGCAGGGACACAGAAGGTTTAGCTAGAGATCAAACTACTAGCTAGTGGAATACAAGTCAAGGATGCCAAGTTAGGGTCATTGGCCTCATGGGTGTGTGTGTGTGTGTGTGGTAGGGTCTTGGATTAAGAAACGGACATCTAGTACGAAATATTGGCTAATAAATATTAATAACCACGAAGGTGGTAATACACTTTTGTGGCATCAAGATGTGAAAGATGTGACTTGCAAAATTGTCAACAAGTGCCTTCGATTATGCCAATGGACGCGCCTAACAATCCTTTTCGTTTTCTTTCCTATTTTTGAAATTTTTGCCTATGATGGTGAAGAGGCCATCCTTCAAATTCTCCAACAAGAAAGCATATGGAGTCTCAACTCTCAACATGTTCTTTTCTTTCGTTCTTCTTTCTTTTTTGTTTTTAACAATTCTGAAAAGAAAGTTGAAAAAAATTAACAACAAAATAAGCCTGTACTACACGATTTCATAATTAAGGTTAACAAGGCGAGCCAAGTTTTAAGCCAAAATTTTTTTTTTTTAAAAAAAAGGGGCCCATGCAAGACAAGTATATAGAGCAAGAAAGAGTAAAAGAGTGTGGAAGACATGTGGCCCGCACGGGAGCGATGATGAGATTGAGGGAGAACATGAAAATATGAAGTGCGTGAGTAGATAACATGGTTTAGGCGCGCATGCACACGGTAAAGACTTTCACTTCACTTCTCAATTCTCATGCGATGCGAAACCAGACAAACCCGCCCACTTGCTCCGTACACTACAAAAGAAAACAAACTGAATATCAAACTGATATAACTGGTGGTGATGAGGTGGACCTGACAATAACACCTCTCCATGTTTTTTTCTTTTTCTTTTCTCCCTTTTACAAAAAAAAATATATCATGTTTAAAATTTAAGAAAATGATATTTCTTAAATATTAGTATGTCATATTACATAAAAATAATTAATGTGTAAATAATATATATAATTGATAATTTTAAATTAATAATTTTTAAGTTTGTTTGAGATAATGAAATAAATTATGTTTTGTATTTAATAAAATAAAAAAAATTACATTTTAATAATAAATACTTGTTACATTAGTATTATATATTTATTACGTCCATAGTACCATAAAATTTCCATTAAAAAAAATTTAAATTTACTAGTTTGAATTAAATTTAAATATCATCCGATGTATATATAAATATATAAATAAAAATCATATAAAAAAGTATATATATACCAATTTAAGAGTTGATGACCCACTTGAGCGGGGTGGGGGACCCACAAGCCACAATCCAACAGCACCTGTTGAGGTCCACAACAGTCACATTAACATCAAAGCACGCACATGATATAAAGATAATATGTTATGTTATCTTCTTGTGATATTTTATATTATTATACAACTAATCTCATCACCTACAAACTTGGGGTAATTTCGTTTCACATACAAATTGGTATTTTTTTTCTTGATCTTATAAGGAAGATTTTTTAAGTTAGAGATATTTGGAGTATGAAAAATTAAATTTAATTAAGATATAATAAGTCATGTGAATTGAGAAAAAATTCTAATTTAATGGACTGTGTTCTCANTGGACCGTGTTCTCAATCATAATATCAGTCTCATCATTTTCTTTTTCAATTTAAATCCCTTCATTTACAAATACAATTAATATTTATCTACAAGTGATCAATCAAATTTTGAACAGTTATATTACATCATATAAATCTTATGATCACAATTGTTATAATTGTAATAAAATAACTAAATTAATCCATACCAGAACAAATTAAGAATTGCTAAATCATTGAATTTAATTTGTTTCTTTATTGGTGGTTGAATCCACAAATTTCCTTTCAAGAATCCCAGGTTAACTTATTTTCATGATATATTTCATATTAGATATATACAAATACATATACATTATACGAGACATTAGTGGAAGCAGAGTAAATTTTTGTAACAGAATTTCGGACAAATACAAACAAATTCTGGAAGATTCCAAACGTCTTGATTAAAGCCACATCCTTCGTGTTGAATATTCAACGTGTTAATTGCTGAGAGTTACATAATTGATGTTGATAGGGGCAAAAAATAAAATAAATGGTAAATACTAATTTTCCATAATAAGCGTAAAATTGTGAAATGCTGGACAAAAAA
This sequence comes from Cercis canadensis, assembly GCA_003255065.1. NCBI lineage: Eukaryota > Viridiplantae > Streptophyta > Magnoliopsida > Fabales > Fabaceae > Cercis > Cercis canadensis. The sequence continues at coordinate 131,568 of QAOA01004841.1, forward strand.
GGAGAGAGAAATCTTTCCTGAGGAGCTAAACTTTTAGATGCTTTTCATTTTTATTTTTATTTTTGTTTTTGTACAAAAAAAGAAGAAAAAGTCTTCGAATTAAGGAGACCTATATGCAAGGTTACTATAATATTATTGGGGGCGTGATTGGAATAATTGAAAGTTGATGGGTGTACATATGAATGGGGCAAAATTANAACTTTTAGATGCTTTTCATTTTTATTTTTATTTTTGTACAAAAAAAGAAGAAAAGGTCTTCGAATTAAGGAGACCTATATGCAAGGTTACTATAATATTATTGGGGGCGTGATTGGAATAATTGAAAGTTGATGGGTGTACATATGAATGGGGCAAAATTATATGGATCTCTATGCAATTTGAATTTAGTAACATATTAAAATAGGAACTAAACTATATATATAGGTTTTTTTGGGAGGAAAAGAATTAAACTATATATAGTCAGTTTAGCGCAATTAAAGTAAAGAAACATATTGGAAGTGGAGTTAGGGTAAAAGTGTGAAATTTAATTTAATATAAACTAAGTAAGAGATGAAATTAAAGGCAGAGCATTATAAGTATGAAAGTTATGAATTATATATGAAGGTTATTTTATAGGTTAATATTAGAGAGAGTTTAGACATATTAAGTTTTGGATACATGTGGAGTCGTCAAAAGGGCAGGTAAAGTGGTTACATTTTTAATTTTGAGCCAACATTTGGCATTAATACCTCAACCACTTTAGAGTATAGTACGTCTTGATTTGTGTAAGAAGCTAGTTATAGAGGTGTAGCAGATAGAAAAGGGTGAGGATATATACTCATAGAAGTGGGAAAAAAAGAAAGGCACTTGTATGGAAATGATCTTCATCACTAGTGCTTCTGCTTCTGTTACGTCTTTTCTGTAGTTAAAAGTTAAAATATTTGCAATAAGAAGCCCCTTCATTGGACAGCCTCATGGGCTCAAACAAAAAACATATTGTGCATTATTAGCAGCTCTATAGATTATTCCTACCATAAAATATCTTACATTATTACAGAAAAATTATTGATGATCACTCAGAATTCTATATGTGGGTTTCATGTGTATATTATATATATGTAATGCAAGTATTTATATATATAAATTAAGAGAAACAAATTAATACGCATACAAGAATTGGGGACCATAAACAACCCATACCTTTAAATCTTTCATAAAATAAAAAAGAGATCCTGCTCACATGGTGGCATGTGAGGGGAATGGGAAGGTTTTTCAAATTACAACCTCTTATTTTTGTTTTTCAAACATTTTCTTTTATTTGATCACTTGTCTTTCAATTTCTTTTCTTTTTTTTTATTTGTCTTTTTTGGGAAGATTATTGTTCTTTACCCATCTGACGTGTTTGTATGCGACCCACTGCGCACTCACCGGGAAAGTAAGCCATTTTGTGGGTAAATTGCACCTTTGTAAGTGAAGTGAACCCTACTCTCACCCCTCCTTCACACTTCACACTCCCCCCCTCTCTATAAAGCTGGTAGATTGATTATAAATGGTAGAGTGGTCCATGAGAACTTTGTATGGGCATGTTACCTGATTTCTCACCCTCACCCCGGCCCCTTCCCTCCTTTACTCTGTTCTCCCTTCTATTCCATATATTTCTTCAATTCCCCTCTTCTTTCTCACTGCTACAAATTATGCTAGCTATCACTCTGCGATTTTAGATCTGAGCTCAATTTGGTTCAAGTCCTGGTCATGCTTTTCCACAGCTTTCTTGAACTTCTTTTGCATCTTAACCTCTCCTCCATTAGAAGCCCTAGAAGCTCAAGAAAGCTGTGGGACAACATGGCATCTCAGGCTTCTTAATTTGTTGGTTTTGCAGATGCAGATGCAGAGTGCAGAATTTTGACGCCGGTGAAGCCAACCTGTTTTTCTGTCATCTTCATCTTTTTATCGTGGTAATTCTTACTAACCTTTGTCACATTTTTAAGGATTTGTGGCCTATCATTTCAGGTAATTCACGAAATTGATGTAATCATACATTAGTTTCTCCCTCTCTCCTTTTTTAAAGGAAAGAGAAACTCATTTCACGAGAAAATTCACATGTATCCTTCTGTTTTCTGTGACAAAAAATGGGTGTGGTCATAAATTTGAAAACTTTTCATCTTGGGTCTTGCTTGGATGCCGAATTACAATGTGGGTTTTCTTGCGATTGCGAGAAAAGGAAAAACCCATGATTAGAAGAACAAATCTATCAACTCCATTTAGTTTTTCTACACTGAAGTTACTCAAATCTGATGCAACACGTTTGAGCCATGCAAGGTGAGAGAGGCAGTAGAAAATTGTAACGAGTTTCAAAAGAAAATTAATGTTACCTAGTTGTCTGTACAATTAGGTGAAATTTCCCTTTTACTTATTTATTGTTGAAACATGATACATTCAATCAAAATGGTTAAAAAGAAAGAAAAGAAAAGTTACATAGCAGAGAAGATTCCCTACCTTTCCTTTTTATCATTAATGATGATAGTTCTTCCTGTTGGCCTTTTGGTTTAGCGAATCCACATCTTCTCCTACATTTCTGTGAAAAAGGTTAGCCTTTGTCACTATGTGACATCATTTTTTTAACCATTCCTCGCCCTCTGACATCATTTTGCCTATTGATTTTAACCCTCTTTCTTCTCCCTCCATTCCTCCCTCCTTCTCTGCCTGCCTGTCTCTTTCCTTCTATACTAGAAAGCCAAGTTGGTGCTGAAATCTTTGGTAATTTATCATACCTGCTGTCTCGGTGTTTAGTTGTCATTGGATTCTCAACCTTGTTACAATTTACTTTTACATTCTTATTTTTTTACCTATGAAGACCAAAATCCTTTGGCCACAGTCTAATGTATTAACGTACATACAAAGATCAATTACAAATTGTCATTTTAGTACATATGTAAACCTGCTTTTGATTAATTGATCCTTTCTCAACCCAATTAATTTTTTCCTATCACTATCTAGATTCAGTTTCTCTGTCTAATTTGGCAGTGCATGTTGAATATTTTATTTAATTGCTGAAACAGATGACCCACATCGGCCAATATATAGTCCCTTGTTGGCATGTAATGGCCATTGCTACAATTCTTTTCTCTCTCTTTCCCTTTTTGGGCTGCGGGTTGCTGTTATTTCAACATTTCATTCGACGACCTTCTGTGTAGTAGAAGATCAGTGTGACAGTGATGAGGATCAATGAGGTGAACCCCTTAGCACTATACTTTTGCAGTTAAAGTCAAAATAAAACCCTTGTATTCGGAGCTATAAATGAAGGAGTAGCAGAATAAAAAGTGCTTTGAGAAGGAAAGAAGGATGAAGAAGAACTAGTTTATATATAACGAGAAAAAGAAGGTAGCTAGATAGCTAATTGCAAAAAAGAACCTTTCATAAAGTTAACATTTTGAATGTTTAGCCAAAGGGAATACAACAAGTTGTACAGAGAGAGTAGGTCCACCAAAATCAGATTAAAATCAGGGAGACAGAGAAGCATGGCACTTCTGCGCTTCGTAAAAGATATGATTAGTGAGTGTGTAAAAGTGAAATGGTACTAAATATATAAGGTAACAGTACAATTAACACTATTCGCCTAATTTTACAGTTTTCAGAGAAATAGTGCAATTTTTGAACACAGACACACGAAACCCATTGAGTATCCCTATCCCATGAGTCAGCTTGTGACACAACATTGTATGAGAGTTTCCAGAGCTAAAGCCTTCAAAAAACTAAGTCAAATTTCGTGGTACGGAGTTATTTTTGCTTTTCACATACAGTTGAAGTTGGCTTTTGTTTCCAGAAAGCTAATACTAGTATTTTTCATAAGTCATAACTCATAGCTCCATATCGGCTATGTTTGTAATATTTTCTTATATTTGAGGGTAAACAGGACCTTTAGAGCTGCATGCAGTCAAGTCGCACTCATTCTTTCTGTCCATTTTTTTTAAAAAAATTTTAGGTCGTTAACCTAATTCAAACTCAAACTATATTAAATCAGAAAAGGTTTGCTATATATGCATCCATTTCTATTGGTTAATCTTCGAATGTCATTCTTTTTACTACTGATCTAATAGCTTGGTCGTTTACCATCAAAACAAAAAGGAATTCTTAGGCTCAAACAACTAAAAAGGGAAGGAGGGGAGTATACATACTTGTCTACAAATCATCGTTTGCATCTGAACTTATTTGGTAATTTCCATGACAGCTTCATCAGAAGAAAGAAAAATGTCCGAGTGGCTGAAGTGAGCATTAGAAAATAATTTAAAAATAAGAGATTGCAGCACAAGAATAAATGTTGCATTGACCCCTTTACATATATAAGTTTTCAAGGGTTATCACCCACTAAACTAATCAAGAAGTACAACTTTAGGACAAAATAATGAGATCGTATAATTGTTAGATGCCATATCACTGTAATGGTTTATCTAACTGTTAATACCTAATAAACTTATTACCCTTTGCTATAGTAAAAGGACTAAAGTGCCATTGTTACAGTAAACAGATCAAAATACTCATACTAAGGTATATACTTTCATTCACGCTCCTTTTTGGATCTCACGCTCTCGGGCCCTTCTCTTCTCGGAGCTTCTCTTCTCTCAGTTTCTCTCCTTTTCTCCCCATGACCAAGCTAACTTGAGCGTCAAATGTGACACCGGAGCTCCGGCTCCAACCCCTGACCATCCCTCTTTCTTTTTGCAGGTTGCCGACCTCATTTAACTCCAGCAATGACACTAACCAATGATCACTCACTTTTATTTGAACTATTCTTTAAACGTAATTTTGTTTTACAACATGGGTCTTGCAAATAAATAACCAGTAAAAGGGAAACTGGGAGTCTATTGATGAGCCTTCTAGATTGTTTCTTTTACTTTAAACAATTAAAAATCGAATAAGAAGATTTATACACACATGGAACAAATATGGAAAAACAATAGAACCCCTGCAAATCTATAGATCTATTAAAGTAATTCCGAAGGATGCTAATCTATGGAAGGGTATGAATACATTTTTTAGGAAAAAATTATATGCAACAAGAAGGTGCAATCTCCTTTTCTTATTTTTTTGGAAAAACTTTTATATGGTCGAGTATTTAAGTATAAGATTAGCATGTATGGTTAAAATTATCATCTAAAGTTTCCTAACAAGTTTAGTCAAAGACAGGTCATTCATATTAAGACTATCAACTTTACAATTTTATTTTTTTTTTATAAATATGATCCTGAAAAATTAAAAATTAAGTCTCTTATCTATGCGTCTAATAACACATGACATGTTCTCTTTAATGACTATGACAAGGCCTTTGCTTGTGTTTGTTAGATTATTTAGAAAGTGTGTGTGACCCACTTGACTTGCTTTTCTCAAGTCTTGACCAGTATGAAAGAAGTTTATTTATGGACATATCTTCCAACGGTAAAGATCACATTGTCTATAGCTATAACATTGCATTTTTAGACCCACTTCTTTTAGACCTTGATTTGACACGTTAATGGAAGAATCAAAAGAATCACACTGTATATCTTATACAATAACAAGTAGACATAAGAGATTCAAAGGATGAAAACAAATTCTATCAGAGCCCATGACTTTAGCAACAAGGGCTATCAGATTTTTATTGTTTTCTGGTGTTCATGGTGATTGTGAGCCTCTTCCTTTCAAATTGTGTTGGGCATAAAAACCATGTCATTAAAGATAATGTCGGCAGGTTTCTTCAGAATTGTCTCTATGTTGATATAATTTGCCAGAAAAAACAAGAAGTGAAAAATGAATCTTATACATTGGGGTACCTGATTGGAAGAGAAATGATAGCAATAAGACTGCATGCCCACCATCAATTGTAGGGTATACTATTGACGTAAGTAACTAGTGAATCAGCCACTTAATAAAGAAGACGCCATATGAAAATAATAACACTTTTCTCCTTTCTGATGTGAAAGTGGCGCAACAACAATTAAAGGAAACTATTTTGACCCATGAGGAAAGAAATATTTTCATCAAAATAGCACAGTCATCGTGATTCAAGTTAAAAATTCAACCTCCGTATTATGCCTCAGGCCGTATGTGCATTTTAACCTGCATACTAAGAAACTAGGCAATTTTCTTTTTTGCCCTTTTCTGAAGGAAAGAAAAGGGACTGAAATTTCATGAGAAGGGAAGGTAGATTGGCTAAGACTGTAAATAAACAAATCCATTTGTAGATTCCCAAAAGAAGCTTTATTTTGGACAATAGAGAAAAATTCTGATATATTGGCATATCTAGAATTTTATATGATGGGCCTGAAAATCCTCTTAGAAGGAGAAAAAGTATATATATTTGCACTAAATTAATGCCGGAGACATATAGACATGCTTCCATTCACTTTGCATCTCATGATAAAAAAAAATGCAAATGAGCATTCTTGTCTGGACCAGTTCACTTTAACATAAGAGAATGTAGGGTAGATGCACTTGATAAAACGAGTTCTTCCCAGCAGAATAGATGGTCTCATAGATTATAAACCAATCAATATTGAAATTCTTTTTCTCTTCTAGCAAAGCAATGAGATAAGCTAGCTAAAGCTTATCAAGTGCTAGAAATATTTAAATGCCATAGTTGTAGACACAAGACAAAAGTGACAGTGCTAAGACTGCAAGATCAAGAAGATTGTCAATTAGTTTATTACCTCTCTGTCGTTTTACTCTTTTCACCGATCTTCCACATCACACAGCACAAGGAAATCCAACTTTTCCAATTTTATCTATCTTCAAGGAAAAAGCTACTTGTGCAAAGTGCAAAATTAAACTAGACACGAACGAGCCATATCAATTTGATTACAACAAGTATGCACTTAACCCACATCAGCTCCATCACATTTAAGTAAAGGAAATAATAACGGAGAAAAAACCATGATGAGTGAGAATCACTTTTAAGCAAAAGAGGATAATAACAATGATACAAGTGTATAAACAAATAATAGATGCAAACCAAAAAAAGCAGAACATCAAGCGTTCAATCAGTTAAAAAGCATTTTGTGAGATCAATATCACAGCCATTGAATGAGGAACAAATTAGTGTGTGTGTGTTGGATTAGGGGGTTACATTGGGATATTGATCGATCTTTCAAATTGCAATTAAAGTGACATGGTCATATGACTTTTGCATTATCTTTTGAAAAAGAAAAAGGGAGGAGGGGTTGCTGCTCATTTACTGGATAAACTCAAGTATATACCCGTGACTTCAATTGTAAATCTTTCTAACACCGAAATGAAAAGGAGAAAATATTTCTAAGACACATGAATCTTGGTGAGCTTTTTCCTCAAGGCCATGCAAAATTCATCCTCTTCTATACATGGAAAAAGTTTGCATTTTCAACAGTGTAAGAATAAGAGATATTACTCTAATTCAAAACCATTCCTCTAGCTAGCAATATAATAAAAGATATGGTAGTTGCAGGTGATCTAAAATGCCCATTTCTTGCAACTTGGTTGTCTCTTATGACTTGGTTGGGAAAAGGGTAAACCCTAGTTTCCTTCACCACTAGCTGCTTCTACATTATTTGTGGGTAGGTTCCTTTATTTGAGGGCAAAAATCAAAACAGTACATTGTTGATTAACTTTTCGCGGTTTGTTATGGTTATTCTTTCCCATAAAAGCTTCACCTAACCTATAGAATTACCAACAAATGGCTTAAAAGCTCTCATAAGTTGTTGGAAGTTCCAAACGAGATAAAGGCAGTATGGTCACCTCTCAGTGGTCCATCGTCTAACAATCAGTAACTGAAAAATGTTCCTTCCAGTTAGTACCTGTACCAAAAACAAAAAGTGTTTGTTGTGACTAGCAGATCGTTTTAAAATAATGTTTGATCCAAGATGAATCTGTACTTACTCTTTTTTTTTTTGTATAAATTAAGAAAAAGTATAATTGTTCCAATCTTGTAAATAAAATAAAAGAAGCAATAGAGTTTATAGTGATTAATTGATAATACTAACCAATGCAATTCTGAATGTGCAGGCTGGAATTCATATTAAATTACTGAACCATTTGTAACTTTGCCGACTGAACAGCACAAGTAGCAGATCAAAGGTTTAATCAACTAATTTAAAACTGTTTTTAATTAGGCATTAATCTCAAATGATGACACCTTTGATCCACTATTAAGTTGTCACTTTTGCCTGCAATGGAGGCTACACATGGGACACTTGAAAACAAAAGAAATTAAAAGGCTAAGGAGAGACAGCGAGAAGAAAAGAGCGGAAGCTGCTGAAATGATAAAATTATTTGTCGTCACAGACAAAACCTAGACCACAAAATAGAAATATATATGTATTCTCTCATCAAACATCTAATTATATCTATACAATGCATCACAATGCTTGTCATGTGCAGTGAAAATCTATCATCTCCATATTCTCCCCATTTAAATATGCCTTGTCCAATAAAAGAGCAAAGATCGAGTGGACTAGTGGAGATGAAAGGAAAACAAGTATCAATCTTAAAACTAACAATTATGAGATCTGAAAATTGAGAACAAAATTTCCCTTTGCTTGTGAAGCACTACCTGTTCAGTAAAATCAGTAAGTTCTCAAAATTGAGAACATTATCTGGGTACTCATCAGTAGCTGTAAATTTAACATGAAACTGAAAACCTATTGATATAAATCAATTCATTGCTTTTGAGAGATGATAGAAGTTCACTGCTTGAATACTGCATCTTGTGATTCTGATGAAGATATACTCAAAAGACAATGCTTTGCATTTTAAAGTGATATAAAATGATCCCAAAACAAGTGAAAAGAAAATTGGAAAATACCAATCAAGCTCTGCAGTCGAATCCTATCTTGAAATTTGTAGTTGACCATATCTGTATCCTCCCACAGCTTTATTGAACCGCAACAAGGTGTGGGAGTGCCATGGCATGCATGTAAAGGAACTCATAGATGCAGTTCAAGAAAGCTGTGGAAGAATACAAAGAGGGCCATAATATTGAAGGATGAAGATAGCCCACAAGCTATAATTAATTTAAAAAAAAATGGCTTGGAAGCTTCATAGCATAATCAAAACCCTAATCCAAGAGAAAGGGATAACCAGCTAGAAGAGGGTAAGCTGAGCGAGAAAAAGAGAGATAAAATAGAGAGAGAACGAGAGGGGTGTAGGTTTAGGGGAGAAGAAGTGCTGCATTTATAGGAGAATTTAGGGGTTCTATGCTTCTTCTTTTTTCCTTTTTTTTTTTTTTACCACCAATCCCTAGAAGAATATTGTGCCTAAGATCACAGATTTACTGAACCCCGCCTTTCTCGAACCCTAATTAAAAAGCTGACTACGTTTGATCCCATTAAAGGCTAGAATAATGGTATTACTCAACACCCATATGAATATTTGTGCGTCTGTGATGCAGCCTGCCGGATCTGACGGTGACGGTTACCATTTGTGGGGGCACAAGATGGGCCCACCACAGATCTGTCCTTTTGTAGAACGAAAAGTCTGCCATCCACGCGCTCCTCGCCGAGTCTATTTCACTGTTCAACAGCCGGAGCAATAAATTAAAAATAAAGTTAATTAAATTAATAATCCAAGACTCCTAGCTAAAGAAAAAAAAATAAAATTAATTGAAAAAAATATCATTTTGTCATTTTGAATAGAGTTTTTCTTTTCAACAACTACAAATACACATGTTTTTATACTATTCAAATTTAACTATATCCACTTCACTTATTATATGTACAAATATCTCTTCTTCTTTTTTGAATAAATTGTGGTTATATGAAGCATCAATAATAAGAATAATGTATATCATATCAAAATAATAATAATAAGAATATATAGTCACCTAAAAAAAAAACCAATCATGTTTAGTAGGACAATCATTATAATTTAGAGGAGAGTTTAAATCTTTTTAGAGGCTATTATTTTGCCTTAGTCTTGGAATATGGTGGCTTCCCCTCACCTTAAAATTTTTTGTACCAACAAAATAATTTAAAATATCAATATGTTGCATACCTTTTTTTTTTTTTTTCTTTATAGATAAAAGTTTAGTATACCTTTTTCTTTCTATGTGCATATATATATATTTCTAGCTTTTGATGAAATGTGGAAAACGATATAGTTATTTCTTGTTGTATGTATAACTTATGTATTGATTACTAGATAAAAGATCACTTAATTAATCATGAATAAATTATATTGATGTGATTTTGAGAATATTCTACAATAACAACACACATGCTTTCCACTAACAAATGAAATATTCATAATTTCTATCCATCAGTATGGGAGTCACATGATTGAATCACTTTCATTTATATATAAGTGAGATGAACATAACCATTCTTTTTTATATGAGAACATAACTATTTTTATATCTGTCGCATGTATTTAAACACCAAATTTTAGAAAAAAATTACAAAATCCTTTCATTAATTACCCTTTAGTATGTAGTTAGTTGTGGATAAAATTTTGGATGAAGGTTGTAGTTCAAGTCATAGATTTTTACTGTTAAACTTCTCTTACGTTTTGGTTGGGATGTTTATCTGAAATTCAGAATTTCACACGAAAAATAAAAGTGGTGCCTTTTTTTTATTTGTGAGAACAAAGTTTACTTTTTTTAATTAGGCTCACACTTATAGCTAAATAAAATGGATGGCATAAATTATATTAATTATTGACTTTATTCTGATATTTATATCATTTGTGGTAATGGTTTATCCACCATATTCTTTATTCCACAAGATAAACTTGTGAAAATAAGAAAGTGATTACATCACTTGTGATATTCATATCACTTGCAGGAAATGTAGGAAACCTTTGCCTTTATCAGGAAGGAAAGAGTTCGATCGGTTAAAGTCCACTCCCCTTATGTAGTATTTTAACTTGTAATTAACCGTATTTATCAATGTAATAATGTGGTCACATTATATCTTAAGAATTCATGAGAGACATGAAACCTAGTTATAAGTCTTGAGTACGACTTTAGTATCATTTGACCACAAGTCATTTGGTATATTAGTCACAAGAGATAATAATGTATTTTGTTATCATAATAATTTACCAAATAATTAGTGAGTATCTAAATAATTGCCCAAAATCACCTATCTCTCTTAATTGGATTAATTAGTTATGGGTAAAGTCAATTAACTTTATGAAAGGAAATTGTCACTTGTCAGATAGATTAACCCTAACCTAGATTAGTTATGAGTAGAGTCAACTTTAATAAAAAGAAATGGCAAAGGATATTTATCTAATAGGGTCCCTAGCCTAGTCTATAAATAAAGTTTTAAATTGTCAATGATATTGATTTGATAAGGTCCCTAGCTTAAGCTTGTGATATTATATCTATTAGAGCTAATTAATAGAGAGGGATAGGCTAATTTATGAGTATTGGTAGGTAAAGAAGGTATTCGCTATTTACTAATCGTGTGCAACACCGAAATTAAGTTTATTGTTGATTTTTTTTTATTATTTTTTTGTTTATGGTGAAAGTTTAGTCATGATTCAAGGTATAGGCGTAGACGTATAGCATGGCATATTCAATGAAGAATACAGTTATTTGTACGTAGTATGAAGTAAGTCATCATTAGGAAGGGAATTGATCACAGTGTATAATTGTGAACTATAAGTCAGTAACTGATAATCTAAGCTCAACATGAAAGCAGAGGGACGATTCCGTTTCTTTTTATTTTTTGAATTTTCAAGTTATCAAAATGACACAATTTCATATGATTATTAGCCTAAAAATGTCATGTTAATATTTAAATCTCAAAGTCAACACTTAACCATTTACGTGTACAAATTTGTTAAGTTTCTCAAACAAAGACCTACTAATAGACTTAAGTGATTGTCATAATGAATATTGAGAGACTTATGTAATACAAAAAAAAAAATTAGGGACCTAAATGATTTTAGATGCATATTTCAAAGATTGAAATGATATTTTAGTATACAAATAAAAATCTCAAGTATCAACCTCCTCTCCTCATACATTAGTTCATTGTGCCTTTTTATAATTAAAAAAATATGCATGGATAAAAAAGAAGTTATAAAATTGGGATGTTGATAATAAAATACTAAACATATATAACTATTGGTGTATCTTTTGGAAAATTTATTTATATGTCTTTTAATTTTATCTTTGATATATTGGCAATAAAAAATAGTTTTATTTATGTTACGGAGATTTTATTAATAATGATACAATGAATATTCAATATTGTTCATAATTATTTTATTTTGAATGAATTGAAAATGCATCAAATGTAATCACGTCATTTATGACTGATTATTAATGGACTCATGCAGATACAGACATACTCATGAGAAATGGCCTGAGCCCAGAGGGAATCCTCTTTGTTTACTTTTCCACAGATGCGTCCAGCAATCCATGCATATTGTATTACAGCAAAAAAGAAAAACAAAAAAAAAATATAAAGGAAGAAATAAATGCATGCATCCACGTATAGGCATAAGCGCGTGTAAGAGATGAAGAAATGGACGGAGGTGTTGAAATCATGGGAGAAGCCATAACCATAAGCCAGCGAAATTAAAGCAAAATTAATGGGGAAAAACAGCCCGATATGAGGAGGAGAAATTTCGGGCTCACATGGCCACATGTGGGAAACGACCCCACTCCGTATGTGTGCGTTTCAAGTCGTTGCTGGATGTGCGCGCGCGTGAGCGTGAGTATAACTATGTCTGTATAAGCGAAACTCAACACAACTGAATATTCCTGTGAAATGTGTGGGTAAAATGGGCAATTAACACTTGATTATGGTACTATTCCCCGCTTTTCCCGGGACGGAGGTCGCTTTGTCGGGTAGCTTGTGACGGACACCTCTACTTGTACGATGTCCATTTCCTCACTCACTATATGAGAACATATGCTTAAAATTATTAAAAAAAATTATCAGATTTTCTTTTAACAGAAGTTTATGGTATTCGTTTCGTATAATACAAAACCTGTGAGTAGTGTCTTGAGTGACCAACCAACCAACACAAGATACCAAAATGGATCCAGCACATTTTGTTTACTAATAAGGTGCGCAGGTTAAAGCTGTCCATTCATCACTTTCAAACTTATGAGTCCAGCCCATTCTGGCATGGCTGGGTGATTATTGATTAGTGGTTAGAAATGGTGGGTTCGGGTTGTTTTGTTTAAGTACACGTAATTAGCTGGCACACACTGGTTTTGCTCAATCTTTCACTAACTTTTGCTTTATTTTTGTTTGATCTGATCTTTATTTGATTTGATATAACACTAATAACATCTCATCATTGCGCCTTCTACTATTCTTCCATCATTTTTTCGGATCATGTTATCATACATGCATGCATATTCTAAAGTTGAGGCCAGCACTAGATTGATCCCATAAAAACTAAATTTTAAACAGTAAAAAAAAGACCTTTAATTTTGGGCTCAACATGAAGTTTATGTGAGATCAAGTGACTCAGAGAAATTTATTTCCTTGCTAAAGTTTATAATTTGATTCATACAAAAATATTAAAAAAAGGTTTATTGAAGAATAATTAAAAAAANGTTTATTGAAGAGTAATTAAAAATTTAAACTCAAATTTTATCAATTATTTAGATGTGATCACTTATTTTCACATGGACTTCATATTAAACCCAAAAACAATAAATATTTTTATCCAAAACTCGAAGTTTAAGTGTCAACATAATGCTATCCACTTTTTAGATTGGGGTAACTTAATAAATCTTTTATTTTTATTGTTATTGTTATTATAAATAGAGTAATATTCGAATTCTTCTTCTCCTGTCCATTATTATTCAGATTAATGCACAATGCTCTATAGGAAAGTATGTCCTAGTTTGGATTTGGGTCCGGCCAACCTTTTCCCTTCAACCCCTTTATTCCACCAAATGTAGTTTAATCTTTAAAAATAATTCATATTTATTTACATTAAAATAGAAATAATATTTATAATGTAAATGTAAATATATTAACACATTATTATTATTAGAGGAATAAATTTTACTAGGCCATAGTCTTAATTAATCATTTGAAATTATCCATCTTTATAGTTAAATCAGTGTGCACATATATCATTTTTATTCTTTTGTATCAGAAGTCAATAGAAAAAGATACAAAGTCTCTCCAAAGAGTAGCAAACTCCCTTATGGTGTATGGTTTAAGATTGCACTGATCAAGTAATTAACTTCATAAACCTAATCACATGGCACAAATTATTAATAGTAAGCTTTCATCGCATTTTCAACATCGTGTTGTATCAATGTGATATTTAGATAATAATTTATTATTTAAATAAACAGTCAACTCCTAGTTTTTTTTTTTTTTTTTTGGGCAAACACAAATTTTGAGACAGAAAAATAGTAATAACTAGGACAAACATGTGTCAATTCCACACATTCTTTGGGGTTGTCTTCGATGGTTCAAAAGACGTTAAAAGTAAACACAATTAATTAATACTAGATTAGAAGAGATTTAGTAAAATATGGTTAATTGTTGTTAGTTGGAATTTGGAGACACTTGCATTGTTTATTTTTCTCCACTGTGTGTTTGTCGGGTTGGTCCATAGTCCAGACCAGCTAGAAGAAGCGTGTAATGCACGTGTACGAGTTTAGCGACAATTGCATGAAAATGCATGTACTCTTTTGTCAGTATATCACTGACACCATCTACCCAACACACATGCTCGACACGATGAAAGAAAGTTTGTCCATTTGATTTAACCCACAACTTTGTCTTCTCCTTTTCCGATTAGCCAATGCTCCTTCTTTGTCTACTATATACTTCTTTTTTATATAATTTGTAACATATTTTAAAAATTAAAATACTTATTATGCATTTTAGAATTTAGAGTAAGGAAATTCGGTGCATGGGACGGAATCTGCATATTTATGTTAGTCAATGTCAATGGTTCCTCACCCCGAACTCACTCATTCATCGCAATTAAATACTAATAAATTTGGGCCTTCGGCCCATCTGTAATACAAAAAGGAAAAAAAGAAGAATAAAACATGTTTCTCAGCAAAAACAAAAAGACATGTTAGACTTAAGTCAGTAGTAAAATAGAAAAAAAAAAAAAATAATGCTGAAGCATCCCTTCACGTTCATTTTTTTGTTTTGGTAAAAAAGGCCCTAGAAAGAAAAACTACAAAACAGGATCCTGGGGCAAAGAAACCCCTAACCCTGTAGGAGGAGACGCATAGTGGACAGTACCCAACTCATGAGTTCTTTTTCCTGCTTAATTTTTTAAATGATAGTTGGATACATTGATATGAAACAGCACTTACATCGGGTCAAAGTTTTGAAACTTTGCTATCCACNACCCTGTAGGAGGAGACGCATGGTGGACAGTACCCAACTCATGAGTTCTTTTTCCTGCTTAATTTTTTAAATGATAGTTGGATATATTGATATGAAACAGCACTTACATCGGGTCAAAGTTTTTAAACTTTGCTATCCACTTTTTTGCTAGCTGAAATTCTAATCAAAACTTGCTTCTAAAATTACGACATAAACCTTGCTATAAATAGCATTGTTAATTTGAAGCCAACCCGTTTAAAATTTGGATTATTGCATTAATTTTAAGGGCTATTAAAAAAACATAGCCTTTCTTTTATCCGACACAATTTTTGTGCTGGCATGTTTAGTATTTGGGCCACCCTAATTTTTATTTTTTAAAATTTAAAACTAATATTTAATTCATAAAATAATAATCAAACTGACTCGTTTATATATAAGATCTTATGAGTTAGGCTTGAGCCTAAAAAATTAGGCCCGATTAAAAAATCAGACTTTGTTTTTGGGCATGCTCCATATAACAATGCTAGCCATAAGCCTTTGATGGCTTAGCATATTTTTTATGGACATATTCACTCTAGGCACTGCAACGATAAAAAAGTATATATTTATTTGTCATAACATACTAGATCGAAATTTTCTACAATAAAACAAGATTAGTCGGATTAAACAAGACAAACTCTTTATAGAAGAGGCAAGAATCTTATAAAATGGTGCATATAAACCATAAAGTTTACAATTTAAAGGCCTAATATGAGAATTATGTAGCGTAATCACTAAATTTTTTGTAGTTATTATTTGAGAAATAGTGAATCTATATATTACTCTTTATCTTCAAGTTATAATTGCTTAGATATGTGAAATCTACCTTTTTTTTTTTGGTTAATACTAAGAGTATATCCACTTTACCTAATTGAGCGTGAGACTAATTTCGTTTGAGAGTTAGAACAATTGATATGTGAAATCTAGCTAATTGCATGACCCCACTCATTTGACAATTGGCCAAGTAAAATGTAACGCTCAATAATTAGATAGCCATAAAAACAACATTACCATTTATTACCATAGGGAATCTCATTAAATTTCTCAACAAAATAAGATTTGTATGTTTGGTTAAAAGATTAATTTCTTATTGCAAACTATTTACCAAGATTACCCTCCCCTGACAATTTATTTGGGAAAAACTCTGCCTCTTTCCCAGTGTTCACCGTGGCTCTCTCCTTGCTTATATTGTGAGTCTCAGTTCGATCACTACTTCTCTCACTCTTTTGGTCGCCATGTGGTTCCGGGTAATCTACAAATCTTTGTAATCAAATTGTTTCTGTTGTTAATTTCTGCAAAATTGATACTAGTTGTTCAATCTCCGTGTCGAAATAAACCCTAAATCAACATTTCGCTTACGTCCTAGGGCTTGAATTCATATGCAATTTCTCTATATTTTCTCTAATTGATGAAGGGGAAAGGGGGATTTGAGGGAAAATTACCCAAGATTGAAGCTAAGTAATTTTTAAAAGTTTATAACAAGCTGTTACAAAAATACATCATAGGTTATAAGTTGTTAACATATTAGCAGTTTATATTCCAACTTGATTTCTGTAGCGTTTGTCCATAATTAATAGGATGGTAGCCAAGCAGTGTTGTAGTTGGCCCATGCACAGCAAGTGCTAGGACCTTGGATGGATGGTACACAACCAGTTTTATAATCTTCTACTCGCTCAGCCCACACAAGCCACTAGTTTCCAGTTCCAGATATACCACTCCCCCACGCAACGCATCAAAGGTTACTTCAAAACCAATGTTCACTCACGGACCAGACAAGTAGTTGACCACAACTTACGAACTCGTGTACAATTGATCTTTGTGGGGTTCCGTAACCAAAACTAGGCCTATCTTTTTATCCCTTTCTTTATCTCCTCTCTTGTGGATTTTAGAAACTAATCGGAAACCAAGACACCAAACCATGAATATCCCACTCAGTATGGGCTTTTAGTAGGTTGTAATTTTTTGAATTGGTAGAATAAAAGTTAGGCATTTTTTCGTTAAATCTGTAACCAAAAAATAAGAAGTGGCCATACAATTTTGTAATTCCAAATTTAGGGAAAAGGGCAATTTTGGTGATTGTGGGTTTAATAGGGAGGAGTTAGCAAGTTGCAAGTCTAGTAAGATTTTGGGGGGAATAGGATGAGTGAGAGAAAGTAGTTGGATTAGATTGAATCATAGCCTCTGATGAAGCATCAAGATTCAAGAGAATTTGGACACATCATTGGGCTAAAAATTCTCCAACAAAAGCAACCAAATTGAGAGGAGGGGGGGCCCTCACTTGATTAATAGTCCACTGTATTCGGTGGGCTACTCACACGCCCTACACGTACAGACCGAAGACCAAGTAAAAACAGCACTAAATAAAAAAAGGAGGGGTGGGCTTTGTGGTCCGTTCTGAAAAATAAGAAAAACAACAAATTTTCCCAAACCGAAAAAAGATTTAAAACAATAATGTCAATAAATAATAATAATGGACCTTAGAGTCCAAATTCGAAATCCAACCAAAAGTATTGCTCTAATTTTAAATCTTTTCAGAACCTTATCTCCAAACCAGATCCCAACCACAGCTCGTCCCCAAGGTCCAATTAGCTTCTCGGGTTCGTTCCAAGCCCAATCTCCATCTCCCTCCTCCCCTTCTCTCTCTCCTCTGCAAAACCCTAGATCTCACTCCGGTGAGGCCTGAAGCTCGGTTTCCGAGCTTCCGCTTGCCACCACGCCCCGGATCGGCGTCTTCACTTTGTTTTTTCCTTTCTTATAGCTGGTAAATCCATAACCCTAAACTTTCGCGTTTTCGTTTTGTTCTGGGTCAAAACTACTATTAGTCTGAATTTCTCCACGAATCTCTTGCATATCTGCTAATTATCTTTCCAATCTAGTTTTGTTGGCTTTCTTTTATCGGAATTCGTAACGTGATAGTTGAGTTGAGTCCTTCAGTTTCATGTATTTTATAGTTACAGAGAATTACTATATTTGGTAAGTTCTGCATTCCTGTTCTTATTTATGGGGTTTTCATGATCTGGGCTAATAATCGAAGCTAAGATCGATCCCCTGGATGTGTTTAGTTTTTTCATTTCTTGTCCCCTCCATAAGTGGTAGCCCATTGAAGAACCGATTTGTACCAGTTTTGACCCTGTTTATATGGGCTCTGTTGGTAGTATCTCAGTCCTTGATCGAAAATCTTGTATAGACCTCTCCAGGAAACTGTTGGGTTGTTCTATTCATATTATTACATGTTCTTATTTTAACTGAGATGGGCTGACCCGACCCAGTTGTGGGCCCAAGTCTTCTTTGGGTTTAGTCGGTGGCCGATTTCACCTGAGACCAGGCTCTCATCGAATATGTTTCATGTAGTTGTGACTATACTTGATGTAGGGAGTTTAGGAAACGAAAAGCGATGTACTTGCGTAGATTTAGATATAAAACTTACAGCGCAAAAACTGGGGTACTTCCCTTGGGCCTTGTTGATAAACCTCTTGCCACATTTTTAACTGGTATCGATTGCAAATGGTTCTGATAGAGCTCAAGTTTGTGGAATGCATGTCAGGGATAAGACGAGGAGATAGCTTTAAACTGTTAATTCATGTTAGCAAAGGGTGAATGCTAATTGTGGTGCTATCATCCATTTAGATTTTGTTATAATAACAATATAACAACCTGTATCTCTTCCTTTTGTACTTCCGGTCACTGAAACTTGAAGTAGTGCAGCTGCACATGGCCAAGAATAGAAGAAAGAAAAGCAGAGTTGGCTTGATGTCTGCAAGCATGTGTTTATCATCACTTTGAAATTGGGTTCTTTATTATGTCTTGTAGTCCTACCAAACAAAGGGTCGTAGACATAATAACCTTTTGTTCATTCCAAATGAATGGATAGCCAAGTAGGTGACTCTGCTTTTCTCCCATTATGTTTCAGACAAGGAAAAATGGGTTTACGCCTTGCATTATGCATGGCACTTTGTCAAAGATGTATATGTTTCTTAGAATTTTCTATTGATAGAAATGTTGCATTACTTTACTTTTAGAATCCAGAACCATTCTGTGTACCTGCATGGTTTTATTTTTAATTAATAGATGTACCACTTATTGAGTTCTTTTGTTGCTATTATATTTTTTTAATTCCTTTTTTCTTCTTTCCATTGCTTTTACATGTGTGTCATTCCTTCCTCCATGATTCGCCACCGAAAAATTTTGCTTTCCAATATGTCTAAAATCTTTCTTTGGTTTCAGCTCTTTCCTTTCTCATACTTGGAAGATATTCTATAACAATTACCATGATCAAATATGCATGCGCACAAATGCAGTGTATGCTCAATCTCGTTTGAATCCTGTATCTTTTGCATGCGTTTATTGGTACTTGATGCACAAGTTACACAGGCATAATCTTCATTTGTTTAGTATTATATATGATTAATCCAGAAGATGTTCTTTTTTTATTGTTATTCATGGTAATTTAGTAATTGTTTCTGATTGATACAGCAGGAAGATTTATTTCTATACATGGCTGCCCTTGAAGAAGACAAAGTAGCTACTCCTGAATTGAAAAATGAGCCAGTCAGTGCTGATGTTCAGCCTAGCAATGATATTGCAAATTCTGAATCACTGCCTGACAGTAATGGGGAAAATTCCGAGTCCCACCTAAATACTGATCTATCTAATTCGGAAACACAACCTAACAAGGGACTTGTTGCATCTGACACCCAGGAGGAAGTGAATGCAGGGACATTGCTTAACTCTGAAGAACCTTCCAACAATCACTCAGTGAATCCTGAGGCTCCACTGAACAACCAGCAGGGCGGCTCTGAGGCTCCACCGGGAAACCAACAAGGCGACTCTGAGGCCCCACCAAACAACCAACAGGGTGATTCTGAGGCCCCACCAAACAACCAACAGGGCGATTCTGAGGTCCCACCCAACGACTGGCAGGGTGATTCTGAGGCCCCACCCAACAATCAGCCATACAATTCTGAGGTACTGGCTGAGGATCAGCTGGTTAATTCTGAGGCAAATCTAACCAAACAGTTGGTTGATTCTGAAGCCCCATCCAGTGATCAGCTGGTTAGTTCAGAAGCAATTCTTGATGAGAAGCCCGCTCCCGAGGCACCATCCAGCAACCAGCCGGTCGATTCTGAGGTGCTGGCAAATAGCGACCTGGTCAATTCTGAAACACAGAGTAGCAATGAAGTTGTCCTATCTGAAACACAGTCAGGCGATGTTTTGGTTACATCTGAAACTCAGCCTAGCAGTGAGGTGGTTATGTCTGAAGCACAGCCCAGCAGTGATGTGGTCATGTCTGAAACACATCTCAGCAATGAGGTGGTTATATCTGAAACACATCCCAGCAATGAGGTGGTTATATCTGAAACACATCCCAGCAATGATGTGGTCATGTCTGAAGCACTTACTGAACATGAGTTGGCCAATTCCACAACACATCCCAACAATCAGCTCTCCCATACTGATACTTTTCCAGATAATCAGTTCACTGATCCCCATATGCTGCCTGAAAATCAGCTGCCTAATTCTGAGACACTTCCAGACAATCAGCTGATTGACACCAAACCGATACCTGGGAATCATCTTGCTCATTTTGAAACACTGCCCAACAATCATCTGGCCCATTCTGAGGCACTATCCAACAGTCAGCTGGCTGAATCTGAAGCATTGTCCCATGATCATCTAGCTAATTCCCAAATGTTGCCTCAGTATGAGCTGGTAAATGCTGAAACATTGCATGACAATCAGCTTATCAATTCTCAAACACACTATGAGTTAGTCAATTCTGAAACTTTACCCAGCTATGAGATAGTCAATGCAGAGACACAGCCGAACAATGAGGACCGCACCCCAGAAACACAGCCAAACAAGCGGAGAAAAAAGAAGTCCATAGTTTGGGAGCATTTCACCATAGAAACAGTTAGTGCTGGATGTAGAAGGGCGTGCTGCAAACAGTGCAAGCAAAGTTTTGCTTATAGTACAGGTTCAAAAGTTGCTGGAACCAGCCATCTCAAACGCCACATTGCCAAGGGGACCTGCCCAGCTCTTCTGCGTAATCAGGAGCAAAATCAATTAACCCCATATACTCCTCGTTCAAGGGGAAGTGGGGCTGGCACTGCTAGTGAGACACCAAAACGGCGTTATAGATCCCCTAGCACTTCTTACATGATTTTTAATCAAGATCGCTGCCGCCATGAGATTGCTAGGATGATCATTATGCATGATTACCCCCTTCACATGGTTGAGCATCCAGGGTTTGTTGCATTTGTCCAAAATCTGCAGCCCCAGTTCAACATGGTGACCTTCAACACTGTCCAAGGAGATTGTGTTGCAACGTACCTTATGGAAAAGCAAAACCTAATGAGGTATATGGAGGGATTACCAGGACGGGTTTGTCTGACACTGGACATGTGGACATCAAATCAATCAGTAGGTTATGTTTTTATTACTGGACATTTTGTTGATAGTGATTGGAAGTTACAGAAGCGAATTCTCAATGTTGTTATGGAACCATATCCTGACTCTGACTCTGCTCTCAGTCATGCTGTAGCTGCTTGCCTTTCTGATTGGAGTTTGGAGGGTAGACTATTTTCTATCACCACTAATCAGGCATTAAGTGAAGTTACCCATGAGAATCTCAGACCTTTACTCTCTGTGAAGAATCCACTTATCCTCAATGGTCAGTTGCTGGTTGGGAATTGCATTGCCCGTATTTTGAGCAGTGTTGCAAGGGATTTATTGGCGTCCGCACAAGACATAGTCAAGAAAATCCGGGATAGTGTAAAATATGTGAAGACATCAGAATCACATGAGGAAAAATTTCTGGAGCTCAAGCAGCAACTTCAGGTGCCCAGTGAAAGAACCCTGTTTATTGATGATCAAACTCAGTGGAATACAACATATCAAATGCTGGTGGCTGCTTCTGAGTTGAAGGAAGTGTTTTCTTGTTTGGATACTTCCGATCCTGATTACAGGGGAGCCCCATCTATGCAAGATTGGAAGCTGGTTGAGACCCTCTGCACATACTTGAAACCCCTATTTGATGCGGCAAACATTCTTACCACAACAACTCATCCTCCTTCCATTGCTATATTTCATGAAGTTTGGAAGTTGCAGTTAGATCTGGCTCGTGCAGTTATGAGTGAGGATCCCTTCATTAGCAACCTTACTAAAATTATGCAAGAAAAAATTGATAAGTACTGGAGAGATTGTAGCCTGGTTTTGGCAATTGCAGTAGTGATGGATCCTCGTTTCAAGATGAAGCTTGTTGAGTTCAGTTTCCCGAAAATTTATGGTGATGATTCTCATGTATATATCAAGATTGTTGATGATGGAATTCATGAGCTGTTTCATGAGTACGTGAACCTTCCTCTGCCACTAACACCGGCTTATGCGGAAGATGGGAGTGCTGGAGGCATGAAGATGGAGGAATCTCCAGGAGGAACTCTGTTGTCAGACAATGGTCTTACAGATTTTGATATGTACATCATGGAAACTACTAGCCAACATATGAAATCAGAGCTGGACCAGTATCTGGAAGAGTCACTGTTACCTCGTTCTGCAGACTTTGATGTACTGGGTTGGTGGAAGCTAAACAAACTCAAGTACCCAACTCTTTCCAAGATGGCCCGGGATATATTGACTGTTCCAGTATCTACTGTTCCTCCTGAATCTGTTTTTGATATAAAGAGCAAAGAGATGGACCAGTACCGGAGTTCCTTACGACCAGAGACGGTGGAGGCCCTTGTGTGTGCCAAGGACTGGATGCAGTATGGAACAGCAGAAGCTTCAAATGCGCTTGTGAAAATGGAATTCTAGATTGTAGGTGGTTGTATTGTGTATGATGGTAGATCACTAGATTGTGGTATTTTGTTTACTTATAATTCCTAGTTCTCCATTGGGCTATATCTGTACTCTGATATTTTGGATGGGTGGACGTGAATATTTAGATGTAGCTTCAGCTTTAGATGCTAAGGATTGACCCATGGTTTATAACTCCTACCAGTTGTTGCAAGGTTATGTATGACCATGAAAATCCTGAGTTTACAGAGGATTGGGTTGGGCTGCTTGCCTGCCTGGTTATGGCTTATAGATATGGTTTGAACAAGGGTTTCACTTTTTTATTTACACCTGATCCTGACGCATCACTAGTGTTCCTTCCGATTCCGGAAGGCACATGGTGAACGTTTTCTAGCCCATTAACTCCCTTGTTACAAATGGGTTTCTTCTTAAACTTTGTGCTTCAATTTGGGATCAATCATTGCACAAAAAGAAATTTTGGTGTCAACCCATTTCGCTGCTGGATTTTTATGATTTGAAGCCTTGCACAGTTGCACTGAGATGTCCTCAAAATTCAAAATCCAATTACATTCTAACGGAAATCAAAGGCTGTTGTGCAACAGATTTTTTTTTAACTTAATGCAATATCATTTGCTCGCGATATTTTTTAAAATATTTAAATTATTATTTCATGTATGTTTTGGCCATTTTTAGTAGTATTATTTTTTAATTAAATTTACTAATTATATATATGTATATTCTTTTGTTACCCAATAACATAATTACCCCCCTTTATAGTAATAATATAATATAAAATTTATTGATAAAGTCCTACGTATTCCGTTCCTAATTCTTTTCTAATCCAAAAAAATATACTATTTAATACTATTAAGTTTCATATAACCAATGAATATAAACACAAAAAAAAAAAATAGTAATATATGATAAAAAATTAAAAATGGTGTATCTGACTAAAATTTTGATTTTTTAGTTTTTCTAATGTCCAAATGATAAATTAAAAAAATATTATTTAAAATTTGTAGCATTGTACCATACTCGCAGGAGGGAACCGGAAAGAATATCAGAGGAGAGGAGCTGAGCAGATACCGCCGGAGAAGAAGAATAGAGAAGTGGAAAAGCCGCTGAGGCTGAGAGAGAAGAAGGCCTCGAGTCATTGTTTGCCAACTTCGAGAAGCTTCTGGACTCCTCGGCGATCTTCTGGTGTAGCTATAGTCTGAGCTCGAGCCCATTCTCCAATTCGACGCCGTGGCAAGCGGCACAGCCGGAATAGTTTTCAAAAACTCGAACGCGTTTATTGAGAGGCGAAGGAGCAACCAATTAAACCAGGTACAATCAAATTTTATTGAAATAAACTTCACTGCGAATCAATCTTCATGTTTCTGAATTGGCTATGATTCTGCATATCATTCTCTGTAGGACCGCAATACTGTTTGATTATTTGCCTGTATAAGCCTTGAACATTATTTTTCTTTTCTTATTTTAGTATGCTTCAACCTGTAGCGAGATAATCAATTTCTCTGTTCTGTTTTTCCCCCCCAAATTTCAGTTTCTAGTTCGTTCTAGGTACTAATTTCTATAATGTTCCATCAGTTGCACTATATGTAACCAGCGTGAACGTGACAATGCGTACATTATTTTCATCTTCTGCCTTGTTCACAGGCCAAAAGTGGTTGTTACTATAGGTATATTTTTATGAATTTCGTGCTTCTGAGTCGAAGACTTTCATGCTAGTAAATTGTGGTCTTAAACTTAAAATTACGTCTTTGACATAATAAAATGAAGTATAATTCTTGTATCATAGTGGAATAGTTATCTATGTTCCTATAGACATACTTGGCCTTCGTGTAAGTCCTAATTGATGATTATGAGAAACAACAGTTTTGAAATGTTTCTTGATTCATTCATCAATTTGAATCTTATAGCCTAGGCAAGTGGAATAGGAGAGTGTGTCTGTTATGATTAGCTTACAACCTAAGGTCGCGTTGCAGAAAGTATTGTAAGAAACATAAAAAATTCATGCATGAAATTATTCCCGTACTGCCAAAACAGGGTAAAGTCCATGATGCTGGAAATCATATGCTTGTAAAATGATGAACTTTGTCGTATATAAGTATATTGTGATCTTATAGTTCTATTTTCAGGCTTAGTTATAGTTACTTC
Source organism: Cercis canadensis (assembly GCA_003255065.1). Lineage (NCBI taxonomy): Eukaryota > Viridiplantae > Streptophyta > Magnoliopsida > Fabales > Fabaceae > Cercis > Cercis canadensis. Next base: position 156,815 of record QAOA01004841.1, read on the forward strand.
GGAGAAACATTAAACTAGGAGAAGTCTTATTTACTGTGAACAAGTAATAGAGCGCATGCCCAAGCCATACAAAAACTCTTCGTACTGAGTTAAACAGTGTAGTCTAGGCAAATTGTGATTTGATGTTCTCTAATGTACTCTCAGTTGTTCTCAAACACGTATAAGGAGCCCTGGACTATATTTCTTTGATTTCTTGTTCACGCTCTAGTTGCTTTTGGGGTTTCTGTACGTTTTCTGTCACTTTTAGATGATGTTATGCAAGTTCTGCCCTTACTTTTTAACAAATAGCTGGTATTGGCTTCGCAGGCACTTTTCACAATGAATCTCTCGTCTTTCAAGCTGGACATTGATGAGCTTATAAATGAATTTACTGAGGTATTATTAAGTTCTATGAACATTTTTTACTGTCATTGTGCTAGTTTAGTTGTGAATTCCTGGAGCTTGTTTCCCATTATTTCCAATCAATATTTTCCATGTGCAATTTTGGCGAGTGACAGAATGGATCAACAACTTTGGCTGATATGAAGAGAGTATGGCTTTCTAAAAGGTTCTCCTACATTTATGAAGCTAGTCCTTCTACCAACCTGGCCTTCTTCATGCAATCTCTGTATGCCCATTGTATAGGTACTTGTTTGACTGGTATACCACTACAATTGTGATTGCTACCAAATATTTCTTTGAAGTGGTAAATGCAAACTAGTCAGTTAAGTTTACAATTTGTCTGACCAGCTTTGATGGTGATCTCAATGGACTTTTTTTGTTGTGCTGAAAGATATGTCCATTAATGAAAGCCCAACACCTGAAAGGCTGTGAAGAAATTAGAAAACAGTAGTAAACTTCATAATATATCTCTGAAAATTCACCAGTCTAAGAGTTTCGTTATTTCATATATACAAGTTTTAATTTTTTGTTAACCTTATCTTTTTCTTTCAGTATAAGAACTCTTTTATACTCCTATGCAGGTTACATGGTTGATTATAATGCTTCTTTGTCGCACAGATTGGGTGGTCTCTATTGCCTTTACTGTCTTTATGAAACTCAACCATTTAAACCTCCTTTCAGAGTTTATTTATCTCTTGGTATGATAATCTTTCACTTGAAAATTGATTATGGTCAATTTTATATTTAGTTGCTTGATAGATGCCATACTTTATCTCCATTGGAAAAACCCTCATACTTATCCCAGTGCTATAAAACATGTTTTATATTTTGAATGACCTATCTGGGAAACAGATTGTTGAACTCTGTTTTTTGTAATTTTGACATACTGTTGTAATTTTGCTTGTTGGAATCATTGAGAAAATATTTTGAGTTTTATTGACTCAATTGGCTGCGATAGACCTAAATCTTCAATAATATCTGCCATATAAACCTAAATCTTTATCGCTAAAGTTTTTATTAAACATATTTCATTCTTCTTTTGCACAGGATTTAAAGAAGAATACAATAACTAAATATGAATAGATTTATTTATTTTCTTTTAATTTAAATAAACTTTTATAAGTAGAGGATCCTCTCTCAGTGTCACGTGCTCATTCTGTGTTGTGTATGTGTGTGGTTAGTCAGATTACTAGTCAGTAATTTGTATTCCAGTACTTGCAATCATGATGTGTCACACAAGTGAGCATAAGCTTAATGTATTTAATATTTTAATCTACCTTTTTTAGATAGGATATTGGAATATAGCAGTTTTTTGTTTGTTCCTGCATCTTGTTTACCATCTCAAGAAAGGTAATATTATTACGCATCCTTCAGAATCTAGCCATTCCAAGCTATAGGAATTGTAGCTCAGTGGTTTTACGGTTTAAATTTCTTCCCGATTTGTCAACTTCATTTTTAGGCAAAGCATGATTTATGCTGATGGTTTCTCCAATTGGTTCCTGTATGTTGGATGTAGTGAAGTTATATCTTCTTTCGCTTTTTTCACCTTTGATGTTATTGTTCAGCAGCTTGGCGTCAATCACACTTGCATATGTTTGGGCAGATGCTAGCATTCATAGATGATAGCGGCTTTGATGCATGTCAGAAGAAAACTTTCTGATTATCAAATATCAGTCTTGATACTTCATTTTTTGCCGTTTATTTGGTCAGTTCCAATATCAACATGATTGACATGAAAAATCTAATTGTAGGTGTTTACACTTGAATATTCATGAGATTTTATATTTAGAATTACAACAATGAGTGTCTTGAGTGAAGTGAAATCTGCAGCTGGGTGATCAATATTTACCCTATTTGTTGTTTATAGTTGAGACCTCAGTGATAAATTATAAATCTTAAAATTAGAAAAATAAATCTGATCAGGCAAAACCAACAGTTGGGACATCAACATTATTTTTTGATTGCTTCATGTTTACTTTGACATACATACATGGAAGCTAGTTAGTATAGAGTAAGTTGCAAATGGCTTGAAGAAGTTTGGCATTACTTATCTTGCATTTCTCTTAGTTTTATCATCCTCCTTTTCTGCTCTTTTATTTTTAACCCGACTTCCATATTCATTGTACAGGAGAGCTAAAGAAACTTAGAGAACTTGCTGTTGATGCAAAAGATATAAAAGTGGTACCTGCTTTAGTAAAAAGAATGCTGGAAAGAAACATGTTCCTCTTTGGTGCTGTTGACTTAAAGGAAGGTTCTGTGGCAGAGACAGTGAACCAACTCCAAGAATTACAGAAAGCTCGTCTGGAAGTTGCATATGAAACGTATATCACTATGACAGACTTGTATTCTGTTTCTTCTTTCTCTGACATATTAGCCATAATTGTTTAATTATCTCAATAACGTATTGTGTTCTTGTTTTCCATGTGGATGACAGGTTATTTGGGGATACTAAGGTTGAGCACTTCATCCACATGGATTTTGTGAGTGCCCTGCCACCTTATGATGTGCAAAATGTGTAGATAGTTTAATGCTTTTGGTTTACCACCAGATTTCATAGGTGAAATTGGTATCTAGTTATTATTCTTCCTCAACTGGTAAAAGAGGTGTGACAGAAATGGAGGAACTTATAAATGCCATAGATACCCTAATATCTTGGCAAATGATATATGGATCTGATGTGAACACGTATGATCTTAGATATAAGCACTACATTGACTTAAATTATGACCTAAATTTGTGAACGAGACTTATGTAAGACAACTGTTACTCAATCCATGGCTTCATCTTGTTCTGGGTAAATTAAAAATTTTGATTTTAATAGCTCTAACTTTCAGTAACTCGTCAGTCTGTAGAGAGATATATCTTATATAATCTCATGCTATGGATATCCTTTAAAATTGTCGTCAGATTTGTATGTGATTTGATCGCATCTAACATCCATTCTCCTTACCACCTATCAGGGTGTGGAAGTTGACCTGAATGCGCTGAAGAAAATGTCATCTGAATATGCTGAAGCCAAGAACGTAGCCATTAGAGGTACTTTTCTCTATTTCCAATGGAACATCACAAAGTGGTCGGGAACCGAGATATTTTCTATAAGTTGAAGTGATTGCATATTGTAATGTCAAGCGAGTGTCTTTGACTGTCATTCTGAGAGGTCAATGTAGGCAACCTTGAAGATCCACCAATGACAATTGTTCTTGTCATTTCCCTCAGAAATTGCTTTGTTCTGTGAGCAGTCAGTTTCTGTTAGACATTCACTGGGATGAATTTTTATTTTTTTCTAGGCTGAAACTACTTATGATTTCTATAGTGTACGAAAGTATTATACTAAACTAATCTGAACATAAAGTGCTATGATTCACAAATATCTTGTCCTTGAAATGTTGCTGATGGAATGCATATTTGAATCTTGAGTTTCCAAATTACAATTTTAACCAGATAATTCATTTACAAATGTTGTATAATATTGTCCTCTGATTTTTTAACTTCTTAACTTTGTATTGGTTTTGTGTCAGCTACTGATGTTCTCTCTGGCTGTTGTAGTTTGACTCAGTTATGATATATTGAATTTTGTCAATCATCTAATTTTTATATTTATGTCTTTGCTTCTTGTTTATTCTTAAAGAAGCAAGCAATGTTATAGATGTCCAAAATATAAAGCACATATCAGAAGATAAGGAAATGATAGGGGATGTTGTGGAGAAGATTGCTGATGACTGGCTAGTCCAGAAAGAAAGTTTCTATAAACAAACAGGATTGGGGGATGATGAAGGATATGGTCAGGTGCTGGAACAACTACTTCTAACGCAAGATGATGGAGAGACTAATCAGGATGATAGACATGAATCTGAATCATAACTTCAGCTGCATATTCTAAGGTAATTGAACAGGGTTGGAAAACAGAGACTTACTGGATATTGAGATGCTTACATGGAAAATCCTTATTGTGGTCCATATAGTAGTTATAAGGTAATTGCTGTATGAAAAGTCTTGATTAGGTAAGTTTATACAATTTATTAAGTGCGTCAAACACCATATTAACTTATGCTATTCCATCTAATCATATAGGGCGCACCAAAACATAGGGCCTTAGATTTTTTTTTTTTTCTTTTTTATTTTTAAGTATCTTAGATCATTATGGATTTATGACAATTCATCTGTGTATATAGCGTGGAACATTTTGTTGTTTATAATTTTGATGATATCAAGAACAGAAACGTCATTTCATCGTTAGAAAAATCATATGCTTGCTTCGATTGTTGCTAAATGTATCATGCCACAGCTTTATTCATGACCAAAAGTATGTAAATAAATTATAAGCCTTCTAGTCTCTAGTGTTATTTTCTTTCTGTTTTGTTTTGTTTTTCTCATATAATATTTTCTTTCTTTTCCTAGACGCTTACAGAAATAAATATATTTCCAGTGTTTAGAACACATAATTACTAGTTAGAACTTAGAAGCAGCAGAAAGAATTTTATTTTTCTTTCCATCCAAAAACCAGGTAGTACAATGTGAGAGAGAACCCAGCGGGGGGAAGTGATAAAACTCTCCGTGTTAGCAAAAGATATAATACCAATTCTCCAAATATTTCCCGCCTCTGGCTCTTCTTATCTGTAACTATGTCTATAATTAACTAACAACATGAACTCATAATTCAACCTCAACGACGTGAAACTTCTGCCCCTCCTCTGGCAAATTATCTAAACTGAAACTTACCAACCCAGAAGCTGAATCATACACAAAATCAACCATGTTAGAACGCACCAAGCACCTTCTGGGTCTGGTCGATGAATAAGCACCAAATTTCCCACACCCCTTAACCTCCATCTGAACCACACCTACCAGTGCCTCCCCTTTCACCTCGTATGTGAGGCCTTCAATGGCTCCACCGGCATTGAACATGTTAACTAGTCCCAGAGGTGCAAAACTGATCCCAGGAGCTATAACCTTGATGGGTGTCACGGTGAAGATATCGTGTTCCAACACGTTGAACGACACCGGCATAGCCACATTGTAAGGAAGAACCACAAGCTCACCGGACCGTTGGCGGTAGACGACGCAGTCACCATTCCAATCAGAATCGGCAGCAGCCTCCGATATGAGATGGACATCACGGCCTCTGATATACCCTGTGAGGGCTTCCGATTTCGTTTGGTGGAAGGCGTTCTTTCTCTCAGCGCTACTCCACGCGGCTCCTTGGCAATTGTACACGCCTAGAACTCCGGTGAACTTGTTCCTGTTCCATATCTTCAACAAGCTCACACCATCTCGGGCCGGGTCTGTGAACAAGCAATCTTTGGTGGGTCTACCGGGTAAAAGGGGTCGGAGCACCGACCCATCAGGCAAGACCATCTTCTTCAGGAGCTCAAAGTTATGCTTCCCAGGAGCATCGCTGACGTATATGGGTCCACCACTGATGGCTCTAGCCGAGCCGTGGTACTCAGCCGCCGGATGAAGCGAGTGGAACATGTCCCAATCTGGTTGCATGATCTCGCCGAGGAAGATGCTGTTGTAGGCCACCGATGCAATGTGGATGGTGTGCGACACCGGATCACGCGGGTAGAAATCATCAGATGCTCTCACCATAGCCGTTTGTTTTGAGCTGTTCCATAATATGAATTACGTCATACCACATCAGAATATATCCCATTAATTAGAACAAGGAAAAAAAATTAGAGTTTGGAGTTTGGACTTACCAGTATAACGCATCAGTATTGTGGCTCATGCAGGCGATGCAGCCATTGTCTGGGAAGTTCCTGGCAATGGAGGCATCCAGAGCTTGGTGGTACTGTCTGGTGAGCTCAACCCTACCACCTAACCCTGCACCCAGAGTCTCCAATATGCACTGCACGTCCACCTTAACACCATCTATACCCGCAGATGCCAGATAACTGTGCAGCTCGTCGTAGAACTTGTACACGTTTCTGGGGTTCACGAGCCCCAATCCATGCACCGCCATAGCATCAGTTTTCCATGTGGGCTCGTTCTCCACCACTCCCTTGGACACCATTGGATACTTCATCACCGAACCGTATTCCTCCATTTCCTTCACTCCCGGGAAGACCCCACCCCAGTACCCTGTGATCGCGTGCCAAACATACACATACTTGAGCCCGTGTTTTTGTTTGGCAATGTTCACAATGTTCTTGATCCCCAATTTTGGGTCCTCCTTATTCTGGAATTTCTCGTTCTCCTTAATCCCGGTTAATCTAAGCACAGGATCAGAACTCTCTTTCTTCTTGCTCTCATTGTTGTTATCTTCCAGCGGATCAATGCCCACGGATTGCCACCCGTCGTCGATGATCACGAACTTCGGAGGGGTCCCACCGGCGGCGAGAGATTCAAGGCCAGCTTCAACTCCTTCCTGGGTCACTTCTCGGTAAAATGCGTCCCAGGTGCACCAACCGAAATAGTCAATGATCCCAGGCAATTTCTTCTCATGCCGTAGACGAAAAGTCTTCAGGTGGTTCTTCACGGCTTTGAACGCGTCATGGATTGTAGCGAATGGGTCGGTTCCGGCACTGATGAACAATGCGTGGCTAAACGACGACGCCTTGGTGTCCACGTCACCACTCTCCAGGCACAGCTCCAGCTGATCCTGAGTGTTGCCTTGTAAGCAAGCTCTGAATGAGCCTTCGATCAGAGGGAGGAAAACGGTGTAGACAATCTGGTTATCCTCGTTTCTGTCGTCGGATTCGAGGTGGGTCCCATCTTTAGTCTCCACCAATAAGAACTGCGTCTCAAGAGGAATATCCATCCCTTTATCTCCCATCTTCTGGGCCATCCACCATAACTTGAACCTAAAGCACGCTAAGAACCGGACGTCCGTGAGAGTTCCCAATGAAACGACGTGGTTGCTGTCTTCTTTGTCGAAGACCGCGCCGAGAAATATTCCCTCCACCGGACCCGACGACGACGCCGATGTCTCGATCACATTGTCCGGCATTCCGGTTAAAATAGTACGGTCCTTCACAATGAGATTGCCTTCAGAAATCCGAACCGCTCGTTTGATCGTCATTTCCTCTTCTACCTCCTCTTTTCCTCTGTATTTTCTTCTTAAATCTTGTAGCTCCCTGTACGGTTTAGTCACCTGGCTTCTCTGCAATTAGTACACAACACACGATTCAGATTTCCTGAAAATGCCTATTACTAATTTACTTGCCGGATTGAAAGCCACGAAAATTTACCTTAAAATTCAATATAGGAAAGGATCGATTCAAAGAATGTCTGCAAATTCCAAAATATGCTACATGCAAAACCAATCACCGTCAGCAAACAACAATTCAATTATAATATTCTCGAATTTTCCCGAAACCAAACAGAAAGAAAGAAATAGAAAAGGAGTATGAGAGGGCACCAGAAGTTGAGAGTTTCTTGAGTGCCTTCGAATAGATGAGAGAGTAATCAAACCTCGAAGCAAATGTGGGTCTGGAACGAATTACCGGATTGATATTTATACTGAGAGATGAGAGGCTACACCATGGATTTGTGACCATTGTTAACAAGCCCTTAAAGTTTCTTATGAGTCTCGTCTTGGCAAGTAGCATCAACTGTTCCCAACCTATTAACGGTATTAAAAATTCTTGGCGGTCAGAGTCGTTAACGTTGACGGCAGATTTTATCGCCACGTAGGATCCACGCCGAACACATTCACTTTCTCGTGTTTGAACAGAGCCTGGTCGTGTGTTATATCCAACACGACGTTTCATGGACCTTTAGCTAGACACGTGGATAATTCGCACGATGATTGCGACATGTTTAACTGGCTTCTGGGGTATATACCGATAAGTCCTATTCGTAAATAAAAATTAAAAAAAAGGTGCTGATCAGTGTCCACGTACTCACTCTTTGACGTTTATCTGTCGCTAACGCGGACCGGTAGAACCGTAGAGGTTAACAACTCGAGTATACAACCGCGTTACTTCGTATAAGATATTTTCCAGCTACGCATGGCTTTTCTTGTTACAAATTACGAATATTTCCAAGTCAAAATTAAAACGATTAGCATCATAAATTTATAAGAATTATTTGCATCTTTTATCGTGGGAGCCAAGCTAATGATGAGTGACGAATAAAGGGATGACATTTTGAAAATTTATAACAATTAACCAAAAGTGATAATTGTGGTAGCGGGCCCAAATTTCCAATGATTGGGGTGCCACGGATGTTGTGAGGTGGCCCACCAAGTATATGATTTTTAGTAAATTAAAATGTGTAGCTGGACCTAGCACGTAATTGCAGGACAAGTTGAAAAATCTTGGGAATCACATGGTCCATCATCCACTTGCCCAATAGCCTAGTGGCTAATGGCACAGTTGGAGACAGATTCGTCTGCATTTTAGCTTTATGAATATATGGCCCTACAAAATTGATATTGTAATTCAATTATTGAGACCAAAGATTGTAGCATCTCGGATTATCAATGAATGAGGATAGATAGGACTTTGCAGTCTTTTTCTCATTTATTGTTAAAAATAATAATATAAACCAGAGTTGGATCTTGTTCATCATTCATTAGTAGTGTTAGATTCAGGCGATCTGCAATGCGTGGATAATTCTCTTTGTATAATTAATCTGATGTCAGATGCCACGTTGATTGTTGAGATTACCTATAAGCTCAAATACTACCATTTGCAACCCCGTATTTCTTGGACGCATACGTGAAGACAAAGACAAGTAGCAACACTAATTAACACTCCTTATACGCCAATACTTTGGCTTATATACAGCTTCTATATTACCTTTCGGAAAGGGTCCAAAAGTCTTAAAATTTTCTTTCTGTTTTATTTTAAAAAAATAAATAAAAAGAATCTTAAATTTTTTTATATTTTCTCATACACCTAAAAAAAGTGTGTTACTAAATAGTAAATATGTGTAAAAAAAACATTTTTGTACCGATACAGCTTGGGTTTGGTAGAAGACGACAGTAACATAACAAAATATCAATCACGAACCAAATCCCATCATAATCCTAAACGACTGGAAATACAGTTGCCACGTGGACCCGCATACACTGATATTTTGATGAAGTAAACGACATAGAAGAAATGTCTCTTGGAATATGGAGGTCTGTGATGTGAAACCCTACGTTGCAATTGCAAATCTATACAGTTAAAACTTAAAAGCGACTTATCTTGTTGCTTTCTGGACTTCTCTGGAAAGCTTTCATATGTTTCCAGCCGTACGATAATCGGAGAAAAAGATGAACGGCACACGAAACATGTCAAGATGACAAGAATGAAAAATCCATGGTCGGTAAAAATGGAAAGCAGTGGGTACTTCGCGAAGTTTGATAATGAGGAATCATATGAATAGTACTGTGGATGAGTCTGGAGAGTGGCTAGGGAATTCTACCGTGACCGAGATTAATTCGTTTGTATTAAGAATGTGCGATGAGAGCTTTGTCCTTTGGGAACCCATTTTGGAGATATGCCAATGTCATTTGAGAAAGTAAACGCTTCTGTTGAAAAGTTACCTTTACAGCATATGAAATAAATTGACAGGCATGCACTAAAAAGCTTGTGGGTGATTGAACACAACACTAACTGCATGCATGTTGAAGAAGCCAAATCATGTTGGGTGTGATTTTTAGCTTTTCTCATGTCAAGGAGTTCATGTGATATTCAGTATTCCTCGACAACCCTTTAGGGTCTGTTTGGGAGTTTTTTTAGAAGGGAGAGGAGAGGAAAGGAGAGGAAATGGAGGGAAAGGAAGGGAAAGGAAAGGGAGGGGTTTTCCTCTCCTTTGTTTGGATGATTAAAATTAGCAAAAGGAAAGGAAAGGGAAGGAAAAGTCTTATTGTAAAGTATTNAGTATTCCTCGACAACCCTTTAAGCATGCATGCGTTGACACTTCAGCATTTAAGCGAACAAGAAAAACAAGGTGAAGCATATAAAAGCCTTCATAGGAACCTTATCAAAATTTTAATAACAACGTGTGTCACGAATTATACTGATTTATGTTTAAGTCGTGAAATCTGTTGTCTTTATTTTATTTAGATAGGTAGATATAATTTGTGTTGAACTAGTTTGTAAAACATTTACGATTTTAGTAATAATCAACACTTAAAGTCAACAATATTTCATCTCAAAAAAGTCAATAAAAATTGAACTTGATTATAGATTTGTTTTTTTTTTTTTTTTTTTTGCTAATTACTTGATTGTATATATGAATTCACCTTATTTAAATTATTTCATCAATTCATGTTTATTTTATGGGTTGCACTTTTTTGACCCAAACCTATTTAACAAAGCCCAAACTCTTTTAAGATAATGTTAATTTAGAGTTAAATTCATGGATAGTAGTGCCGCCAGTTACCGTTACCACCCTCCAGACTTGAGTTGACCTTTTTGTCCTCGAAGAAATCCGACATGTTCTTACTCGCAATTTAGCGAGCTGGGCTTTCTCTTGTAACAATTCAGGGCCTCCCCCCATCTTTGAACTTCAAAAAGGGCCCTACTCTTCTTTATTTGTTTAAGGTATTCTGATTATTCACTCAAACCTTTTTTTTTAAATTCTTCCGCCACTAAATAAATGAAAATACCCAATAGCGGGTATTTGGCGCGAAAATTGGCTCCGACCGCATTGCCTTTCTAGTTCCTCGTTCACAGATTTTTTTGGAAGAATGTCAAATTTATCAGATGAGCTGCAGCAAATCAAAGCTCTAATTTCTTCTGATGACAAATCAAACAGGTCTCTGGGCTACTCAACACTCCTCCATTTCCAACAACATTCTGCCGACAATCCCTCTTCCATTCAATCCCTCGCCCAATGTTCCCAAACTCTAATCCATTCCATAGTTTCCGATGTGTCAGAAGACGAAGAAGAAATGTGAGCTTCAACTTCGACTCGTTCCCTTGCCCCTATAGTCTTTGCTGCCTTGCATCTTTTTCCTTTTTGATTTTCTTTTCTAAATTTTGCTGTGGGATGGTGGGTAATCGCTTTTCTGACCATTTTGTTTTTGATTTTTTAGAGCTGCGCAGGCGTTGAAGAGTTTGGGCTTCATGATTTATCATCCATCCATATTAGCCACGCTTCGAGGTATATTGGTTCATTGGTTTGGTATATTAGGCCCTCTCATAAATCATAATTATTCTGAACGTACATGATAAATTGAAGTTACCATTAGAGTGCAAACCTTTTTATTATGGATTTCATCTATTTGAACTTCAGTCCAGTAGTGACTCACCTTGATTTATACAACACTATTTTTTTTCCCCTCTTGGTATTGCAGTGGATGATGCCACTTTGGTTTTAGAGTCATTGGCTAAACTCATTACAACCACGAAACTGAAGGCTAGTATATATATATTTTTTTCCCACTGATTAATTTAGATTTTTTTGTAAAACTTTATTTTCTTGTATTTGGTTTATGCACATTAACTCGCTGAACTTTTGGTGCAGTCTGCTTGTAATTTAGGAGCATGGTGTATTTCTGTCCAACAGTTGGGTCCATCATTTCTTGCAACTCACTTCCATTCTCTGTTGGGGGCAATTGTTCATGCCCTAGACAATCCTATGGGTTCTTTATCAACGACATTTGAAGCTACCCAGGTACATTTCCCTTTTCCTAGGAACATCTGAATTCTTAAGTATTTGGATACGAGGCAAAGAAAACTAAAAGAAATTAGTTCATCTATAGTAAAAAGGTGAAATTAAAGGCATTTTATGTTCTGAACTTACAGAATTACCTGAACTGAACGTTTACCCGTTGATGGAAGGCCCTGATGGTTCATACAGTTCTCATCCCTTTTCTTTTCTGGTTGCTACCTAGAATAGCCAATTATCCAATGGTCCCTTGCTGTCATTTTCTAAAATCTACTTGCTTCCCCCGTTTATTGACATGCCCAGGAAATAAACTATTTGGCACAAGAAGTGAGAAATATTGGAATAGCCCTTATATAGAAGTAGAGCTGGAGCTTATGCTTGACTTTTTTTATCTACTTCCAGCCATCATATAGTTCTATTACGGATCTATGCCTATGCAATGGCTTATGTGTTTACTCTACACGTCTCCTTAAAAGAAAGATAAAAATACTTGAATTCTGAGAGTTATTCTAGGGGTCCTTTCATTTTTTCCTTCATTCTGTGGATTTTATTTTTGAAAACTATTATTAAGAGCAGTCAAGTTCATCCTTTTCATTTATTTTTGCGGAGAAAGTTTGTCATCATTACCTTGAAAACAAAACTTCGTCCATATGTAGTGTATTGTTATATTAGCATGTAATTCATGCTTTTGATAACTAACTAGAAATGTTCCTTTATATGTCTGGATATGTCCTTCTTGGATCTCCTTACTTGTTTATTCTTGGAATTTATGAGTGTACAAGTTTCTTTACATACTCATTTGTACTACAGTGAGTTGAAAGGGTCATGATTTGTACTAAATTCTTTAATCTTTTCCATGGTAGGCCATTATGAAGCTAGCTGCTCAACTAAGTGACCAAATGAGAGACTCATCACATATATGGGCTCCTTCAATATACAGGAGACTTCTCAGCGTAGAGAAGAAGGAGAGGGATGCTTCAGAAAGTTGCCTGTTGAAGATCAGGTCTACAATAATTCCTCCTTCACTGGATCTTTCCAAGGTATTAAAATGATTATGTTGTCAAAGTTTATTTACCATAAAGAGTTAAATCTGTGCCCTGAGTGGAATGACATGATCTTATTATGGCTATATAAGCCTTACTTAGTCACTGTGTTCGTTGCCACATTCTTCTTCTTCTTTTCACTGTTATTGTTGTGGTTGATAGTGAATTATAGATGCGATTGGAAATAAAAGAAGAGAGAGGGAAGAACAGGACAAGAAATTGGAAGACTATAATTTTTTTATATGCCTTAGCCCATGAATAGGCGACAAATGATTCAGAGTCTCAGACTACGATATTTGGAGTAAAGGCAAGTTTGTGGCGGAGTGGGTGGTTCTAAACCCTTCTGCCTGCCTTTTACTGTGACAGACAGTCCTCTGAATTTGATGAGGACTTGTTTGGGTACTAAAAGAAACTGTAAAACAAACTTCTAAACTGATGTTGCATTGTTGTGTGCATGGCCTGTCAAAATTGGTCTATATTCACAAAGCTTGTAAAATGGCTGGCAGTTTAACATGTGCTCTTGGTTCTCGTCATCTACTTATTTCCCCTTGACAGGTGCTTGTTAGGAATATGAAGGTGAAATTGCTCAATAGAATGAAGGATTTGATAGATCAGGGTATGAAGATTCAAGCTATTCGAGCATGGGGGTGGTTTGTCCGTATGCTGGGATCTCGTGCTTTGAAGAATAGGCATTTAGTTAATGATATGCTGAAAATTCCTGAGCGTACATTTACAGATCTTGACCCTCAGGTTCAAATTGCTACACAGGTAATATATATGCGTTACTGCATTAATATGCCAATGATTCATAGGGATGGGTTATGCACAGGTTGTAAGGCTGTTCAATATCTTTGATAACACGAGTTAAAAAATGTATAAACCGGCTAAAAGAAATCTGTTTTAGAATAACTCCCTAATTATTACTACCATCTCTCGACTGTTGCTTATGTAGTTCTTTATAAGTGTCCTTTCTGCAGGTTGCCTGGGAAGGTCTTATTGATGCTCTTGTTCACCGTCCAATAGTATCCTCAGAGAAAAATACACCAGTTAAGGAAAATTCTGTTCAGAAACAGCATTCATTGGGAAGGAAAAATTGTGACATCCAAGCAAATGGATTTCCCAAAAGCATAAAGCTAATAATGACTCCACTGATAGGCATCATGTCTAATAAATGTGATATATCTGTTCAGTCATCCTGCTTCAATACATGGTGTTATTTGCTACACAAACTTGATGTCTCTGTCAATGAACCATCGGTGATAACAATGGTTTTAGAGCCTATTCTTAAGGCAATTTTTCAGAATGGACCTGATAGCAAGAACATCTGCTTATGGAATGCGTGCCTCAATCTGCTTATTGAGAGTATTTCACAGAAGTGTCAGGATGTGGTCTGCCAGTCAATCAAGGAGGTAAGACCTAGAATCTCTGAAATTGGACCTTCTGTATCTGGAAAATGCTCTTGGAAGCAACACCCTATTAGATGGCTGCCATGGGATATCAGCCAATTAGACTTCTACCTGGGTATGGTTTTTGTTCTTATCTGTCAAGCATCGATGGAAATTGTAAGTCCTCAGCTTAGAAGATCTGTGTATGATGATGCTGTAAAGTTATTTAAATCTCTTCTAAAAGGAGTCAAACTGGACTTGGAAAGTCAATCTACTAATTATGATGGTATTATGTGCTGTTTGAACTCATTACTGATGTTCATGAAAAGAGTATGTGAAGATTTGTACTCAGAGGGCAGTGAAAATGATGACCTGTGTAGCACTGCCATTCAGTTTATAGATGCTATCACCAGGGAGTTAGATCCCTCTGTCTTGGGATCCCCTCTATACAGGTTTGCATTGGACCTAAAGTACATTGCCAACCTGCAGTCAGTTAATCTTAATGAGCATCTAAAATTTCAGAGTGTCAGTTGTATTTCTTATATGGATAAGGTTTCTCCTATGGTTTATTTCATAGCACTCTACTTCCATATGATGGTTCAGTTAACTATGAAATTCCCTCAATCAGACTGCACTTTACAAGGAAGGTGTGAGTATTTTAAATTTATATTTTCTTCAAATGATCCCCTGGAAAATCTCCTCGCCTGTATTGGCTTGTTGTACAAACATATTCAACCAAGATACTTAAATATATGGATAACAGTGGCTCAAGGTCTGAAAGACTGTGTGCATGATGCAAAGTGTAAGTCACTACTGGAAGTAATGTCTGACAGCGCTGGTTATTCTTCCATATGCCATCTTTTATTTCACCCCCTTGTGGCAACCTGTGAACTTCCAAGATTGACCCTGTCAAATGCTAGTGCCTCTTTGGAGAAGTATCTTACATCACCAGAAAGAAAGGTTAGGCTTGAATGCATTATTCAAACTTGGAAATCACTTTATGGATATCTTAGTGCTTCAGAGCTTAGATGTCAAGCAGCCACCAATTTCTCTGAGGACCTGTGCTCAATGCTAAGTGGGTGGCTTGATGAAATTGCTGGAATACTTGAAAATGGGACTGATATTAATTTCACTTGCAAGGACATGGATCCTGACCTCCTTTATTTATGTGGCAACTTCATGATATGCATTCTAGAACAGATCCAGACTTCAGAATTAATTCCTGAAACTGACAGAAGTAAAGGTTGCAGTGACAGCAATTTAACCAGTGATATTAAAGCCTGTTTGAAGCTTGCTGTGAGGTAAGTTCAAACATATTTTGTAACATCCAGTTAAAGACCCCTCATAAATCTAGAATAGGGTGGTGAGCATAACCATAGGGAGAGAACATGCCGACATGCCTAGAAGTTGTATAGTTTCATTGTCATGTTAACATTCTTTTCTTTTTTCTGTTGTATTTAATATTATAAACTTTGGTACTTCTTCTTTTGCCTGGGGGTCTTTTATAATATTGTTGAGATACTGAAATTACAAGTTACTTAGGTGATGTATTGCTCGAGAGGTACTTTGCTGATTTGCTTAGCTTTTTATGAATCTCATTTTGATTATTTAAGAAAAACCAAGGGACTATTATATATTCAATTGCTGCTGCTCATTTTCATGTGGTATTACACAGGTACATGAATTTGTTGAGGACAAAGATGGTGTCTGACCCACTGCCTGGTTTTGTTGTGATCTCGAGGTCAATCAACATATTTTGAAATTCATGCTTTGCTTGTTCTACGAGTAACTCTGTGTTTGACTCTCACTTTTCCATGAACCACAGGGTATTTTCTACATTGGCATGCTTTCTCAGTAGCCTGCACCGGAAGCAAGATATTTTTCTTTTTCTCGAGGTTTGTTTCCCCAAATTCTACTTTATAATATGCATGGGACGTATCCTCTTTTGAGTCATATATACACATATGCTGCTAATTGGAAAGATGAAAGAGAACCTCCCCTTTGTGAATCGTATGTGCGGGTTTTAGTCGAGTTCATTCGCATATACCTGATTGCAGATAGTATCCTGTCAACTACTTCAATGGCTATCAAATATGGAAATGCAGGATCAAAGCACCAATGATCAGCTCCTATTCCTGTGGACTGAAACGCTTAGTTGTTTAAGAAGTCATCCCCCATTATACTTTGATTCAGCTTTACTCAAGCTTTATGAACCTCTTTTGGAAAAAACTCTTGATCATCCATATCCCTCCATCTCAGAGCCAACCATCAACTTTTGGAATTCCACATTTGGTCAACAAACTATGTTGGATTTTCCCCCGAGTTTGCTTCATGTCTTGGACAAGCTATCCAGAAATGGAAAATTAAAGCTCCAGAACAGAAGCCTTCCATTTCTTCAAAGATGTCACTCCCATTCAGAAGTCAATGACGCATTGCAGATATACAGGGTGACTGCAACACATAACATGACCTCCAAAAGAGTGGAACTAGTGTTGGACAATAAGAACCACCCTGAGCAGAAAGAGGCACTTCCTTTAAGTTTAAAAAGAAAGAGGTTAGAACTCACCGAGCATCAGAAGGAAGTGAGGCGAGCACAGCAAGGAAGGGTAAGGGATAGTGGTGGACATGGCCCCGGGATTCGAACTTATACTAAGCTTGATTTTTCGCAAGGGATTGACGATTCGCAGGACAGCCAGGAAATACGAGATTCTGAAGCCATATTGCAGATGCTGAGAAAAGCCATCTAACTGCCTTTCAGTCATTTTTTCAATAGTGTTTCTATCATAATTTCCTAATTATTCAAATCTGCATGTATAAAGTAGACAGCGTTAACTTGTTTTTGCACTTTAATTCAAAATGTATTTCAGTATTATAAATATTGTTCATAAGTTAAATCCAAGAATACTAGAAATGCGCCGACTTGAATTTGATGAAGAAAAGAATAACTACTTGCCAGTTCGGTTAGTTCCAAGCCTAGGCTTGACCACTTTGTGCCAATTGCCAAATACCAAATACCAACACTCACATAAAGTATAAGGTCATGGACTTTCACTGTTTACCTTATACAGGAAGACTCGCAAAATCCTTATAATGCTAACTCTTAAAACATATAAAAGCGTACATGGTGTACATAAATATTTCTTTAGAGACTCGAATAAAATTACTTGTCTAGTTGTTTTATTAGTCCATAATTATTCTCAGAATCTCAATCTTCTCTCATTAAACAAATAGGCCAAAAAAGGAGGAATTAAAATCACTTCTCGGATTATTTTCTTAATTTCTTTCATAATGGATATTAGAATTAGAAGAAGAAATAATATTCATACCAAATAACACCTACTTATCATAGGAAAAAAAAAAAGAGTTTCCCATATACATAACAAGAAGTTTCCTATACATAATCCAAGTGGTCCATGATTCAATTGAAATTTCTTTTTTGGCATGCGCAACAACACTACCCTCCCATGGGACCCCCCAATTGATAGAAACAATGGGCAGAGAGCCACAATCGTACTGTTAATCTCTACAATAAGACCATCAATTTCCCAAGCAACTGATCCATGCAAGTCCAGGGCAATGCATCAACCAGAATTTTGTTGATCGAGACAACCTCCTCCTGATTGATAGCTAGGAATAATAAGGCTTTTGTTTCGGCCTCCACACCTGAACTAGCTCATCTTTTTTCAAACCATACTCCTTGGATGTTACTCTGCTGAGTGCTGACTACCAACTCAAAAATGTCAAAGCTGCTAAAAAATAAGACTTGGGTTTGGTTCGGTTTCTTATCCATTTTAAAACACCAAAATCGCTAACCGAACCGATTAAATTGGTTTACAATACATAAAAACCAAACCGAACCAATATAGGTTTGGATCGATGCCGGTTCAGTTTGGGCGATTTGGTCTATTTAGTTCAATTTACTTATATTCTTAATTGCAAAGATCTCAAAAAATTAAGTTATCTAATATATGGTAGAACATACAGTTTCTTTTAAAATAAAAGAATGATATGATATAAAAAAAGTGTTAATTCTTTTCTTTTTTTTTAAAGAAGTTTGACACATTTTCTTATATCTTGTTGTTCTTGTATTTTAAAATGAACTTGTGTTCTACCATATATTAAATGACTCAATTTTTAAAAATCTTCATAACGACACAAAAATCAATGCGTGAGTCTCACCGGAGCCCACTTAAGTAATAGATGTAGTACTACTAGCATAACACTTACCTATAACTAAACCTACTAAAAAATGTGTTCAATATGTGGGGGAGAAAAGTGACAAACATTTTTAGCTCGAAATGAGAAGCAGTAATTTGTTATTTTTCTAGAGAATTACCTCGAAACACTATTAATAATTTGACAATTAAATGTAAAATTAGTATCAAGTTTAGCTTAATTTATCAAAAATTTGTCTCTTAGATGATGAT
This sequence comes from Cercis canadensis, assembly GCA_003255065.1. NCBI lineage: Eukaryota > Viridiplantae > Streptophyta > Magnoliopsida > Fabales > Fabaceae > Cercis > Cercis canadensis. The sequence continues at coordinate 175,601 of QAOA01004841.1, forward strand.
GTTCCTCAATAGTGTTTAGATTATTTGGTACACTAGTATTTCTTCTTATTATTCTTCTTTTTGTTGTGTGGCACAAGCATACTAGTATTATTTTTTTTTATATTTTTTGCTACAATTTTAAATTCGAACACAAAACTAATAAATTTTGAGAATGACTTTAATACTACTCAATTACAAGTTATTTGATCATAATATTTTTACGTGACTATATAATATATGATATACCTTAGTATTTGATACCCATATAAAAATTTTATAATTCAAGATTTCTATGCTTTGTATAACTGTTAAAAATTGTTTAAAATATGCGCACATAAATCATTTAAAATATGTATAGAAAAACCAATAGCAAAAATTTAAAATATTATATACCTTACCTTTTTATATGTATTTTAATTGTGCTCATTCATGATATCAAAATAACATTTTCTGGTAATAAACAAATAGTTTATCAGTAAGGATCTTTATATGAATATGAAATGGTGAACCAAATGTGAAATGTCTCATTTTATTCATTATAATTTTTTTATAGTATAGAAAATTGATGAATAAATAGCTTTTTTAAAATTTTGATACTATTTTGAAGAGAAATTTAGTATAAACATATCTCACAAACTGATACTGCACCTGAAAATCACGTCACTATTGTTCTTACTTCTTTTGAGACCGGAATCCCCCACAAAGAAAAACCAATTACAGAGAAGTAAAAAAATAACCTCTCTATCTCTCTCTCTTCGGGTCTTTCTCTTTCATCCGTATCTCCCCCGATTCGGCGAATAGGTTTTCACCCACTCTCTCTCTCTGCAAAAACCAGATACATCTAAGCAAAGGAACAGAAGCAAGGGTTTTTCTCTGCAAATTTCTGAACTATAGGGTTTCTCTAAACCCTCTAACTTCGTGCCTCACTTCGATTTTAAATGTAAATTCAGATTCATTTTTCACTTCGCTTCTGCTGAGAGTCTCACTGAATTTAGGGCTTCTTTCCCTTATTTCAAAAAAGCTCCCGATACATTGCTATAGGATTTGTATTCTGATTAGTCGATCTGAGCATGGAAGGCCGAGATTTATCGTCATCTTCTTCGTCGTCAACAACGGTTGCTGCTGTTGCTGCCGCCAACCGCGATGGTTCTTTGCCTGCTGATGGTGACGATGGTGTTTTCTCGGTTGCGGTTGCACTGGCCAAAGACGCTGCCTTGCATTTCCAGTCAGGCAAGTTCCCCGAATGTGTGGAGGTTTTGAACCAGCTCCTGCAGAAGAAACAAGACGATCCCAAGGTAATCCTTTTTTCATTTGCATGGATTCTCATCATGCCAATGCCATTTTCCTCATATCTCTATGTGAAATGTATCTCTAAATGTTCATATCATCTTCTTCATTATCATCTGTTAAGTTTTGATAAGTCCTGATTCTGCCTTTGCCACCTAGGTATTGTTTGACGCTCATTGTTTGTTCTTTTTATCCACTCCTTTGGCAGGTGGTAAAGTTTAAATGGTTATTTAGACACTTAGTTGATAAATTAGCTGGATTTTATTATCTGTAAGTGGTAACATTCAATCTTGGTACCTCCCGGTTGCTATAGCAGTGGGCACATGCAGTGAAGCTTCTGTAGCTAAATATGCAAATGTGTTTTGGTTCGGTTGGTTTATATAAATTTTATATCGTAGCAAGTACTAGAATGGCCTGGATAAGATGTGTTAAGCTGATTTAAATAAATAGGTTGGGAAAACATTTGTGTTATGTAATGTAAGAATGTTGAATGTCAAGAGAAACTAGTTAGACCTTGGGATTTGTCACCGACATTGAATCTAAAATGGAAAGCTTGAATTCTGAGATTATTTGCCAGAAGAGTTATTGGCTTTCTAAATACGGACAATCTATATGCCTGCTGGATTGGCTTGAGAAGTGTTCCCAGTATAGCTGGCCCTACTAGGCATGGTGTTTTTGATTAGCATGACCCCAAACACGGTGCATTTGGCTATCCAGATTGCTGATGTTAGTGATCCCAACTCATTGTGCCTCACCACCTCCATGGTTGTGTTAAAAGAAATGATAGAGAAAAAGAGAGAGCTCCATTGCTGTATCACAGAACAACAAAGGGGAGGGGGTAGGGAAAGAGAAAGGGATGGAGATGTTTTGGCTGAAGGTGTCAATGCGTGTAAGCAAATGAGAACTGAGAAGAAACGATAGATAGAAAAGAGAGAGCTCTATTTCTGTATCAGAGAGAGAGAGAGAGAGATTGGGGGTTAGAGAAAGTGGGATGGAGATGTTTTTCCCAAACCCAAAGGTATCTACACCTTGCGTAAGCGAATGAGAAAAAATGACAGAGAGAGCTCTATTGCTGTATTAGAGAGAGAGAGGACTTAGGGGGGACAGGGTGAGGAAAAGAAAGAGGGATGGAGATGTTTTCCCAAAGGTATATGCCTTGCGTAAGCGAATGAAAGGAAATGACAGAGAGAAAGAGAGAGCTCCATTGTTGTATAGAGAGAGAGAGAGGGGGGGTGGGGTGAGGGAAAGAAAAAGAGGGATGGAGATGTTTGCCCAAAGGTATTGACGCATTCCTTAAGCAATTGAGAAAGAGAGAGGTATGAAGGTACTCTTTGAAGATATCAATAAATTACTTAGAAATTAGAATATTTCATGTAACGTTATAAGATGTCTTATGAGTTTTGATTTATGAAATTTATAATTTTTCCAATTAATTATAATTTGAAATATATTTACATCGAGGTGTTCCTGAGTCAATTATGGCCCCAAAGAAAGAGCTGACGAAGCCTACTCCTTGTACCTGTTCTGATAGCCGTATACCAAATCATGCTCCAATTAACAGTGGGCTTGAACAATTTTGGCTAGATCTTTTTAATTTTGGTTAGATTTTTTAATTTTAGTTTACTTGATGCTAATGCTACTACTTTGCTAGTCTAACTTTATACATAACAGTTACTGGTTGCTTGTACATCTCTAAGTCAGCATAATAAATTATCCCTTTTTCATCCTGTGCTTTTCATGGAGTCAAAGATGTTGTGGCTTTGCATTTGTAATCTCTACTTATGCTTTTAAGCATTCTGCTAACTGATTAGGTTTGTGATCTGATGGAATAAGTTCAAATAATTGAAGGGGCCTTGAAGTAAGTACACCTATGAAACGGATTTGTCTGGCTGAGATAAATGGACTTGTGTTATTTTATTTTATGTTTTCTATGCTTTAGAAGGCTTGGGTTTTGGTGTTCATGTCCCATGGTTGTCAAATATCCCATACAATCTATTAAGTCTTTGTTTTAATATATGATTGGTTTTAGATCTAGCTTTTGAGACAATATTAATGTTTGTAGAAAGATAAAGTTCTCTGTCCCTCATCTCTGGGTCTTTTAACAGAACAGGGGAGGAATGAGCTTGGTGGGTTTATAACCTGCCAAGTTTGCATAAATCTTAACGTATGGTGATTATTTAATATAGGTTTCAGCAATCCTTTTCTGAATCCTAATACTTAAGGCTTTAAATTTTAATATTTCAGGTTCTTCATAATATTGCCATTGCGGAATACTTCCACGATGGTTGTTCAGATCCCAGAAAGTTGCTTGAAGTGCTTAATGGCGTTAAGGTAGGTTAAAATTTGAGTTTATTTTCTTCTTGTGCTTATTGAAAGTTGAATTTTCTGCTAGTTCTTGTTTTTAATGGTTGGCACTTGCTTGCAATGGCGTTCCCCTCCCTCACCCAAACATTAAAAAGATACCTTTTTCATTTGGGATTATGGGATTTCTTTCCTTAAATTGTTTTTAAGAATTTTTCCATGGTTCATTGTTTGGGCTTCCATAAAACTGGAAATACCAGTTGTTTAAAACCCTTTATTGCATGTAAATATTTTGGGGCTAAATAATGGATAATATAGAACTTGCATTCAATTGGTGAAATAAATGTTCAAAATTTTACCATATGCATTATTGGTTTCTTAATTCTTATTGATTCTCAAGTTATTAGAATTTAGATCCGGGAGTTAGTTTCTTTGGAGGGAATAAGAATTCAGATAAGGTTTTAATACTCATTGGACATAGTATAGTTGTTTGCAACTTTTTGACTTTAAACTAGTTCTTCTGGGTGTCACTTATGATAATATTAGAGGAGAAAAACCTAGATGTATACGAAAACCTAATTGATAAAATTAGTTAACAAACACAAATGGAGAAGCTTGGAGAGAATTTGCTCATTAAATATTATAAAGTAAAATCAGTTGCAGAACAGGGGAAGTTGTGCTTAGGTGCTTGGTGATGTATGCTTTAAACTCTCATTTGGTCTGTAGGGATATTGTGATGATGTCCATTTTGTCTTCACCCACTTTAATAGTAAGCAGGGATGGCTTTCAAATTTAAGGTTTTAAAATTTGACTTATACTGATTTGATAATTTACACTGCACTTTGAAGCTTCTATCTCTATTTATTTGTACTTATGACTTTTTTCTTGTTGCTGGTATTGGTTCAGAATAAAAGTGATGAGCTTGCTCGTGCTTCTGGAGAACAAGGAGAGTCTGTTAATAACGTTGGAAATAAAGTTGTTCTGGGATCCAAAGGAACTAATGCTTTGGCACATCAATTTTCAGGTGCAAATAGCACCAGTATGATGTACACAGATGAATTTGACTCTTCTGTGGCGATGCTAAATATTGTATGTCAATTTTATTCCTCAGATTTATATAAATATTTCCCTTGTTGCTTGGATAGACATGCATTTGTGATTAACATATTTTAATTCATGCATTTTTTACATTATTCTTTAGGCCATTGTCTGGTTCCATCTTCACGAGTATGCAAAGACGTTATCAGTTCTGGAACCCCTGTATCAAAATATTGAACCCATAGACGAGGTATGTCATAAACTACCATTTTTTTTAAATTTTTTTCTAGATGCTACCATGATGTATTAATAGCTCTTTTTTGTTTTATTTTTTCCCCAAAAGCAGACAACAGCCCTACACATTTGCCTTCTGCTGCTGGATGCTAGCCTTGCTTGCCATGATGCATCAAAATCAGCTGTAAGTTCTATTTAATAATTTAATTAGTTGATTTACTTAAACTTTTTTATGATATCTTGTTTATAATCTCGTTCTGACTACTTCTTAAGGATGATAAGTTTTGGTACTTAATCAGTTTCTAACAACCTTGATTTTTCATATTCATATGTGTTTTAACTTTTTGACTAATGATACGAGTATTTGTTTTATGAATATAAATTGAAATAAATGTGGCTAGTATGCATGTAAGAAACAAATAAATGTGTCCACTTTTTTTTTTTATTTTAAATTTTATTTTGCATAATGACAACCACATGGGAAACAGTCTATATTAATGACATGAAAATCATACTCTACATGTCAAGTGGTTATAGATAACAGATATTTCTATCCCTTAAACTATGAAAATTTTATATCTAGATTGATAATTCCTTAATACAGCTTTGCCTTCATATGTGGCTGCAGCAATATACCATATAAAATTTGATTAATTTCTACATTTTTTTTTTTATTTTAAATTTTATTTTGCATAATGACAACCACATGGGAAACAGTCTATATTAATGACATGAAAATCATACTCTACATGTCAAGTGGTTATAGATAACAGATATTTCTATCCCTTAAACTATGAAAATTTTATATCTAGATTGATAATTCCTTAATACAGCTTTGCCTTCATATGTGGCTGCAGCAATATACCATATAAAATTTGATTAATTTCTACATTTTTTTTGAAATTTGTTTTTCTTTTTTTATGACCATTCACTGAGAAGTAGAGCTGTAAATGAGATTAGCGAAACCTTGCCACTTGAGAACATTAAAAGGATGGAACATTTAGAATGTTGCAATGGGACGTGTTGGAGTCTTGGTGAAGTTTTTATATAAAGGATGGAACAATAAAGTTTTTTTTCCCCCTTGGTTCTGTATCATTAGCTTCTAATTGAAGCTAGGATTGGATATTTTATCACAGAAGTGAAATTTTGATTCCTTTTCAACTTTTTTTGGTGGTAGTCTTCGGTTTCTGGTGAGTGATGTAGATGGTATGTATCCAAGAGAAGCCTAAGCATTAGACAAAGATTATGTTGAAATTTGTTTTACTAAGCATTAGGTGGTCCATACAAGAGTCTCACTTCTGAACACAGAGGGTCAAGGCATTGAAGAAAATCTTGAGAGTTGATGATTAATGGATATGCAGCTTTCTGTTGGTCTATACAGGCAGTGAACAGTCAGGGCTTGGCAAAGAAGTTTAAGAACATATGATTTATCAGCAATAGGTATATTTCTTTTAGAGAGAGCAGAGTATTGAACATGGTTGCATGATACTGAATGTTCTGGACAGTTTTTTTTTTCCCTTGATAATCGAAGGGACTACTTAATATGTTGTGAGGTATGCAGTGAGTGAATGATTGTTTCAGGGTAAGTACTGTCTTGAAAGGACGGAGCATTATGCTGATTATGGAATTAACGTTGTGTCTGGTTTCCTTGTTGGACACTCACAAGGACTAGAGGGCTTTATTACATTGACATACCTTTTTTGTTTTGTTTCTTGTCCTTCTGTGACCTCTAAAGGAGGATGCTTATCATCCATGTTTGAATTCTCTCTTTTCAAATAAAACTTCTGATTTTATAGACCTTGTGTATGCTTCCTGATAAGTGGCATGTGTTTCTCTGTGGTGTCTAATTATTGAATGAGGTCTCTGATATCTGTCTGGGAACCTTAGGAGGGATGGTGAAATTGGAGGCATCTGGCTGTTACAATTTCCACATTTAGGAAGCCTTTACTTGAAGCAAATATTTGGCAAAAATACAAAAAAAAATTTTAATACTGCTGAAGAGAGATGGTCTGATAACTGGACTTCACCAGCCAGCTTGGCTTCAAGAGCCAGTTTGGATACTGGTCTGGTCATATGAATATACCTGGTATTACTCTCAACCTGGTGACAACTTGTCAAACATCTACTGAACTGATTCAGGGAACTGGTTTGGTTCAAAGTGCTAAACCACAGACCTGTCACTCGTAAAAAAAAGGTGGCTTTGCTGGGGTTTGAATTAGTTAGCCAATGGATAGGGGTTGCTCCTCCCACCAGTGCGAACTTGTTCTCAATGTTATATATTTCCAACTAATATATCTATTGTACTTTAAAGAAAGAACAACTTATTTTATGTTTTCGTTGTAGCTATTGATAAATTTTATATGTATTGAGTAGGAGCATTTGAATGAGAAATATTCGTTGATATATATTAAGTAAAGATAATGATATATAATTATATATACATCATTTTAAACTTAAGGAAAATTATTATATTTCTTAGATTCTAATAAAATATATATTTACTTTAGTCCCAGTTAAACTACATCTTGATGAACCATGGCCGCCTCTCCCTTTTCCAAATTGGTGACTGGTTTGGATTTTAGACCCCTACTTATTAAGTTATAATATTGTACTGTGCATACTTTTGTCCATTTCTCATGTCCTTTCACAGGGCAGACAGTAGGTTATTGAGCATGCTATTCTGATAATTCAAATCTTTATTGCCTTGCCATCATGGGCATGCCAGCTGAATTGTCTGTATGGTGAATCTTAGAGTTAACCTGTTAACTATCCTTTTATTTGATGCTATTAGGAGTTACTTNGGTGACTGGTTTGGATTTTAGACCCCTACTTATTAAGTTATAATATTGTACTGTGCATACTTTTGTCCATTTCTTATGTCCTTTCACAGGGCAGACAGTAGGTTATTGAGCATGCTATTCTGATAATTCAAATCTTTATTGCCTTGCCATCATGGGCATGCCAGCTGAATTGTCTGTATGGTGAATCTTAGAGTTAACCTGTTAACTATCCTTTTATTTGATGCTATTAGGAGTTACTTTTTGTTGAACACATCCATCTGTATAAAAATTAATTAGTTGATTTGAGGCAAAAGCTACAAATATTTTCATGTTGAGAAATTAGCGTTATTGCTGTTGGTTATCCCAAGGCATCCCATGTTGTGCAATTGGATTGAGATGTCATCTATATGGATGAAATAAGAAGGTAGTTTTGGAAACTAAAACCTTAATATTTCTATGGTAAAACTGAAAGTGTAAGGCATATATATAGAGGGGTTTACTGGTTTTGGTTATTAATCTATTTGTTGACTGAATTGCTTAAAGATTACGTTGTTTTGCCTTTTGTTGCTTTTGTTATTCTTCAAGTGCACTGTTCTGATGCTGGGATTTGTTTTGTTTAGGATGTATTGACATATCTAGAAAGGGCATTTGGTGTTAGTAGTGTGAGTCAAGGTGAAAACGGGAATACGGCACAGCAACAATCTGCAAACCTAATTACAAAGTCTTCATCTGTCCCCAGTAGTGCATCAGCTGCTGATGCATCAAGTTCAGATTTAGGGTCTAGTGCTACTGTCTCTGAAAGTGCTCTATCCAGAACTTTGTCTGAAGAGACACTTGATTATGAAGCAATGTTACTGGATATTGGTGGACAAAATTTAGCAAGGCCAACTGGCCCATCTTTAAATGATCTTTCAAGGGCTCCAGTTGATAGGTTTTCTACTGTTGAGTTGAAGCTTAAGTTGCAACTTTACAAGGTTCGGTTCCTGCTTCTTACTAGGAACTTGAAGCTAGCAAAACGTGAAGTCAAGTTGGCTATGAACATTGCTCGTGGACGAGATTCATCTATGGCTCTTCTTTTGAAATCTCAGCTTGAATATGCTCGTGGTAACCACCGCAAAGCAATAAAGCTATTGATGGCATCAAGTAATCGAACAGACACCGCATTTTCGAGCATTTTCAACAACAACCTTGGGTGCATTTATTATCAGCTTGGGAAATACCAGACATCATCATTGTTCTTCTCGAAGGCATTGACTAATTGTTCATCCCTTCGGAAGGACAAGCCGCTAAAGCTAGCCACTTTTTCACAGGATAATTCTCTCCTCTTAATATATAACTGTGGTGTGCAGTACCTGGCTTGTGGGAAGCCAATACTCGCTGCTCGCTGTTTCCAGAAGGCCAGTTTGGTCTTCTATAAGCAGCCTCTGTTGTGGCTTCGACTCTCAGAATGCTGTCTGATGGCTTTAGAAAAGGGCATAATTAAATCAAGTCGGGTTCCATCAGAAAGGTTGGAAGTTAGAGTTCATGTTGTTGGCAAGGGAAAATGGAGGCAACTTGTGTTGGAAGATCAGATTCCAAGAAATGGACATGTGGACTCATTTGAAAGGGACGATTTTTGTCTGAGCAATGATGGGCAGCTGAAGTTATCGATGTCCCTTGCCCGGCAGTGCCTGTTAAATGCCCTTCACTTGCTGGATTCTTACAGGGAAAATTGCTCAAAGTCTGGTTTGCCCTCAAATCCCTCTGTGGACGAAAATGATTTAAGTGAAGTGTCATCTTCAAAAAATTCAAATCATAAAAATTTGCATAGCATTGACTCCAAGGCATTTATAGGTTTAGGTCAGGTTACTTCAAATGGGGACACAAGAGAACAAAAGGGAGGTACTAGTCAGGAAATCATTCAGAATTCGGTCTCCTATTATGAAGATATCTGTAGAAGAGAAAATCAATTGATTAAGCATGCTGCTCTTGCTAACCTGGCATATGTGGAGCTGGAATTGGACAACCCTGTGAAGGCATTATCAGTTGCAAAATCTCTTTTAGAACTTCCAGAATGTTCCAGAATTTACATCTTTCTAGGCCATGTTTATGCAGCAGAGGCTCTGTGCTTGCTTAACAGACCAAAGGAAGCTGCTGAGCATTTGTCAGTTTATTTATCTGGGGAAAACATTGTCGAATTGCCATTCAGCCAAGAGGACTGTGAGAAATGGCGAGTAGAGAGGACGGCTGAATTTGAAGAGATAAATGGAGGATCCACGGCAGCCAAGATTTCTTCCCTTGAGGACTCACAAAATATTGTTTTCCTCAAGCCAGAAGAGGCACGAGCAACAATTTATTCAAATTTTGCAGCAATGTATGCTATGCAGGGTGAATTTGAGCAGGCCCATCAATTGGTTACACAGGCATTATCCATATTACCAAACAGTCCAGAAGCCACACTTACTGCAGTTTATGTGGATCTCTTGCTTGGTAAGCCACAAGAAGCTCTTGCCAATTTGAAACGTTGTAGCCGCATTAGGTTCCTCCCCAGTGGAATAACATTGAATAAATCTTCTTGAGTGTTGTATTGATGGGTTTTATTGTTGTCCCTGGCCAACCTCTCAGCGATAATTAGCAGGTAGCTTAATCCTTCCATAGCATTTGTAACATATATATAAGTTCAATTCAGAGAATAAAATTTTCTGGTTCTTTTTTTGACCCTCATAATTTTAAAAGTTTTAGGGTTCATTCAAAGGTGGTGGCTGTGTTTTGGTTAGTACTGTTGCCCACCTCTGAAATTTGATGTGTAGTTCTGATTCAGATTGCCTTTTAGAGGCTAATCTAATTGATAGTCAAGAATAGAGGTCATGTGCTTACATTGAGGAAGAACTGAAAAATCGAATTTACTTGGATTTTGATTCCATTTTTACTCTCAGGGGGTTTTACTTTTTCTAATTGTGACTCGTTATGATTGCTATTATCCCGAATTCCCGATGAATGTAATTTGGAGTTGAGATGACTTGTTATACTGTTTTCCAGTTACTGTTCTGCCATGTTTATGCATGTGCTTATGTACGAAAAGGTTATGGAGCAACAAATTGGCTGGTCCCTTGTGTCCGTCTTTTCCAATGGTGCTTGCTTCTCTGTTGTAAGTTGTAATGAAGGTCATCGGTAAATGTTGATTATAGGATCTTGACAAGGAATATATATTCTTATATCCAATTTGTGAGGTACCTTGATTCGGATTAAACAGTGGAAAGCTTCTACTTTTATCTTGCGCTACATGTTTATATTAAAATTTACAGACCGTTTGGTACGTGGGTAATAATTATATGGTGCTACCTGAAATCCTTAGTATCCTCTCTTATATGCACATTCTGACACATATGGTTGTGGGGCAATGTGCAACTTTAAGTGTAACGAGTTGGATATCAACTAAAGGTGTGAGGTATCTGCACTAAATGGTATTCTTTTTCTACCCGGTGAAAAAGGTTATTAATTGCCCATGATGGAGAGAAATATAGCAACTGTAACGTAATAGTCGCAGATGATCAGTAATTCTTGACATATGGGTGGTGTTTGGTATGGGAATGTTTTAACATTCCTGGTAAAGTAGGATGAGAATAAAAGTTTCTCATATTTGGTATAAGTGATAAAAAATTATTCTCAAGCATAAAAGATGTTGGGAATAAAAATTTATACTGAAGATGGAAATAAAACATTCTCACTTCAAGAGGTGGGAATAAATTTTTCCTGTGAATGGAGAAATTTTCTTCCTTCTTAACCTTTATTCATTCACGCTCATTATCTTTTTTTATGCATTCTCCATCTTTACTGTTGTCACCTCTCCAGAACCTCCTCCAGCAAAGCTCAGTGGAGTCTGTCAAACTAAGATCAATAAGTGGTTCCTTACCATCCTTTTCAAGTTCTGGTGGAGATCTGTAACCTTCCACACTGTCCACATCAATTGCCTTCACTACCAAATTGAAAACTAAAGTTGAAACGATGGTGAATTATCAGCAGCACCGTCTCACTTCAAAATGACTCTAATCGAAAAAGCCATTTTTATAGAAGTAACTACAGTTCAACCGTTACCAATATCAAACTACTTGGGACAATATAGCATAGCTTAGTCAACAAATAATAATAAAAAAAAATATTCAGCTCCAAAACTAGAGTATAGTTCACAAATTAGTAGAGCAAGGAGATTATGGAATGCTTGGTCAGGGAGTGACAAGCTTCGTGTGTCAGTTGGTCAGAGAGCAAACTTGTTGCACGTTTGTGTCAGTGTAATACATTCGATGCCTAAACATATATGGTATTCCTATAAACGTGATATCAATGGGGCATCTAAGATTGCCCAAGGATAAGCTTAGCTTGGTGATGCCAATTTAGCTTAAGTGATGTCATAATTGAGATAAATATATTTCTTTCTATTATTAATAATTTAGATTTGATGGGACAGAAAGGAGTAATGTTCGATTGAAGCGTCTCATATTTTCTCACCAAACTACAATCCTGAGTTTAGTTAAATTTACTTAAAGTGGTCTCATTTAAATAGTTTTTGGTAAACAATTCAGATTTAACTGGTTTCACAGAATTGTAATGGTATGATTAATATTTCTAGGCAGATCAGTTATGCAACGAGAGGGAAATATCTAGTGGCAGTACGATGCATTTATTGCCTTCTAGTTTGTAGTTTACCTTTACGTGATTTGATACGGTTTCTTTACTCTTTTGTCCTTTAGGTTGGCAATGGACCCTTGAATGAAATTGGTCTACCCATTTGCTCTTTTTTTTTTTTTTTTTTTTTTTNCTTTTTTTTTTTCTTTTTTTTCAATTATTATTATTATTGAACAAGATTTGCCTTTTGCTTTACATACCCATCTATATATTTATTTATGGATTTAAGCTAGGACACGCTTTTCGGTTGTCACTTACCTATTTGTTGATTGTTAGTTATACACGCAAAGTTTTGTATTATATAAAAGTTGCACTCTATTTTTTTTGGCCTAATGTAAATTTCTATGCTATTTCCTTTACGTGCATGAAGCAAAGTGAACTATAGGAGCAAGCCCCCGTCNCAAGCTCCCGTCTTCTTCTTGTTATTATTAGAGATAGAATAGGAATTTAAGCGATATCTCTTTTCTCTCTCAGAGGTCCATTAAGAGAGTTTTAATTAGTCTGTTTTTGGTCTTGCATTGGGATTTTGTGTGGTTATAAATTAGGGTTGGTAAAGTCTATGGAATCTAATGGGGCTCAACTAAGGGAGAGGGTGGAGCTTCTAGCAGTAGCATATGTACAATTAATCCAAGATCTACGATAAAGTTTTCCCAAATTGTGATACTTATAGCAGACATCGTGAATTTTAGGATTTACAGTGCCCAATATGGAGCAAGAATTGTCCAGATGATTGCTTCAACGTCTCTTCCTTACTGCTTGTTTGCTGTTTAGATTAAAATGTACCATTCTGTAAGCAAAGGTGGAATTTCCCATAGCCCATTGGAAAACCAAAACCAGTGTCTTCGTCTCTTTCTCTCCTCCCTAATGAGATACTGTTAGAAATAGTATTTGGGAAACAATAAAATAATTAGTTTTAAGGTGTGAATAATTACACTGTTTTGAGTGTATTATTGCTTACAAAAGCAAATTATCCCAAAATATAACAAATATCTCAAAAACTCCCAATTAAAAAAAATACGTAAATTTTAATTCATTTGAAACTTCTTTTTTATAGACTTCAAAAGACAGCATATTTGATTTGCTAGCAAATGAATTATAGGTTTTATGGGCTTGTGTAGCCCATATACTAAATTTAATTTTAGTTTTTATTTACTTTTTATAAAGCTTTATTCTTTTATTAATTTATTCAATGTGGGACTTGATTCCACAATTCATTTACAAACTATTCAATAGATACATAATGGAGAAATGTTTGGTTGACACATAAAAAAGAGTGATAAGAAATTTGAATTATACAAAAAAAATTAAGTGAATCTTATATAAGTTTAAGTAGGTCTAGTTTTAATTTGTATAGTTCAGATAAATTTTGATGAGGTTTTGTGATGCGAGAATAGCACAACTCTGTGCTGGGCGATGCACCAAACGGAAATCTTATACATGTCAGATTTAACTCCATTAATTCCCCACGAAAGGAGGTGCTGTAAACTGTAAAGTAATTAAGAAAAATTCCTATAAATAGCAAAGTTTTACATGAATAAATTAAGGAATAGTTCAGCTTTTGTTTCTCTCTTCCAACATAGTGACAATAATAAAACGTTATCCTCAAGTAAGGAATCTACGCCTCATAGATATTATGCTTGAGATTTTAACTAGGTAGAGAGCAGATATTGAGGAGATACCAGAACTGATCTTATACAATAATAGATGCAAGAAGCTGCTCTTCAACAAATTAAAGTACGAATCATATAAATATCAAATTATTTTAAAATCATACACAAAAGCATCTTTTTGCTACTAGTAATTAATTCGCCTAGGATGAAACGTACATGCAAATGCAACAATCTCAGAACTGAAAACAAATGGTTTCCAAATTTTAATAGCCAAACAAACAGCATTCCAATCTAGAGAGAAGAGAGAAAGAGAATTAAGGATTGGCTCGACATCCTCTCATGTCGATTTTCGTCCATATAATTGCTCTATCTAGCAACCTGCAAGGCATATACAATGACATACAATGAGACAAAGATTCCAAGTTCACGGGTGTAAAATAAAATTATTTAATTCACAGGAAAACGAAAACAAGCTAGCTAGCATCCATATGATTTATTTAGCCACAGGCAACATCCATATATACCGTACTTGAAGAACAAAACAACGACAAAAGTGAAAAAGGAGGAGAGAAAAGAGTTGTAAAATGCCAAAAACAGTAACTTTCCTGCTCCAAAACAGCAACTATAAATCTCTGGTTCACAAGTTGATATTTATCGTACTATTACACTAGGTCTATATTAGTTACTTATTAGCACAAAAGAGAGGGAAAAGAGAGATATGTTTAGTTAACTAATTTAATTAATTAAGGATACTTCAATGATTGAGTACTGAGTAATGAGTTACTTATTGGGTTTTATGTTCAAATTTCATTAGGAGTGGATGAATTAATGTAGAGCAATATGGAGTACTTTTGGAATTCTCATGAATTGAAAAAACTGAGACACTCTTGAATATATATATTAGCATAAACACAAAAATTAGGGTTTTGGGGGAAAGGGTAAGGGATTTTGATATATATATATATATAGAGAGAGAGAGAGAGAGAGAAAGCTAGAAGCATTAGTGAGCACTTAANAGAGAGAGAGAGAGAGAGAGAGAGAGAAAGCTAGAAGCATTAGTGAGCACTTAACTGGTTTAGAGGGAGCATGTGTAACCAGGAGGAGGAGTCTTGCCACAAGTGACAAGGAGCTGAAGAGCAAGTGGAACATAAATATTGAGGTTAAGAGCCTTGAGCTTGAGAGTGGTGCAGAGACACACAGCAGCTTCAAGCTCAACCAGCCCTTGAAGCACTGGGCAGCATTCGTTCACAGCAGGGTCACCAAGGCCAATGTGCACTAACCCACCAAGCAGATCCACACAAGCACCCAATTTCAGTGTGTCAATGGGGCAAGTAGCCTGTGCCGGTGTTGGCGATGGGCACGGTTTCCCCCCCTTGCTCGGTGGATTAAGCACTGGAGGAACTGTAACTGGTGGGAGATCAATGGGTGGTTTCACAATTGGTGGCAAGGTCACTGGTGGCTTAAGAATTGGAGGGACAGTAACCGGTGGCACTGGCAGTGCCACTGGTGGCTTCGCAATTGGTGGCAAGGTCACTGGTGGCTTAAGAATTGGAGGGACAGTAACCGGTGGCAGTGGCAGTGTCACTGGTGGCTTCGCAATTGGTGGCAAGGTCACTGGTGGCTTAACAATTGGAGGGACAGTAACCGGAGGCAAGGTCACTGGTGGCTTAATGGGTGGCAGGGTAATAGGAAGCTTTGGTTTTTTACCAGGCTTGTGCTTCTTAGTGGGTTTTCCACAATAGCCACAACCAAGAATTGGAGTAGCAGAGGAGATGAAAAGCATGCAAATGAAGAGGAAAGCATAGATCTTTGAGGACTCCATGCTTGTGGGTTTTCTCTCTTTGTAATAAAGAGAGAGAATTGAGAGACTAGTAAAGGTTTTGGAGAAGAAGAAGGTGTTTTATAGGAATAGTGAGGAGGGGAAGCAAACAAAAATGCTTAGAAGCAGATCACGTGAAGATGGGGCTAGCTATAAGCTCAAAGGCAGCTGCCAAAGTTTTGCTAGTTGGCAAACCCTTCCAAGCTGTGCATGAAATTTTTTAGATTAGATCCCATAAACTTCTGCGCCGTGGACATTGCTACCTTATCTTCACTACTACTCTACACATCCTGCCTCCTTTGCTAATTCAAGAAATTAAGGGTTTAAGGGAAAAAGGAAGGAAACCCAATTCAGGGCACAAATATTGCTAACCATAGAGGTACCTTTCATCTTGGTGGAGGGGATCCTGCTTTTGGCGTAATTTTACTTTTGGTACCACATTTTAATTAATTAACTTTGATGTGTATAAAAGAAAAAGAAAACCCACAATTATTGATCTTGTAATGTTAAGGATGATGAAACTGATTAATGGAAGGTACCCTTTTGTATGTGTGGTCCACATTCACTTTTTAGATGTCTCTCTGAAATAATGACTTCAGGAAAATTACTGTAAAGAAATATTGTATAGTATACGTAGTAAAAAGAAAAAGGAGGGACATCGGTACCGGTATTTAATTTATAGTATTGTAGATTCTGGCTAAATTCATATTTTTGATATTATAGTCAAGTGGTAAAATGGTGATCGAACTAGCTTGCATATATCTCAATTATTCTATCTTTCATATCCAATTAATTAAAGGCACTTGTCATATTCTAAGATTAAATAAAGATTCAGAACAAAACTTCTTATCCCAGCCTCAAGAAATTGGCTATAATGATGAATGCATGCAATGCTAGAGATCAATAAGTATGAGAAAATTATATTTTTATATAATTTTTACACTTGCTTAGTAGTGCAGTTAGGATTGCACAAAAAAAATAAGTTTAAATAAACAGAGTTTTGTTTCCAACAAAACAAGTGTAAGACTAGTGTGAAAAAATAACGTAATAGTATCACTACTGAAAGTATACGCAGGAACCAATGAGCTTAATTATGTTCCTTTATATTTGAAAAGGAAAAATAACATATTTCACGGCAAATAGTCTTTTCTTTGATAGATAATTTAAAAATATTATTGTAAGTCTTTTGTTGAGGGTTATGACATTGCCTAAACTTTAGAATAGGGTAATTTTCTTTCACCTAAAACTTTATTCAAATAAGAAAAAAATTCAAATTGAATGGTTTGAACTTGAAGACTAGAAATATGGTCAAAGAAAAAAGAAATTAAATGGTTGAATCCGTGAACCGACGAATTCGGGGGCGGTGGCTTTAAAATGCTCTCTCTCTCTCTCAATACTGAATCCTTTAGCATGCATGTAACATTTCTGGATTCGTTTTCAAGTTGCTATTTGAGATAAAATGGGCTCCATTTAGTTGAAGATAGAAGTTTCATTCAAAGATAGATTGATGATATATACCTATCATCAAAAATATCATTACACTTTATGTTTAATAATATAATATATTAATTTCCAAATAAAGAAATTGAAATTCTTTTGCTTTGCAACCGAAAACCACGGAGCTGATTATCTGGATCCGATGGGTCTAGAAAAGCATCTTTTATATACCCAACAGAAGATGTTTTTTAAGGATTCTTGATGCGATTGGATCATTCCTATTTGAAAAGCTATTGTCATCATTTGATCAAAGTTGCCACTCTCATAATATAGATAGAATCTGTTATTTAGCCCTACGCATCCACAACCATCTGGTGGAGGCTACAAATCTCATCAATGGGCCATATCATCTCAAGTCTTTCAAGATACGAGATACACTTCTCAGTTTAATCCAAGGTTTATGTGAATGACATTGCCACTTGGTGTCCACTTACAAAAAGGAGTTGCTTTGCTTCTCGTGACATTCATCATTTCCCTTTTCATATAGCTAATACTTACTCCTCCTAATAATATGAACATTTAAAATTACTAAGAAAAAGTTACGAACTTTTACATAATTCACAACCCCCCAAAAAAATGAGATATACTCTAGCGCATGAGCATGTGAAGTTGATGAAGATCACGTCATGTCAACTGAAAGAAGAAAGGGAAGAAAAATATGTGGAAAAAATAATCCTTGTGATTTATTAACTATTTTTTATCTTGAAAAGATAATGTATCGAAGCATCTTGCTATATGTAATGGGTGAATTATTAGACCCTATGCATGGTCACCAATAACCCATCACTTATGGCCCCTGAGCTTTGAAAAACTTTTGACTCTCTTGACATGTTCTGTAGAAACAATGAAACATAGTAGACTCACAGAAGTTTGTGACACATAAAAATATAGTTTTATAACTTTATCAAATGCCGATTCAGTTTCCTGCATATTCTGACCCATCCATTTTATATAATTTCATTTTCCCCAATTTTGAAGCAAGGATCAATTTGCATGAGCATCGACCCCATGCCTTCACTTCTATAGTTTGTTTTCTTTTAATTATTTTTCACAAGATTACCAGTAGCTGCTCCAACTTCAATTCTAGAAGAAAATAGGTGCTGATTGCGAATCAAAATGTTTTGAACTGGTCCACTTTTACGAACAACTGCAAAAAAAGATAAACGATAACATAAAAATATAAATCACACAAAGATATGATTCCCTCAAGATTTACCTCCCATATATTCTCATATAATAGCTAATGAAGTCATTTACGTATAGTCTACTCCTTATCAAATCCAAGCCTTTCCCTTTTGTTTTAAAGGGGATAATATCATATATGTGCGTGTTCCCTAGTTTTTCACTTATTTATTTTTGAGATTTCTGGGACACTACCAATTCCTGCTCTCGTCTACCTTTTAATTTTGACAAGACTCATGATCTTTTCGTCTTCTCTCATCTACCTATACACTCCCTCCTTTTTTTGTCACACTATGGCAAATGCTATGCTATTCATAATATAATAATTGATATTATATTGAATTAACATTTAAATTGTATAAAAAAAATTAAAGTAAATCTAATGAAATTTAATTAAGAATTGCGTTATGTGATATATAATAGATCTAAGCAATGTATAAAAAGGGTCACCATCATCTGTGCTCAAATGTAACATATATATATGGCATTATCGTATCTTTAATGCATCGTATAGAATATCCACGGAATAAGGTATATTTTATATGTATATTAAATAACTTTTTTTTTGGTAGGGCTTGTACAAAATAATTGGTACTACTTTAAGGAATAGTTCTTTCTTTTTGAATTTATTGCAATTATTGACTCAACTATGCTTTCAAATAGATATGACTACGTGCATGTTACTATCAAACTTCGACTTTAAACTTGGAACTCGGTAGTTTACAAGTGATTATTTGTTCCAACTTCAAACCTTCATACATAACCCAAAAAAATAAAAATAAAATATCACAGTGTGAACGAAAATCTTATATAATACCAAGACAAAATTGTAGTAGCATATATATATATATAATTTTGTGAAGGTATGGAAAATTTGTTCTCTTAAGGTCTGTTTGGAAGTTAAAATTAGAGAAAAAAAAAGAGGAAAGTAAATGAGTAAATATGTCTATTCATTTATTTGAGAGTTCAAAATTAAAAAAGAGAAAAAAATTAATGGATAATCTCAAATTTTTTTATTTATTTTTTGTTTCATTTTTGTGTTTTTCCAATTTGAAGGGTTTAGAGAGGAAATATGAGTATTTTACTGTTATACTCTTATTTATTTTTTTTTCCAAGTAAATAAAATTAACTTTGATAAAAAAAAAAAAAAGAAGGAAGAAGTAGACAAAATTAACTTACTCCAAGTCTATGAAGTATGAACCCAGTCTACTTCCTTGAAGTTATCGGTTTAACAATATAAAAAAAATAATTAAAAAGTTACAACAATTACATTTCAAAAATTAAAAATCATGAAAATGGAATTGGCTGGATCCTTCACTTATTTTCCTTGGCTAATTTGACTCGTTAATTGATTATTTTCCCTTTACAACCTAACTGGCTGACTAACTTTGATTTAACAGGTGTTCATATATTGTCAGTTAACTGTATCAAATAAAATTAAAAAATACTACTGTTACAACTTTATTACATGGTTTTATTTATTTTTATTTAATATGTATATATATATATAAACTATACAGTAACATTTACAAAAAAAAATGAATTGCAACATTATTTTTAAAAAATAACTAATTGATAAAGAGAAATAGATTGTATTTTGTATGTAAAAAAAGTGAATTATATTATTAAATTTTATATTAAATATATTTATTTTATAAATAAAATATAAATTCAAAAATTTATAATTTTTTATTTCTTTCTTTTCTTTTCTTTTTTCTTTGTTCATTATAATCATTCAAACAGGAGAGAAGAAAGTTCCTCCCATTCTTTTTCTTTCTTTTCTCTCATTTTCCTCTTGTATCTTTCACTTTCTTTTCTCTTTCAACTCCAAACAAACTTTTAACATGTGAGATAGTAACATATTAATAAACCTGGCATATAAAACAGTATTCATGATTGTGCGTGTCTATACATAACATAGCTATTTGACTTAACAAAAGGAGCCAAAAACTCAGTGAAGAGGGAAAGACTCAGTTAAATATTTCAACAATCTCATACCTAAACATTCCCTTCCAAAAGTCCTGTTGTTTGAGACACGTTATATTGTATATAATGTGTTTGACCTATTGATTAACTAACTAAAATTATTTCTAGGTAAACAATGGAAATCAAACTAGCTTTAAGCTATGTATGTAGAAGACTAATTTAGTTATCTAATGAAGCTGGAAAGATATATGGAGAAATAACCTAAAATATATATCGAACACTGAACAGAGAATAAAATGGGGTTGGTTCTGTACTGAAGGGAACAGTACAGCTTGGCAAGCATGTGAGAATGGTTGTTGAATGAATGGGAGATAGAGAAAGAAACATTCACAGACACAGAGAAAGAGAAAGAGAGAGGAGCTTGGACACTTGGACTTGAATATATAATATTGTTCTGTGTTTTGTCCGTGATAGGATGGATATATGCTTTGAAGGCTTTGTTTTTCACTTTTTTGTAATCTTGTAGATCCGTGATTTTGCTGTCCTCACTTTGATGTGATCACTCCCTTTCTCTCTCTCAATTTTTTTCCCTTAATTTTCACTACCAAATTATTGTCATTTTCACATGTGCTGCTCCTAAAAAACACAAGAAAAATACCACTTGATCAAGAGTAACCCTATATTCTCATTTTCTACCAGAAAGAAAAAAGAAGTTACCTATATTCAGCCATGACACTATGACAATCTTCACTTCATTGAATAGGGTACTGACACAAACTTTAATTGTAATATAATATTCTATAAACTGTATTGTGTAGTGGAATCCAAATCCAGCTGATTTTATCTATTTATTTATTTTTCTGTCCATGTCAACTACTCATGATCAGTTTAATTACTTTCACTATGTATATAAGTAAAGGCCATAATGTTGGAACTTGGAAGTGATCTGATGACCAGAAAGTGAAAAAAAAAATCTGAAACCTTAGAAGAAGAGAAAGTGAAGAGGTAGGTTCTACGGTTTTCCATCACAGAATTCTGGGCCAAAAACTAACAAAACCTATGGATGTCAGCATAGAGTAAGAGTGAATGGATGTCTATCTCCTAGCCAAATCAAATGGCTGAGGTTTGTTTCCAGAAGCTAATGGTTGTGAATGCAGGCTTTCTGTGCATGTGATTCGATGAAGGTCATGATCTAGTGGTTATCGTTTGTCTATAAATAAGACTGTGTAATTGGATAAAGTACAACCACATGAGATTTCTTTGGACCATCTTGCTTTGTAATAAGGTATACGGCACATGGAGATGGGGTGCACTTGGATATATCATATTTAATTACTTGGTGTTCTGTTTTTCCTTTTGGGCTGAAAATAGTTGGTACATCTCTGTTTATAGTAATGGAGGGGCAGATAATATATTCAGAACTTGAAACTACGTACAGTGTGATACGTTTCATCTTTGGCATTATATGGAAGCTGAGAAGTTGAGTACTTGAATTGAAACCATGTATTTTGATTGAAGCCTGTTAGATGCATCACTATCTGTCAACATTAATATGCAACCCTTATCTTACCTCTCTTTCTATTAACTAACTTTTGGTCTAAAGTGGATGATATGATTCATTTAATTTTTTGGGCCAACCTACATATGCCCATTTCAGGTTTTATTAATTATGGGCTGGATTCGGCCCATCATTATCGTGTAAAATTCTACCATTTGAAGAGAGCAAAATGAAGCCCAAAAAGTACAAATAACATGGGTTCAGTTATGATACTGCAAGGCCTGTTATAGAAAGTTCATCATACACTATTTTTGTATCTCCCTGGGCTTGGACTCAATTAACGGATATCATCTTCAATTTTTTAGCGGAAAATAGATCTCCAATTAATCTTTTCTTTTTGTTTCTGCCTAAGTCTCAAAATGAAACATATCAGCTAATTTAGTAAAATAAAAATCCTGTTAGATATTTAAAAATCTAAGTAAAACCTATCCTTAGTGTCTGTGTGGCCCCACCTGGAGCTTTTCCTGTTTGGTCAGCTGCTCGCTGGAGTCCACTTTTATGCGTAAAACCAGTTCACGCGCAGCTCGCTGCTGCCCCGTTTTCCTTTGACCCTGATGGGGTCCACTTTCTATTTTCCCGCCAATTTCGGTCAAACAAGCTCAAATAAACGGCATCGTTCATATCGACATACCAATTACCAATCGTCTTTTCAAATTCAAAACGATATTGTCGTTTAGCCTTGTGCAGCTCAAAAAAAGCTTTCCGTTTCGTTCCACCCTGTCCTTACCCAAAAGACCCAATTTCGCATTCAACATGGATTCTCTGCTTTTTCTTGTTCCTTTTCCTTCTCCTTCTCCCTCACCTTCTTTAGCTGAACCTGCTATATATTTGTTATACCCATCTCCGAAAAACAACGTCTTCTGCCAGAACCTTTAAATAACTCTAAGCCCTTTTCGTTAGAAACCAGAACAACACCAAAGGCACAAGCTTTTTATCTGCATGCTTTAAGAATGGGGATATTCTATGGAATGGTGGCAAGGGGGCAGGTGGTTTTGGCAGAGTTCAGCGCCACGCAGAGTAATGCGAGTGTGATAGCGAAACAGATACTGGATAAGGTAAATCAGGGCAACAGCGATAGCAATGCTTCTTATTCCCATGATCGCTACGTTTTTCATGTCAAGAGAACCGATGGCCTCACTGTTCTTTGCATGGCCGACGATGCATCCGGAAGTAAGCTTTTCTCTCTTTGATTCTTCTTTTCTACGAGAGTGGCTTCTCTTCTGGGTTGGCTATGTTGGAATTGGTGAACATAATGGGAAAAAATAACATAAAATTGTGGGTGTTTCTGTTTCATTGGTAAATACTATTTAGAAGCCTTTGGGACCAATATTGTGTGCCAATGTATCACATGCCCACAAAATGTTTCCCTTGATTCAGTGTGCTTTTCGTTATCATGGTAAGGGTGATTTATTGAATTGTTGAATAAACTATAGATGCCGTCAACATAAATAGAGTCTAGACTATCTTGATTGTTGCTTCCCTTCCCCTCCCGCTTCCCGTATAGGCCGCGTTGCAATAGGGTGCCTTGTTTGATATAGATGATTAATTGGTTCAAAATTCGATTATATGGGTCGTCTTTAGTGAGAAAGGAATTGTAGTGGGCTATAATTTGGTAAGAATGTGTTTGATTATTAATGATAACAAGAGGCTAGAGGGGTGATTTCTTGGCTGAAGTTAAGCCTTCAAGGTCATTGAGGTCGATCAAGTGATTTTTAATTCAACATACTTCAATTCAGAATGCCTTTTTTATTTTGGTTTTATTGATTTTTTCTTATTGATATTAATCTTTAAGATTTGTTAGTAAGTCATAGTTTATACTTTATAGAACTTTAGAACTGATACTAATGCACTGAGATTGAGGCTTTTAAAGGTGACGTAGTTGGTTAGGAGTTAGGATGCAGCATTGTAAATATACAGAGAGAGAACAAAACTAAAACGAAATCTCTCCTAAAATCCATGGATGTTAAATCTTATATATGTTATTCCAATTTCTGCTAGGGTCATAAGGCTCTTACGAGATACAATAACCCTCGCACTAAAACAGACATGCCTGTTTCAATATTGATCATAGCCTTGTTTATACTATCATAAATGTTGCATTCTTCAAAGGATTTGAATTAGCACAGATATGTCTCAGGACTAATTTTGAACCATCCATCTCACTGTTGTTCACTATCTTAATATTTGAAGCTTGCATGATGATGTTGTCAGGGCCTCTAGTTTGTCAGATTCAACGAAATTCATGAATTTTCCTTGGACTTACCAGTTTGCTTTAATTCAAGAAGCTGAACACTGTTTCATTTGCTTAAACTTCTGCTCAAGTTCTATCATATTTTTGAAATTTTGGGTGGAAGTATGAAATCTGCAGCCTATTTGGATTGAGTTGTAATATATTTAGCATAGAATAGGATCATTACAGCATAGTAATGTTTCTCTGGTTCTTATATTACTGGATGGACTTTTCCGATAGGATCTTCTGATAATTTAAGAGTATTTACTAATAGATGGAGTCAATCATTAATTCACAATGACAAATCTTTGTGTTGATTGTTTGTACACTAAAGTTGTAGTCTTGTCCCCAAATGAGTTGTAGTGAATCTCCTCTTTAAATCACCGCAGGGACAACCCCTTTTTCATTCCTTGAAGATATTCATCAAAGATTTGTGAAGACATATGGGCGTTCTATTCTTTCAGCTCCTGCCTATGCCATGAATGATGAGTTCTCAAGGGTCTTGAGCCAACAGATGGATTACTACTCCAATGACCCAAATGCTGACAGGTTGAACCGTCTGAAGGGTGAAATGAGTCAGGCAAGTTCAAAATAGACACCTATAGGCTTATCTGCATTATTCACTTATAGATTTGTCTGCATCTTGATCCCAATTTTTTTGCTTGTCTATTTGAAGTTTTCTACTGAAAATTGTGTCTAACATGTTATTTTGAGTTAGTTTTACATGGGCCCCTGTAGATTGATCCTCTGCATACTTGTTGGTTTGAATAATTTTAGTTTTTGCTCCATGATTCTTCTGTTTTCTTACATGATACATTCAAACTAGGAAATGCATCTTTCTTTAGTTAAATATCTCATGTTGAGTTTCTTATTAAACTCTTATCCATTAATTTGTAATGCAATTATGATTTATAGCTGAAGATTAAACTCTTTTAATGCTCACCATTGATAATTATAGGTCAGAACCGTCATGATTGACAACATCGAGAAAGTCTTGGACAGGGGTGACCGCTTGGCACTTCTGGTTGAAAAAACTACAACTATGCATGGGAATTCAATTCGTTTCAAAAGACAGTCACGCCGTTTTAAAAATACTATGTGGTGGAGAAATGTCAGACTTACGTAAGTAACCAAATGCAATCCAGTTTCTTGCATAATTTATTTCATGCATGGGTTAAGATTATGCATTTGGAGCATGCCAGCATGGTCAGTAGGCCTGAGGGCCACTAATTTGGTTATGAAAGAAAGTATATTTACTATTGGATTTCAGTTCATCGCTAGTTCTTGCATTTATACATTGATCATCCTGGCTTCATGGATCAGTGAAGACAATTTTTTGAGCCATCTTCTTCTTGCTTTTATTGTCATTTCTCTTATGTCAATTTTTAGCATAGTTTTCTTTCTCTTTCTTTATCTGCTTTTTGGTTTGTTTTGTCCTTGATATCCAATCGTTCTGCACCAGTTTGATAGCTGCTATGCTTTTTTGTATTATTGTTCTTTCAGTTTCTTTTTTAGATAGAGTTGAAAATTTGTCTCCACTTAATATGAATTTTCTTTTTCTTTTCTCCTGCAGGGTTATGTTTATTGTGATTTTCTTCGTTGTTATTTACGTTATACTCGTATTTCTCTGCCATGGTCCCTTGTTGGCTTCCTGCTGGTAATAACCTTCCTAACAGTTACGGCCAAATAATTTTGTATTTACTTTTTGGCCCCATTTTTAAACTGCTTTTGAAGTTCTTAAGAATGTAATCATTTATCAAATGTTCCTTATTGTAGAAGGTCTACAAGTTACAACCCTTGTACATGTTTTGGAAATTTAAAGCATTGTCGATGTTTTACTCTATCTGTTGACGAATTCTGAATTGAAGGAACATTTTTAAATGTAATTTCATCTTCGTAATTTCCTTACATTTATTTGATATTCTATAGGAAAATACCCAATTAAATTAATTTTCATAATCATCGAAGTTCGATTCTTATATCAACTAAGCATAGAAGATGCTGCTTCCTCATGCCTACTTATGGCAGAGGCCTACAAGCATATAATCCAGCGGCAAATTTTGTATGGCTATGCTAACTTCAAAATGGAACCAGATCTTTATTCAAATCCAGTAGATGCTCTCAACTTGTAGTTATGACTACACCTATCATGCTCTTTAACACCCATTGAAAATTAAGAATAAAAGTTACAATAAATATACTAGAAAATATGAAGTTTTCAAATTGAAGTTCATTCGAGTGGAAAACTTTGTTTTTGGTTAAAATGTAAAAAATAAGAATTGGATTCTTTTAGTTGTCTTTATAAATATTGTGTGATTTCACAAAAGAAAAGGAGAAGAGTAGGCAATCTAATAAAAAAGTTGGAATCACATAAGTGTTTTAGGATGTGAACAGTTTCATTGTGGATGCGTAAATATTTTCTAATAAAAATTGAGTAAATAAACACTTAATCATCAAAGTCAAATCAACATGGTCATAAGCAGAATGCCGTCTCATGATAAATGAGAATTTAATCTTACAAAATATAAACACAAGGTGAGAGTTATGTTATCACTCTTTTAGTTTGATGGTTTGGGTGAGACCCACTTAATGATTTTTGTGTCATTGCGAATATTTCAAAAAATTGAGTCACGTAGTATATGTCAAAACGTACAGTTCCTTATAAAATACAAAAATATCACGATATAAAAAAATATGTTAAGAAATAATATTTTCAAGTTTAATTTTTGCGCATCTTCTTATATTATACCATTATTATATTTTATAAAGAACTGTGTGTTCTGACACATATTGAGTGACTCAATTTTTTGATATCTTTGCAATGACATTAAAATCATATTATAAGTCACACCCAAATCCATCAAACTGATAAGAGTGTAGTGCTACCACCCAAAGTGATAACATAGCGCTCACTTATAATTAATTTAAAAGTTTTTAAAAATATATTAAAATCTTATATTAAAATCTTTATATATTAGCATATTTCTAATTAAAAAAATTAATTTTATATTTAAAAAACAAAACTTTAAGTAAGCTTATGCGGAGGTCGCATGAGTGGGAACCTCACCATACAATTTTTTTCTTTTTTCTACTAGACAGAAAAGAATAAGGAATGCGTACCATCCTGTTTTATTTGAAAATGAAGCAGAATGTCGTTTTATGTCCTCGTTACCCAGTCTATATGCCGTTTACGTACGAGGAAACGAACGGTCTTGTTTGTCCGTCGGTGAAACGTTTACAAAGACTCCTGTAAAACGCTGACAGCTGACAATCCCTAACTAAAGTTGGTTTTACGACCGTATCATATCATCATCACAGAGATCCTTTATCTTTCTTTCTTGTACGGAACCTGTCTAATGCTATTTGGAAGGCGCACCAACACAGAATCCTTCGAAAGTAGGTCTAATCCGAGGTAAATAATCATATTATTTAATTCATTAATTTAATTGGTTTTCTAGGTTTTCACATGTACTCCTATAAAATTTTGGGACTTGACGCCATTCCCAGAATTGGATTATTTTAGATGCCATGCCTGTATTGCTTCTGGGTATTCCACAATTAGGGTTTCTCAGTATCTCACACTTTTATGCTTCCAAGGCTGATAAAGGCGTTACCTTCATCATTAATGTTCTTATATCTTCAAAAAGAGAGAAGAATACGCTTGAAATTTCATATCGCATAGGCTGTGTCAGTGTTTTATTAGAGGGAAAATTTCACTCGAATTTTCAAATAATTCGTAAATCAATGCCCTTTCTTTAGCGTACTTTTCTTCTAAGAAAACAAAATATTGGGGATAACCTTAAACCGCTTATGTATTAATGAGGAACTCCTATGGAAGATGGAAAACATGAAGGACAGAAACAATATCAAAGAGAGCAAAAGAACTGAAGAATTGCGCTTGTAAACTCAGTTTCTACTATAACCTTATGCTTGACTTGATAAGCTTGCCCTTTTGGTGATGGTTCTCTGGAAACATAGTTCATTAGATTCCTTCTTGATTGGGTGCGAGAATATCATGAAATTCTGGAGGGAATCAAAAAACCTGTGCATTTTACAATATGGATAGTAGGCTAGAAAATATGATAAAAAATATTGACTCATGGAGAAGGAAATCTAGAGATGGAATCGTGGTAATTAATTAGAAAAATTAATTGAGCAAAATACTCTTCATTTTCATCCTTAAGTGGTACACATTGTTATAATAGCTAAACTTTGTCCTGATGCATACTACTTCTCAGCGTAATTGTAAGACCTCCTTTAGTAAACTTCTTTTAATTGCGTAGTGGACCTCTAGTTGTTATCATGCCAGAAGAAGGTTTTGTTTCCATTACGCAGAACAAGTTCACAGCATATGTTTTGTTAAACCCAAAATTGTTGAAGATTCTTAAGGCAGATAGAAATATGTTATTTACAGAAGATTTTACTCTATCAGGTTAGCAGCATAACTACTGTAATAAGATCGTTATTGTATCATATTATGGGGAATGCATATATAGTAATGCAGCCCCAGGAATTGAGTTAGAAGTTCATTAAACAAATGAGCAGCTCTTTTAGAGTTGGAACCTCGAATAATACACGTATGAGGAGAAATTGCTTTGAGTTAGAAAATGTAACACAGTAATATACAGTCTTTTAATTTTGCTACTAGTTGAAGGCCTCAAGAACATAATTGTACTTGTCTGAGGATCAAAATCACATGTAAATCAATGGAAATTAAATATATTTTATGGACAAATTTAGTTGCAAATATTTCTGAAAACAAATTGGAAGGTATAGTGCTTAGAAAAGTTTATTGTACTGGCAGCCTCATAATCAGTAATATTATAATCCATTCAGAATAGTTTGGCAGAATGCAGAAGATTGATCAGCATAATGCAAGTTTAAAAAGAAAATAGAATGTAAGAGCATAGGCAGCTGAAGTAATATACCCATGACCTTCAGAAGGGCAACGTAGTAAACGCAGAGGACGATGAACACATTTGTGTACAAGATTAATTAGTAAGATTCTTTCAGCCAAATTGTCTCTTTGTGAGTGTCTGGAGCTTAATCTTTTATATAGAAAGTGAAACTAGCTTGTTTATAGGAAATTCTACGGCCTAAAAGAAAATTTACCAGGCTTTTTTAACCATGAAAATAACCCTATTTATTGTATTACAAAATGATAGTAGCAGAAAGAGTGATTTATAAGCAGTCAGTTAAAGTTTGACTTTAAGTTGTCATATGAAAATAAATTTCTTTATTTTTTTAATTCATATTTAAATTGATATTCTAACTGAGTTGAGATATATCCATTGATTTTTTTTTTTTCAAAATAAAATAAAAAGGGGTCTGGAAGGAGATTAATATGTGGATGCTGAAAAAGATAAAATGAATCAACATGCCTCAATATGGTGGCTAAAATAAAGATATAATTCATGCTCATAAACTGTCTGCATTATCATACCTTAATTTATTTATTTTTATATAGCAGCAAAAATATTTCTTTTTTTTTTGAAAAAAATCACTGATGATGATGAAGATTCTCATCTTCCACTGAGCTGTTAAGAAAAGTTAAGCGATAGTTTTCATTGGAATTTTAATTTACAAAATGGCAGGTTTCAAAAGTAGAGATATTTCTAATGTTTTTCTGGTTATTCATGCTTGTGATTTTATAAACACCATTTCCAGTAGAAGTTTGAAATGTATCCCCTCATCAAATCGTTTAAATCCCGAGGTTTTTGTTTATATTGCCTGCCTTTTCATGTTTTGGATGCAGATCTTGGGCTAGATAATTTCTTGAATGTGCTAAAGTTTGTAATGGCTCCAGGTAGGTCCCTAACACTCATTGCCTGCAAAACAAGATTACTTGCTTTGAATTAGGTTCTTGCCTGGAGACCTTGGCATGCTCATCAAAACTGAAGAGCATAAGATTTGCCTTTTTTGAAATCCTGTAATCTGGTAGAATAATAGGCTGAGCTAGGTCTTCAGAGCTCTAAACCTGAGAAAATCTTGTTGACGAAACTCAGTTGGATGTAAAGAACTTGTTTTGAAAGTTTTAGGTCCTCAAAGCTGTTGTGACAAAGTTTGATCAAGTCTAATGGTTGCTGCCTATTCAGATGCGAGTGGGCGGCCACTTGAAGTTAGTGGGAATGGAAGTTCAGGTGATCTGAAACAAAATGATCATACTTCAAATGCTGCTGGAATAAGCAGGGTCTCCAATTTTGGAAGTGACTCTTTAGGGTCTACTGCTTCTACTAAAAATAATGTAAACAACTTATTGCAGAATGTAGTTAAGCTTGGCACTAGTCATGAACAGGATGACATAGGAGTTAGTTATAAAGAAAGTCAAGAACATGGAGAAGAGAAAATTCAGATAATGAAGCAAACAGGAGAATCTGATGAAAAATGTGAGCAGTCCTTGATGAAAGAAACTTCACTAAAATATGGAAATTATACTGCTGATGCTGGTCTTCGGCATATTAAATCCCATGGTTTTTCAAAGTCTGGTGAAAAGAACAAAGCACTTACTCGAAAGGTAGCTCCAGCTGAGAAACTCTGGGATGGGTGCCTCCGGTTGAATCCTTCTGTGACTGTTTCTGCAGTTGCCTTCTTTAAGAGGTTATTGATCTATCTTGATTTTTTTTTTCCTTGTTTCCTGATGTAGTTATACATGATTCAATTCAGTCTATGTTATGTAAATGTTTTATTTAGAAAGAAAATATCAGCTAGTGTACAGCCACCTTGCAAATTGGAGTTTGACTCTACCTGATTTATTCTTTTTTTTTTATTATGAGAAATTGAAGAAAAAATTAGATTCATTAGGAAAGTGAATATCTAGTAACACTTGGATTAGAAATAAAATAATAAAATATATCATATTGTTCTTGTTGTTAAAAGTGGTTTATATAAATCCCAGTGGAAGGAAATAAACAAGAATTATTTTTGAAGGGTTAACTATGGTTTCTTACCTAGTATTGTTTCTGTAGTGGCTGGCATGGATGGCCCTTATCTCTGTGTGTGTGTGCATGTGTGTCTTTGATGATAAACATTCCCAATTTCTACTGAAACTAAAAAAAAAATTGTGTCAATAAAGACTAAGGAGAAGAGTGTTTTCTTCCTGCACATTTTTAGGGGATTGAGTTGTGTTCCCCTCCTCCCCTTCTTTCCATGTGGATGTCTGCACATGGTTTCTTTTGGGGGGGGGGGTGNGGGGGGGGGGGGGGTGTGTTGTTCATTTATGGATTCAGAGAGAGATCGGAGAGCTAATGCTTTCTTCTTATATTCCTTTATTATGGTTTTGTTTGTATCCTCCTTCTATGTATATACTTTTCGATAATATTTTCTTTTATAAAAAATTCTCGTAAAGTCCTATGAATTATAGTTAGACACCTTCTATTCTTGACTTGAGAATGTGATCAATCTTTGTGTAGTGGTGAAAAGATGCCTGATATTACGTGGTCTGACTCTGTAGAAGTGAAAGGAAAGGTAAAGTCAGAAGATTTTCAAAAATATATTCAAGATCTTCCTCGCTCACGCACCCGACGATTGATGGTAAGAAGTTATTGCTTTTTTATTTACTTTATGAGTAGGCAGTTAGATTCAATCCTGAAATTAATTTTATGCTAAAAAGTCATCTCCCTGATATTTGCAATTAAAGTTTGATGACAATACATACAATAAGTTTTGTTGGCGTTGACAAGAATAATTGGAAGTTATAAAGAATCTTGTGACAATTTGTCATGTGGACCACCATTGTGCACCACCTCTTTGTTGTCACTGGTTTGATCTTAAAGTTATGTCCTCTTATCTCATGCTGTATCATCACTGACACTAAGCCAATTGTTTAGTCAATTTGTTCCTTGTGAGCACTATATTGTTTGATGAGCATGAGGACTGAAGGTTAACTAACATTTAGTTTATCAAGAATTATTTTGAAGAATACCAGCACCAGGTATAGAATGCTAGATCTGAATTATTAAGTTGCCCAGGCACATAATTTTACTGTTTTTGATATCTTATGCTTTTGTTGCTGTAATCTGTTGTGCATTTTGAAGTTTCCTTAATATTTCACACTCTCAAACTAGAGCAAGTTTAGATTCATTTGGCTGAGAGGATGGAATTTGCATAAATCTTATTTAATTATTCGAAAAGAAACAGGGAACAAAGAGATTAACCTTTCTCGGAGCATATGGTTTTTTTATTCTAGAGACCAAGCTGGGAATCAAATACCTAAGTTGCAAATACGTCCTCACTGGAACTCTATATATCAAATATCTGAGTGTTTGACATGTTAGATGACTGTTTTATTTTATTGGATCTCCTTACTGATAAAATCCAACATCAAACTCAGGTTATCTTTGTCTCCCATGTAGTGTAATAGTTAAGCCAGGTAGGTTGAACTACCTAGTTTGATACCCAAATCCATCTCAGAAAGCTGAAGCATTGCATGTAAATGGTGGTGAATTTGCTGCATCTATTACGTATAGAAATATCACTTTAGGCAATGATAAATGATGATTCTGTTGATATTTCTGCAACTCGTGTCTCTTCATATTAATATTACTCTTGTCGTTTGACAAAGATAGGAGACCTTAGCTATTCATTTGTCTTCCGAGTCCCACCCCCTTCAATTTTCACCTTTTGTAAAACATATGGAAACAAGATTTGTTTTTGTTGTTTGTTTGGCTAATATGATGCACAAAGAAGTTAGGTGGCCTAAATTGATTGAACAAAGAGGCTTAAGGAAAGAATTCTCCTTGTTATCTTTCTAATCATGAATTTACAGAATATATACACTAAAGTCAACCTAATTCTAGGAGTTATAAAAGGAAAGATTGAGGAAATTACTCATAACCTACCAAACCTACCAATCAGGGATTCCCTGATTAGTAAACACATTTACAGCACAATTACAGCTAATTACATTAAATTCCTAATCACATTAAATGCTAATTAATGACCCGAGATACTCTCCAACACTCCCCCTCAAGCTGGTGAATAGATATCAATCATTCCCAGCTTGCCAACTAAAAATTCAAATTCTGGTTTGGATAATGCCTTGGTAAGAATATCTGCTTCTTGCTGCCTTGTTGGAACATAGGAGATATGTATTGCCCCTGAATCAATTTCATCTTTAATTAAACTCCTGTCAATTTTCACATGTTTCATCCGGTCATGTTGGATAGGATTGTGAACTATGCTTATTGCTGATTTGCTCTCACTGTACAGCTTCATAGGACCTTTTCTAGGGAATTTTAGGTGTGCTAAAAGTTTCTCAATNGCCCCTGAATCAATTTCATCTTTAATAAAACTCCTGTCAATTTTCACATGTTTCATCCGGTCATGTTGGATAGGATTGTGAACTATGCTTATTGCTGATTTGCTCTCACTGTACAGCTTCATAGGATCTTTTCTAGGGAATTTTAGGTGTGCTAAAAGTTTCTCAATCCAAATTAGTTCACATACTCCTTGTGCAATTGCTCGGTACTCTGCTTCAGCAGTACTCCTTGCCACCACTGATTGCTTTTTGCTTCTCCATGTAACAAGATTTCCCCACACTTTTGTGCAATAGCCTGTTGTGGACTTACTGTCTTCTGATCCAGCCCAGTCAGCACCTGCAAATCCTTCAACAAATCCTTCAACATCTTTTTCATTTCCTTTCTTAAACAGAATTTCCTTGCTTGGAGTTCCCTTGAGGTACTTTAATATTCTGTTGGCTGCCTCCATATGCCTTTTATTAGGGCAATGCATAAACTGACTTATTACACTTACACTATGGGTAATGTCAGGCCTTGTGAGTGTGAGATATATTAGTTTTCCCGCCATTCTCTGGTATCTGCCCTGGTCTACTAGAGAGTCATTATTGATGACTTTTTGCTTCCAATTTCTTTCCAAAGGAGTAATAGCAGGCTTGCAACCAGTTTTTCCAGTTTCCCGTAGCAAGTCAAGGACATATTTTCTTTGAGTAACAAATATTCCCTGTTTGCTCCGGGCTACCTCCATTCCAAGAAAATACTTCAAAGTTCCAAGGTCTTTAACTTGGAATTGATTCTTTAAGTGAGCCTTTAACTTTTCAATCTCCTCCTGGTCATCACCTGTAATTACCATATCATTCACATACACAATGAGAATGGCCCTTTTTCCACTTCTTCCTTGCTTGATAAATAGAGAGTGGTCAGCTTGTCCTTGTGTATACCCAAGGGACTTCATTACTGAACTAAATTTGGTGAACCAAGCCCTTGGTAACTGTTTTAGCCCATAGAGAGACTTTTTGAGTCTACACACCTTGGTATTTTCACCATTAAATCCTGGAGGCATCTTTATGAACACTTCTTCTTCCAATTTTCCATTTAGGAAGGCATTTTTTTTGTCCATTTGATAGAGTTCCCAATCAAGGTTTGCAGCAAGAGAAAGTAATACCTTGATTGAGTTCATTTTTGCTATGGGGGCAAATGTCTCCTCATAATCAATGCCATGTGTTTGAGTATATCCTTGAACCACTAATCTTGCATTGTATCTCTCCACATCTCCATTTGGTTTGAACTTTACAGTGAATATCCATCTACACCCCACCACCTTCTTTCCTTTTGGAAGATCGACTATTTCCCAAGTATTATTTTTCAATAGAGCATCCATTTCTTCTTCAACTGCTGCCTTCCATTTAGGATCTTGAAGTGCACTATGAATGTCCTTTGGAATGTCTACACTGTCAACTTTTGCAGTAAAGGCCCTATACTCATAAGACAGTTTTGTATAAGTTAAGTGATTAGACAAAGGGTATTGAGTGCACTTTCTTACCCCTTTTCTAAGGGCAATTGGGAGGTCAGAATTATCAACTGGCTTCGTACCCTCACTTGTAGAATCTGAACTTAGCTTC
Organism: Cercis canadensis; assembly: GCA_003255065.1. Taxonomy (NCBI): domain Eukaryota; kingdom Viridiplantae; phylum Streptophyta; class Magnoliopsida; order Fabales; family Fabaceae; genus Cercis; species Cercis canadensis. The sequence goes on from QAOA01004841.1 coordinate 210,559, forward strand.
GGTTTCAATGATTGAGCAGCTTGGGGAGTTTTTGGCCTTCTTGAATAAACCTGAATTGGTTCATTGGTGATTGGTTCTCCCCCTTGATGCAATCCTTGATCATGTCCCATTAAGGAGGGACTTGGAATTGGACTGTTTGAAGGGGTGGGTGTAGGTGTAGGTGGCTCTTGGGACTGGTAAGATGGGGCAAGTGATATGGGTAGGGATATGGTTGGATCCCAATGATTTTCTTCATGTACATTCTCCCCCTGAAGAGAACCATTGGGATAAAAGGATTGGTCTTCAAGAAATGTGACATCATATGATACAAAGAATTTTTTAGAGGCTGGATGGTAACACTTGTACCCTTTTTGTGTGGAAGAGTATCTTACAAAAATGCATTTGACTACCTTAGGGTCAAGTTTTCCTCTATAGGGGTTGTGATTGTAAATGAATACCATGCAACCAAATACCTTTATGGGCAGAGAATGAAGGAGATGAACTATGGGAAAGGTATATAGTAGGCAGCTGATAGGAGTACGAAGATTCAGTGGTTTTGATGGTAATCTATTGATGAGGTAGGCAGCTGTGAGGACAGCTTCTCCCCAGTATTTGTTTGGAACATTGTTAGCAAACATTAAGGAGCGGGCTACCTCTAAAAGGTGTTTGTTCTTCCGTTCAGCAACCTCATTTTGTTGGGGGCTGTAAACACACGAACTTTGGTGAAAAATCTCATGATTAACAAGGTAATGGGTCAGGTCATTGGTGAAGTATTCCCTTCCATTGTCACTACGGAGGATTTGGATTTGGGATTGAAAAACAGTGGAAATATATTTATGAAATTGTTTAAAAATGGTGGTTGCTTCTAATTTTTCTTTCATGAGATAAACCCAACAGACTCGAGTATGGTCATCAATGAAAGTAATAAACCATCTTGAACCTGTAAGGGAAGGTTCTCGGGCTGGACCCCAAATATCACTTTGTATGAGATGAAATGGTTTTGTTGCTTGATATGAATGAGGTGATTACGTTTTTCTTGTTTGTTTAGCAACAATGCAATGTTCACAATGAAAGCTAGAAACATCTTTATTGATGAATAAGTGGGGATACAACGATTTAAGGTAAGGAAAGCTAGGGTGACCAAGGCGTTTATGCCATGGTACAAGTTCAGAATTGGACACAGTAGATAATGAGACACTTTCAAGTGATTGAGTTTTGGAGGAAGAACTAGTAGGGTAGAGAAAATAGAGGCCATCACGCTCCTTAGCACTGCCAATCATCTTCCCCGAAGATAGGTCCTGAAATACACACAAAGAAGGAAAAAATGTTACTGCACAATTTCGGTCTTTGGTGAGTTTACTAATTGAAACCAGATTGCATTTCAGATTTGGAACATGTAGGACTGGTTTTAAGTTTAGTCCTTAGATTTCTACAGTGCCATGACCCTTAGCCTTTACTGTTTGTCCATCTGCCACAGTAATTTGAATATCATCCCCACATGTGTCATAGGAAGAGAAGGTGTCTCGACTGTCAGTCATGTGGTCTGATGAGCCACTGCTGCACTTGAAGAGGAAGGAGGATTTTCTGGTTTTGTTAGGATCTTTTGGTGGCTAAGAATTGTCTGCAATACCTTAATCTGTTCAGAAGTTAGGCTCAGTTGACTAGTTTTGCTGTTGTCAATAGAGGCTTCTACTGCAAGGGTTTTAGTGGGTTCTCTCTGATTCTTGGCTTCCATCCGGCTGGTCTGCCATGGAGTTTCCAGCAAGTTTCCCTGGTATGATTTGTCCTGCGACAGTGGTCACACCATAGTTGCTCTCCACCTTCCTTTCTGGTTCTCTAATTTTTCTGACCGAAGAATCTTGGCTTGTGCTGGTGAGTAGCTAAGGCTGAACTGAGTGTGGATGCATCTGGTTCAGCCAAGGAGAGGTTGAGCAGCATAACTCGTTTTCTACTTTCTTCCCTTCTAACTTCAGCAAACACTTCTCTAATTGTAGGGAAAGGTTTCTGTCCTAATAACCTTCCCCTGATTTCATCTAGGTCTTTGTTCAAACCTTGTAGGAAGTCAAAGACACGCTCCTTTTCCACCATTCGTGAGAACTGAACTCTATCTGCAGTGCAGTGCCATTTGATTTTATGGAACAAGTCCATCTCCTGCCATAACTCAGTCAAGGAGTTATAATACTCTGTAACTGATTTGTTCCCTTGTTTCATCTCCTGAAGTTTGGATCTAACCTCTAAACATTGTGAGGTATTTTCCATGTCTGAGTAGATTTCTTTGACTGCCTCCCAAATTTCATGGGCAGTCTTGCAGAACAGGTAGGTTCGCCCAATTCTAGGCTCCATAGAATTAATTATCCACGCCATAACAATTGAATTTTCAGCATCCCATGTGTTGAAGTGAGGATCGGTTGGAGAAGGCATGGAAGTATCACCGGTGACATACCCAGTCTTCCCTTTACCCTTAAGCACTAGGAAAACAGATTGAAACCACTCTCTGAAGTTGGTTCCATTGAGTTTGTTCTGGGTAATTTGAAGGGAAGGGTTTTCGAGGGAGGGGTAAGGATGGCAATGGGGCGGGGCAAGCAGTCCCCGTCCCCATCCCCGGACCCATCCCCGGCGGGGATTTTTCAGCATCCCCATCCCCGCCCCACTAAATCCCCATCTGCCCCATGCCCCGCCCCATTTACCCATACAACCATACTTTTTTTAAATATACACAATTTATAAGTTTAATCTATCGATCACGATTTCTAATTGAAATTCAACTTTAATCGAATAAGATAATATAAATAATGCTCAAATAACATCATCAAGAATTCAAGATATCCTCAAGCAACAACAATAACATAAATAATATTCAAACAAAATTATAAAAATTGTTCTTAAACAATTATAAAAGTCAATAAGAAATCATAATAAGTACAAAAGGCTCCAAGCAATTAAAATAAGTACAATTTATGAAGTTCTAATGTTGGTTGAAGTTGAACCACTCTTCATATTCTACAAAACCAACAAAAAAAAAGAAAAAAAAATTTAGGTTTGGGGAAAATGGAACTCAAGGTCGAGGGACTGAGGGAGGAAGGGTCAGGTCAGTGTGTTGGTGATTTAGTGTGGGAAAACCTTAGGTCATAATGACGTCGTTTTGTGAAGAATTTTTTTTTAAAAAATTTATGTAATGTATTTTATATATATATATATACAGTGCGGGGCGGGGTGGGGCAGGGCTTCCCCATCCCCAGACCCGCCCCTATCAAATTACCCATAAAATTACCTATCCCCATCCTCATACCCATTTTTCTGCCCCATACCCATACCCGAACGGGTAAAAAAACCGGGGCCCCATCGGGTCTGGGGCAAATTGCCATCCCTAGGGAGGGGTATGGTGAAAGGTTTGGCATAGGCATACCTCTTTGATTGACAGACGAGGTAGCTTCAAGGGTTTGGTGAAGGGAATCAGCTTCAACCATTGCTGGCTCTGATACCATGAACAAAGAGGCTTAAGGAAAGAATTCTCCTTGTTATCTTTCTAATCACAAATTTACAGAATATATACACTAAAGTCAACCTAATTCTAGGAGTTATAAAAAGAAAGATTGAGAAAATTACTCCTAACCTACCAAACCTACCAATCAGGAATTCCCTGATTAGTAAACACATTTACAGCACAATTATAACTAATTATATTAAATTCACATTAAATGCTAATTAATGACCCGAGATACTCTCCAACATTGATCTTTACCCAAATTACAGTTCATAACAAAACCTTTAGTACAGCTTTTATCCGGATTTTTTTTTTTAAGAAAAAAACCTTTGGTATGTACTGTAATCCTATGAAGCACCGAAACGTGGAAATGGGGGGCGTACCCGTTTCAGGTACGTATCCGAAACTGTGAAACGTGTCCCCTCTCTGAAAATGCATGCCAACAATTTTTTTTTAAATTTTTTTTTTTGGGTTCTTTGGCTCTGCAAAGAAAGAATAATTTTTAGCTGGGGAAAATTTTCTAAATCTGAGAGATGGTTTTTGTCCGTTTTTTTTTTGTTTGCTTTTGGTTTTCTAGTACTTTGCTCCTATCTGTTTTGGTTGTTTGATCTCTGCAGAGATGGGTGTGAGTCTTGTTGGCCTTGGTTTGGGTTCCTTTTCGTTTTTTCTCAAGGCGTTTCGGGGAGAAGGAGAAGGTTGGAAAAAAGACCAGTGTAGTGGGGATGCTGCATATCAACTATCAAGAAGGAGAGGGGTAGTACATTCTGGCTGGCTTATAATGGATGGGAAAGAGTTATTAATGTTAGCACATGAAGGCCAATTAAGAGATTAAAAAAAAAAATTGTATTGGGCCGCTGAGGTTACATTTTATAGGATTCTTCTTTTATATATATATATATATAATGTGGCATACTCGTACTCTTATTCTTAAAAAATAGTCGTACTGACGTTTTGTATCCGTACCGAGTACGAAACCCATACCTATACCCGTGCAACATAGCTGTAATCTGATCAGAACTGTGTTGATTTGACAGATAGACAATAATGCAGAAGATGTTACTATAAGATCTTGATAGGCATTATTCTGAGGAAAATTTATTCATTCAAAACCTAATGATTCGTTCAACTTCAGGTAGTCTCCCTCCATTGGAAAGAAGGATCTTCAAGAACCGGATTGGCGGGTATGAAAAAGGTGAATCTGAAGTTGAGACTAATTTGAAATTTCCTTTAATTGTGTCATGAATCCAATTGCTTTGTAAGAAAACTGCATCATGAATATTTTAATCATGGATAATGACACAGGGCTTCTTCTTCTGTCTTTTGTTTTGTTTAACAAATATACCACCCTCCATAACAGGTGGCAAAGGGATATAAAGAAGGTCATAGGGTTGGGTTTGCTCAACTTTCACCTGGCATTGATCTTTATGTCTGTCCTCGTAGTGATACCATAATCACCATACTTGCAAAACATGGATTCTTCAAAGGCAAGACAGCCATTGAGGGTAACAAAGATTCCCTGATAGGCTGTGTTGTGTGGCGAAGAAATCAGACAAAGCTTAAATCTGTGGAACAGAAATCTGAGAGATGTAAGCATCAAGTTTCTATAAGTAATGTGTCTCCCAGTGGCTTGCCTCCAGAATCCATCTTAGAACCGTCAAGAGCTAGAAGAAATGATACAGGCGTTGATGCTGCACCAAATCTTGGACTGCAAAATCTTTCCACCAGCTACGATTCCTTAGCAACACAATGCACTCAGAGTATTTCCCCATCTGTCCTTGTGGAACCTAAAACATCTTATTCGGACCCTGCAAATCAGCAGGTTTCAGTGAGACAGTTGTCCAAATTAGATTCTCCCCTCATGGGCAAATCAGGAGAAGAGCAACAGGAACTGAACTTGGAACTTGAAAGACCTGTCTTGGTTCTTTCATCTGAAGTCACAAAACAGTCTTCGCCTATTCTTGGTGGTGAAGATGATCTTCCAGAATTTGACTTTGGAACTTCATACGGTGTTATTTCTCAAGATGTTACTAACAAAGCATTAGATTCTGTGACAATTGACAAAAAACTTCCAGATAAAGGATTTAGGAACATGAATGCTTCACTGCCACCAATAGTGCCCAATCTAAAATCATGGCCTACTTCATTTCAGAGAAGATTGGCAAATTTAGGCCGTCCAGGACTTGCAGCTGACGATACTCCAAATATGCCTCCACAAAAGAAAGTCCGCAGTCATGATAGCATCTCCATGTTGCCTTTTGTGGTAGACAGACAAAACAGAGATACAAAGATGCCACACACCACCTCTGTTGCTTTACCAACAAGGAATCTTTTTGATGATGATGATGATGACATGCCTGAATGGTACCCCCCACATGTCAATCTTGAGAAGCAATCACTTCTAGTTACCAATCAATCCTCAAATATTCTTATCCATTCTAAAGAACCAAACTTAATACACCCTCTTATATCTGCAGCTGCTCAAAATTCCTTACCTTTCTCTTCATCTATAGCTGCTGAGCGTCCACAATTTCCCATCCAACCCCTCCATTTCACATTCCACTGTCAACAGGCACAGCCGATAACAGCCAACTTTTACATGTCAAAGGGTCCAGGTTCTTATGGGGAATCCAATTTTAACCCATCTTTCAGGCCAGATTCCTGCCTCGGCAATGGAAAAATGCAAATCAACCATGGGGTTTGGAAAGGTTGGATGTCATAATGCACATAAGGGAGCCAAACTGCGATTTTCTATATAATTGCAATTAAGAGCATGTTTGGATGAAGTATTTGTTTTGAGTGTATTTGAAATGTTAATATTAAATTATTTTGTTTGTGTAATTTTTTAAGGTATTTTTGAAGTTTTAGTGTATTTTTTTAGTAATTTTTTTTTTGGTGGAAAGTGACTTTTAAATAGAGTGAATTTTAAATTCACTTTCTTTCTCCCACGACCCCCCCTCTCTCTCTCTCTCTTGTTCACCATCACTCTTCCAACCAACGTTGTCGCCCACCAACACCAAACAACTCTTCCTTCCTATTTCTTCTTTCACCAAACACACAAAAAATGTGTAGTTCTCTATGGAGCTTGAAGCTCAACTCATTCTATAATAGAAGTCAACTATTAGCAACTCACAAAGTAAATAAAGACGATCAAGCAAGCAAGAGTTCCCAAACAAGATAATTAAGCTTGTTGCATGTTTTAATAATGGCAGTGAGTTTACTCACTTAATTTGAGCAAGTTGACTCAATAAGTTTATGGCGAGTTAACTTATTGAGTTGACTCTGTGTATTTCTTATTTTAAGCTAAATTCCTCTTCTTATAATAAATAGATACAAACAAAATATTTTATAAATTCAAGTATTTGAAATGTTGTATTTTAATTATATGTATTTTAAATTCTTGTAAATTTTAAAAATATCCCATCTAAATACAACCTAAGTGAATCTTCACCAAAATGTCTGGTTGTGGGGAGACGCAATCTAAGGTTTAATTTGTTCATAGAATTAGTTTGTAGAGAAGTAGAATAAGTCCTTGCATTTAGGATAAATTTTTTTAGTTGTTTTGAATTAGACCTTTAAAGTAGAAACAGGATCAGTTATTATTTAAGTTTTATAAAAAACTGCTCTAGAAATTGAACTTGCTATACATGATTTTCTAGAAAGGTTTATTATGTACGTCAAGGGGAACCCTATTTTCCTACGTCAAGGGGAACCTTTGAGAACCAGTTGAACAAAATGGTAACTAAAACAAAAGGAGTTAATGGAAAATATAAGCTGACGTTTTGTTTTTGTGCTTTTTCTCTAAATTTGTTTAGACGACACTCGGGACCAAAAGGAAGCCTCATTGAGACATCTTCATATGAATCTTCCATTATGTAATATAATAATTAAAGGGAAAAATAATTGAAATAATGCATAATAGAAAAAAAAAATTATGTAAATGGGTTATTGTTCAAATTATTTATGAAAATGGGTTTGTTTTGAATATTTTAATTAAACATTAACAACTAAAATGAGACACGTTACTTTAAATGTAACATTTTTTTTAAAGATACACTACAACAAAGTAGCGAATCCCAGTCAACAAAAAGTAAAAANAACAAAGTAGCGAATTCCAGTCAACAAAAAGTAAAAAAGACTGTAGAAATAAGTGAATACGCTGGATTGCTATTCAACATGTCATTTAAAGACACGCTAGATTGATTCAGTTATTAAAAGATAAATGCGGGAAACACTAGAAAGAGAAAGGGGGAGAGAGGCCTTTTGACTCAAAAATTGCAGTTTTAAAAAGTTATTACTGAAATATAACACATTTGAAAGTATTTACACAAATATTACAGTTTTTTAAAATTCAAAAACAAAAAAAAAAAAAATTGCAAGTGGTAAGCCCTACCAAACACGTCGTGGGCCAATTGGTGTGTTCCCACTGGACATATCACAACTCAGCTAGCGTGTCCCAATTTTGTAATTCTTCCCTCTACCTAAACTGTCAACATCCATTTCTTTTTCTCTTTCCCACTCCATCAGCCCCCGCCCCTCCCTCTCTCCTTTCTTTTTCTCTTTTCGCCCCTTTCTTTTTGTCTCCAAAGGTCAAAGTTTAAAACAAATGCACTTATACCGAGTTGAAGCGGGACACACCACGTGGGCTGCGGCGTGTTCGGTGGAGACACGCCGGCAGGCCCATGACATGTCCTGTAGGGCCCACCTACACCAAATTGTGTTTTTTTATTTTATTTTTGAATTTTCTAAAACTATAATATTTATGTAAATACTTTCAAATGTGTTATATTTCGGTAATAATTTTTTTAAAATTGTAATTTTTGAGTCAAAAGGCTGGGGAGAGAGAAGAAGATAAAGAGAGAGAAAAAGAGAATTAATTATAAAGAGAGAGAAAGAATAAAAAAAGAAGAAGAGAAAGAGAAAGA
>QAOA01004841.1:221037-292060 GCA_003255065.1 Cercis canadensis
AACAACCTGCCATGCAACCAGTGTAACCACTCAGAGTTTGTGGCATATGTGCTTATACATTCCACCCTACTAAAGCTTGTCCTACCCTTCAAGAGGATGCCTCGGCTTGTCCTAACTAAACAGCAGTTGCAGCCAATGTTTTTTCCAACAAGCCTCAGTATTCTCAATCTCAGTATTACCAGCCTCACCAGCCAAGACATGATCTTTTTTCTACCACATACAACCCTGGTTGGAGAGACCATCCTAACCTGAGATATGGCAACATGCAGACACAACAACAACATAGTTCCCAGCCTTACCAATCATACTAAAATAGGCCACTAGGATTCCAGAATAGGCAGCATTTCCAACCTACCAAGGACCAAGTCATAACTTCTAGCCAAAATGCACATAACCTAGAAGAGCTCATGAAGCAATTGGCAGCTAACAATCTTCAATTCCAGCAGAGCACTGGAGCTACCATACAGAATTTGGAGACACAGATTGACCAATTAGCTTCATCAATTAGTCAATTGAAAGCTCAAGGTTCTGGCCAACTTCCCTCATAAACCATTCCAAATCCAAATGGGAAGAATATGAGTGCAATCACTCTTAGAAATGGCAAGTCAGTTTCGGTTCCTGTACCTACAGTCTAGAGCAAGCTCAGTAAACCTATTTTTGACCCTACTACCAGTTCTAGCCAAAGTAGTCATACTCCAGAGATACCACAGCAAGAGAAGATCCCTCATTCTGTGCCTCTGCCCTTCCCACAGAGAGCCCTTCAATCCAAAAAATTGGATGAGGCAAAGAAAGAGAGGGAGTTTCTAGAGACATTTAGGAGAGTTGAAATCAACATTCCATTGCTAGAGGCAATCAAGCAGATTCCGAAATATGCAAAGTTTTTGAAAGAGTTGTGCATTCATAAGAGGAGGCTAAAGGGCAATGAATGAGTCAGTATGAGCCAGAATGTTTTTGCCCTCATTCAACCTATGCCTCAGAAGTGCCAAGATCTTGGGACTTTTACTATATCTTGTGTCATTGGAAAATGCAAATTTGAAAATGCTATGTTGGACCTTGGAGCTTCTATCAATGTCATGCCAAAGTCAGTATTTCAGTCACTTGGACTCGGACCTTTGCAATCAACAGAAGTAGTGATTCAACTGGCCAATAGAAGTAATGCTTACCTTACCGGACTCATTGAAGATGTGCTAGTCCAAGTTAATGAGTTGATCTTCCCAGCAGACTTCTATATTCTAGACATGGAGGGAGAGCCAACAAGTAGCAGGACTCCAATCACTCTTGGGAGACCTTTCCTCAAGACCGCCAGAACCAAGTTAGATGTGCATGCAAGAATCCTTTCCATGGACTTTGGTGATAGTATTGTTCAATTTAATATCTTTGATGCCATGAAATACTCCGTGGAAGACCATTCTCTTTACTGCATTGATATTATTGATGAGTTAGTCGATGAGGTTTATGATAGCTCTTCTTCTGAATTTCCCGAGTCATTACTTTTGGATGATTCTATATGTTGTAGTTGTGATCATAATTTTGTTTGCTTTGCTTGCTCTAAGATTGCTGCATTCTTGAGATATGGTGATTCTGATGAATCTATTTCTACAAAATTTGAAAAAGACTCTCAAGGGACAACCCAAGGCTTCATGAGAGTGGTCTTTGACCCAGGTATCTTGTTGTGCTTATTGCGAATTAAAGGAAGATGACACCAGCTTCAGGGGAGTTCTCTTTCTGGTTATGTTTTTGTTGCTATTTTTATTGTCATTCTGCATATTGTTCTAGCCTTCTTTTTGCATTTTCCATAGCACTTTAAGAATTTTAAAAGTTGTGAGTTTGAAGCAATTGTCATTTAGAGGTTTCTAGCATGATTGAATTATTTCTTACATCTTTTAGTTAGCTAGTTTGGTGATAAAATTTGTTGTGATGGATTGAGCTTGATAGTGCATACCTAGTGAGTTTTTGAGCCTATTGTCATTCTCTATTTCTTTCTTGTGTGCATTGTTCTCATGATTTTTGTTGCTCTAGAACTTGCTTTGCTTTTTTTTTAGATTACATTATCATATGCATACATGAATGCGATGAAGGCCATCTTTTCTTTCTTTTATGATAGCTAGCCAAATAACCTACCTAACATCTTTTGCCTTGCTTTCCCCCCTTGAGCCTAATTTTCCCATTCTTTCATTTAGCTCATTGCAAGCTTTTAGTGTAAAACCATGTTTCTACCAACCTTAGGGAGTATCAAAGCATTGGTTTAATTTTTGATGAGTTTCTATTTATCCGGGACGAACAAAGTTCTAATTATGGGGGGGGGGGGAGGATTTGTACAAATTGAAAGAAAAATTAGCTAGGTGAAAAGAAAAGAAATAGTAGCAAAAGAAAAGAAAGAAAATTCTGTTAAAAAAATCAAAAAAGAAAATGCAAAGAAAAAGAAAATAAAAGTAGTGGTTTTCCTTCCAAAGAAGAAGTGTGTAAAGAAAATTGCATAGAGCTTTTGGGTAAAAATTTGTGTGCTAAGTGTTGGTTTTAACTCATCATTCCCAATGTTCTCATGCTCTCTTTGGTTTTAACTTGTCATATCCATACTTCCTATTACATTATTTCCCTCTCCTTGGCCCCATTACATCCTTAAATAAAGTCCTTCTGATTTATGCATGCATGTGTTTGAAGTAGTGGAAATTAGAAAATAAGAAAGTTTATGGTAGTGCAATTTGTCATGAGATGTTTCTGAGTAAAACACTTACCCTTAAACACTTGAGGGATTGAAAGTGTATCTTGTGAGGCTCTATCATTTTTAGTCGATTCAATTATATTGAAATTACCATGCTTGTTGGTTGAAAGTGCAAAGAAGAAATTCATGAGTGTCTTTGATCCTTTTAAGTTTTGATTGTTCTTCTTGCTCATTTAACTTTTGCATTTTTGTTCTTGTTTGGAAATGTCTCTTAGTTGTTTTCCTTGTTCCCTAGTTTTACTTCTAGTTTGCTCGGGACGAACAAATGATAACTGTGGGGGGATTTGATAATCACATTTTCTATACAGTAATTAACCCTCATATTTAGTGTCTTAAATTTCTTTTAGTGCTTAATTGAGTGAGTTTGGCCTTATTTCATAAGTTTGGATTCATTTGGACTTAATTGTTTCATTCAGCATTATTAGAGTTTTGATACTGTTTCTGTATCTCGGGTATATCTTTAGTTCTGTATGTCTAAAAATTGTGAATCTTGCCTTGTAGGAAATCGAAGAGGATTATCTACAACTTTCATTCAGACCTCCAAGGCCAATTCGGACGTTCAGTGGGTCAAATTTGACCCGAAAGTCAGAGCAGAGATGCTGCCTCTGGATCCTGACTCGCATGCAGAGTATGGACCATAACTTGGGCTGTAAATGTCGTATGGACTTGAAACTAGTTTCATTGGAAAGCTAAGATGCAGATCTTTAATTGTTGTGAATACCAGTTCTCTAAATTATGTCGTTTTAATGGTCTTATTGTCTATCAAATCTGGCTGATTAGTCCAAAGACCTCCACATACCTCTTAAGAGTTAATTAGGCTTAACTCCCTCAATTCAGGGCCTATTTGAAGCTGAGGTCCAGAGGATTAAACCTATGTTAAGGGTATTTTGGGTTTGTACTAAATTTCTGATGTTATAATTAGGTTAAAAGAGGCAACATTTTCATTATTGGAGGTAGACAATTTTTAGGCAACTTTTGTTTTCTCTCTTGAAAATTCTGGAACTCTTTGATTTATGACTGCACTTCTCCATTGGAGCTTGGATTTCATGACTATGGAGAAGTAGAATCCTTGTAACCAAGTTAGACTCCTGATTAAATTCGATTTTGATTTTGAGATTATGTTCTTAATTGGATTAAACTTAATGCAATTTCTTCTTCTTTGAATTTCTGCCTTGCTTTAATCTTTATATGAATTCATGGAGATCTTTGTGATTTATATGGATATTGAAGTAAGAAATAGAATTTAGATTGATCAATCTTTAATCTGTGGTTAGAACTCAAAGAAGCTATGCTATGCTAATTGATGTTCAATTTTTAGATTAATCACTAATTCCTTAGTCTTCGTGATTACAAGATTAGTGATTGTATGTAGTTAATCGAATCTTAAGTGATAACTCAGTAGCAACAATTGATCATAATTAGAGATATCAGTTGTGATTAAACTCAATTAGTAATGCTGCATTAGGACTTAATCACTTATGTTAATTTAGGATGAATCAAACTGGTTTTTGATGGATGTCTAGCTAGGTTACGCCTTTAATCAATTGTATTAATCTTTGTTTAATTTTGCAATTTACTATTATAAACTTGTTTCAAAAATCCCTTGTTCTTAAACTTGAAATTATTAATTACACATTGCATTCCTTTTGAGAGACTTCTCGGATCATGCCCTCTATTGCATTATATTTAGGAGATTCGTTTTAATTTAATTGGATTAGCGATAATTCCGATCAATGTCTAGCTAGGTTACATTTTTATCAATAGATTTAATCCCTGTTTAATTCTGCAATTTAATATTTGACAATACTTTCTATCCATTACTTTTTGTCCATATCTTTCTGTCGTTTACTTTCTGTTGATTATTTTCTGTCGATTACTTTTTGTTGTTTACTTTCTGTCGGTTACTTTCTGTTAATTACTTTCTGTCGTTTACTTTCTGTCGATTACTTTTTATCGATTACTTTATGTTGTTTACTTTCTGTCCATTATTTTCTATCCATTACTTTCTGTCCATTACTTTCTGTCCATTACTTTCTATCGATTACTTTTTGTCCATTATTTTCTGTCATTTACTTTCTGTTGATCACTTTCAGTTTACCACTTTCATTTTCTTTCTGTTGATTACTTCTACAAATCAAACCCCCTGTTAATTAAACTCCCTAATCAGAGTGGTCCAATGGTTCGACTCGGTGTTATCTTATGCTGCAAGTAGCTTTGGTGAACCGGATATAAATTGTTTAATTTGATTAGCCTCGGCAGCTCATCAAATTTTGGCGCCATTGCCAACGACTATTCTAGCTTTGATCAATTTGATTAAGAGTATAATTGACTGACTGTTAACTTTTTCATTAACCCCTTTCTAAGATTTTTATTTTATTTTATTTGATTTTTGAGTTCCATTTTCATCTAGCTTTCATTCTGTGGTGGTCTCATAATTTTTAAAAATGTTTAGATGCTTCAGCTAGTGTTATTTTGGTGTGTTTATGCCTCTGTCTAGTGTATTATGTGTGATTCTGTTTTAGCCCTTTTCTGTCACTATTTCTGTGTTTTTGTGTCTTGTTCTATTTTTTAGTGTGTTTTGGCATTAGGCCACTTTGTATGCATGGTGCATGACTAGGTCCTCTTGCAGTGATTTATATGATATTGATTGTGAAATTGATAAAACATTTCATAGCTAGCATAAACAATCTAGGAGAAGAGTAGCTAGTGATCCTGTGGACAATCCTATTCTTGATCCTATTATTAATCCTATTTTGAACATGGCTAACGATAACATGCATGCTAATGTTAATCCTAATGCTAATAGGGCTGAAAATAACAATGTGCATGCTAGAACCCTTAAGGAATTGGCTACCCCTGATGTTGCTTGTCAACCTTTAGGGATCCAATATCCTGAACTTGACACTGCTTTTGAATTAAAATTTGGGTTAATACACTTGCTTCCAAAGTTCCATGGTCTTGCAGGTGAAGATCCCCATAAGCATCTGAAGGAATTCCATGTGGTATGTTCCACTATGAAGCCACAAGGAATTTCTGAAGAACATGTCAAATTAAGGGCATTCCCTTTCTCCCTTGCGGATGCAGCTAATGATTGGTTGTATTACCTTTCACAAGGCTCGGTTATGAATTGGAATGACTTGAAGAGATTATTTCTTGAGAAGTTTTACCTTGCCTCTAGGACTGCTGCAATTAGAAAAGATATTTGTGGTATAAGGCAGCTTCCAGGAAAGACCTTACATGAATATTGGAAAAGATTCACTAAGTTGTGCTCAAGCTGTCCTCACCATCAAATTAGTGACCAGTTATTGCTCTAGTATTGCTATGAAGGTTTCTCACCTATGGATAGATGTATGATTGATGCTGCCAGTAAAGGAGCATTGGTGGACAAAACCCCAGAGGCTGCCAGGAATTTAATTTCTAAAATGGTTGACAATTCCCAATAGTTTGGTGTTCGGATGGTTCATACCACTAGAGGACTCAATGAGGTTATTGTATCAACTGTTGACCAACAGAGGGTGGAGCATAGACTTGATGAGTTGACATCCTTGGTGAGGCAGTTAGCCATGGGGCAACATCAACAACCTGCCATGCAACCAGTGCAGCCACTCAGAGTTTGTGGCATATGTGCTTGTACCTCCTACCCTACTGAAGCTTGTCCTACCCTTTAAGAGGATGCCTCTGCCTATCCTAACAGCTGCATCCAATGTTTTCCCCAACAAGCCTCAGTATTCTCAATCTCAGTATTACCAGCCAAGACATGATTCTTTTCTACCACATACAACCTTGGTTGGAGAGACCATCCTAACCTGAGATATGGCAACATGCAGCCACAACAGCAGCATAATTCCTAGCCTTACCAGTCTTACTAAAATAGACAACCAGGATTCCAAAATAGACAACCATTCTAACCTGCCAAGGAGCAAGCCACCACTTCTAGACAAAATGCACCTAGCCTAGAAGAGCTCATGAAGCAATTAGCAGTCAATAACCTCCAATTCCAGCAGAGCATTGGAGCCACAATTCAAAATTTGGAGACTCAAATTGGCCAACTAGCTTCATTAATTAGTCAATTACAAGTTCAAGGTTCTGGTCAACCTCCTTTACAAACCATTCCCAATCCAAATGGGAAGAAGAATGTGAGTGCAATCATTCTTAGGAGTGGCAAGGAAATTCCTGACCCTGCACCTACAATTACAAATTCCAGTAGTAGTCAGAGTAAACTAAGTGTGCTAGTGGCTGAACCTAGAGCTTCCAGCCAAAGTAATCCTACTCCAGAGATGCCACAACAACAGAAGACTACTCATTCTATCCTTCTACCCTTTCCATAGAGAGCCCTTTAATCCAAAAAAAAATGGATGAGACAGAGAAAGAAAAGGAGCTTCTGGACACATTTAGAAGAGTTGAGATCAACATTCCACTGTTAGAGGCAATCAAGAAAATTCCAAAATATGCAAGGTTCCTGAAGGAGTTGTGCACTAACAAGAGGAAGTTAAAGGGCAATGAACGAGTCAGTATGGGCCAGAATGTCTCTGCCCTCATTCAACCTATGCCTAAGAAGTGCCAAGATCCTGGAACTTTTATCATACCTCGTGTCATTGGAAACTGCAAGTTTGAACATGCTATGTTGGACTTTGGAACTTCTATCAATGTCATGCCCAAGTCAGTTTTTCAGTCACTTGGATTAGGACCTTTGCAGCCAACAGCAGTAGTGATCCAATTAACAAACAGAAGTAATGCATACCCTGCTGGCCTAATTGAGGATGTACTAGTTCGAGTTAATGAATTATTTTTCCCTGTTGACTTCTACATCTTAGACATGGAGGGTAATCAACAAACAGCAAGAATCCAATCATTTTTTAGAGACTTTTCCTCAAGACTTCCAAAACCAAGATAGATGTGCATTCCGTAACCTTTTCCATGGAGTTCGGTGATAGTATAGTGCAATTTAATATCCTTAATGCTATGAGATATCCCATGGAAGACCATTCTCTTTACTGCATTGATATTATTGATGAGTTAGTTGATGAGGTTTATGATAGCTGTCATTTTGAATTTCCTAAGTCACTGCTTTTGGATGATTCTATATGTTGTAGCTGTGATAGTAATTCTGTTTGCTTTGCTTGCTCTGAGATTACTAGATTCTTAGAAAGGGATGATGATTCTATGTGTTGTAATTGTGGTGTTGATTCTGTTTGCTTTGCTTGCCCTGAAATTGCTGCATTTTTAAAAAGTGACGATTTTGTCACAGAGGCTGTGGTAGTTGATGATATTGCAGTGGTAGTTGATGATCCTGTAGAGGTAGTTGATGTGTTATATGCTGATTTCCCTGATTTTATGGGTTTAGAGGATTCTGTCCAATGTCATTCATGTGTTGATTGTGATAGTGATATTAATTGTACTGTTTGCTCTAAGATTGCTGCATTCTTGAGATATGGTGATTCTGATGAATTTGTTTTTATAGAATTTGAAAAAGACTCTCAAGGGACAACCCAAGGCTTCGTGAGAGTGGTCTTTGACCCAGGTATCTTGATGTGCTTGTTGAAAATAAAAGGAAGATGACACCAACTTCAAGGGAGTTCTCTTTCTGATTATTTTTCTGCCATTGTATTCTATGTTTCATTTTATTTTTCTATTTTTATTCTCATTCTGCACATCTTTCCACCTTTTCCTTTTTGCATTTTCTATAGCACTTTAAGAATTGTAAAGGTTGTGAGCTTGAAGCAATTGTCATTTTGAGGTTTCTAGCATAATTGAATTATTTCTTACATCTTTTAGTTAGCTAGTTTGGTGATAAAATTTGTTATGATGGATTGAGTTTGATAGTGCATACCTACTGAATTTTTGAGCTTATTGTCATTCTTTATTTCTTTCTTGTGTGCATTGTGCTTATGATGTTTGATGCTCTAGAACTTGCTTTGTTTCTTTTTGAGATTACATTATCTTATGCATGCATAAATGTGATGAATGCCATCTTTTCTTTCTTTTATGCTAGTTAGCCAAATAGCCTACCTAACATATTTTTCCTTGCTTTCTCACGGAAGAATTCTGTGAGAAATTTAAAAACCCTAATTTTAACTTTAATGAAATGGTGTGTTTCGTTTCTCACAAAATTTGTCATGGAAAAGTTTTTCGTGAGAAATTCCATGAGAAAATTGAATTTCTTGCTAAAAACTTTTTCGGGAGAAATTCCGTGAGAATCTCCTATAGAATGCTATTCCATGAGAATCTCCTATGGAATGCTATTCCGTGAGAAATTCTCATGGAATTTTGTTCAGTGAGAAAATTTCACAAGAAATCACGTGTTTTCTTGTAGTGCTAATACCATGTAAACAAAATCTAATTGTGGAAGAATGACTTATCATATTTCATTGATATATGATGTTTAATACAAGTGTAGGATACTAAGAATTACAAATAATATTTTGCAAGTTTGAATTTAAACCTATTGTAGACATCATTTTTTTGTCTATATAAGTTTTTGTTTTTGTCAAAAAAAAAATGCATGCATGCATCATTTTAAAAGTTTTGTGCTCTTGGGCTTGGGTTCTTTTGAAAACACAATCATTTTTTTTTTTGCAAAATTCATAAGTATAGCCTAACTTTTCTAAGCCCAATTGGTCCATTTTTATTTATAGTATTTTTTTATTTTGTAAATTTAAAGCATTTTTCTAAAAATAAAAAAAAATGTTAGTNAAAATAAAAAAAATGTTAGTAAATAAGTTACAAAAAAATTTATTTTTTACTTTTGCATCCTAAAATCTACTTAGACCAATGGGAATGCAAGGGAAAGTCTCCCAAAGGTTTTGATTGGTCCAAAATTTCCATGTAGCATTAGGGTACTTTGGGAAAAAGGGCAAATTTGAAAGACAAAGATAAGAGAAATAGAACCGGATAGAGAAGGAAGGTGATAGGAAGATGAGTGAGGGACAAGAGGAAAGTGAGGGAAAGAGAAAAGGAAGGTGCTAGGAAATTTCATGAAATAGAACCGGATAGAGAGGGGAGAACCAAGAAGAAACATGGAGAATAGAAGGAAGAAGAAAAAAAAAAGATATAGGAAAAAGAGAGGAGGCATTCGGTGAAGAGCAAGGAGGAAGGAAAAAATGCAAAAGGGAAGAGAAGAGTGAGAGAGACCCACGGAGGTGAAGAAAAAGAACCAAAAGAAGAACCGGATAGAGAAAAAAAGGGCAGCAAGAGAGGATAGAGTTGCTAATTGATTATGCTTTTTCTAGCTTGTGTGCATGTAACTTTGCTTGATCTTGAATTTTGCTAGGAAGTTAAATTGACGACTTTTGATCATGAATTCTGTTTAATAAGTCTATTTCTTCTATTTTGATCTTTTTGTTGCTCTATACGGTATTTTTGGGTTCAATTGACGCATTAAACTACTTTTTATTTTTATTTATTTATTTTCAAATTCAGATCTGTCAGCTCTCTTTGGCAATGCTCATTTTTTTTTTCTAGACATAGCTACAAAGCTTTGATTTGAGTGATTTCTATCCCATTAGAACTGGGAGGCGTATGTCTCTCATGTATAAATTTTTCAAAGCAAAATTTTCTTTTTTCTGTTCCCAATTTGTATTTATAATTTGGCTATTTTTTTGCACTGCTGGGCTTGTCAGTTTTCTCGGGCAGCCCTCAGTTTTTATTTTTTAAATGGAGCTACAGAGCTTCGTTTTGTGTGATTCTTTTTTTTTTTTTTGGAACCGTAAGACATGTGCTTCCCATGTGTGAAAATTTTAGAATTAATTCATGTCTCCCATGCTTCTAATTTTAATTTGGATGTGGCTATTTATTGCCATATTTGTTGCTGCTGCTTTGGCCTATTTTCATTGCTATTCTGTCATGCTTTTATACTGCTGTGCTGGGCAAGTTTTGTGGCTGTCCTGGTTCAATTTTAAGGATATGTGTTGATATATTTTGATGAGAATCGTAGAGGCACCATCAAGACTCCAAATGAGTCATGGCAAGAAAAGAAGATTCAAAGGGCTTTTGGAAGGTTGATTGAGGAGTTTTGGACTTAAGTTACAAGCTAAGGAGCAAATCATGAAGTTTTGGGGTTTGTGTACTTGTTTTGGGCTTCGGATGGTGAATTAGGGGAAGAGGGCAGCAAGGCAGCGCCCCAACGCCCAAGAACTAGAGCCTCAACGCTTGGCACTTTTCAGCATAGTGCGTTTTTGCATTTTTTTCACCTAAATGGGCTATGAATTTAGCATTTTTGGCCCATTTTTATCCTAATTAAAACCTAATGTTATTTTCCTTATTTGGTAATGGACTTATATTAGGATTATAGGTTTTGGACTTAGGTTAGGCCCATTTACCCATTAGGATAAATTAGGTTAGTCTTTGGTTTAAAAGGAGCTGACCCCCTTGTGGCAATATACAGAATACACATTTTAAGTAAAGTTGAGAGTTTTTTCTTACCTTGGTTCTTTGAAGAACTGATTGAAATTATAAAGAACCCTAGGTTCTTGTGGCGTTCCCCGGCTTATCACTCTCCCTCTTTCCTGTCTAGAGTGTGGCGCCTTATCCAATCCTTTTAATTTGTTTCTCTAAATTCCTTTTTTTTTGAAATTCTCGAACATGACTGGACAATTCTCAAGCAATTGAATCTCTATCATTAGGGACAACCCTTAGAGGTTCGCATCATTTGGTATCAAAGATCGTGGTTTTAATCGAGGTTCAATTTTTTGTTTTGATTTCTGAAAATTTTTGTTTTCCATATTTTCTTGTTGTTCTAGTGTTGTTCTTCATTGTTCTTGCTTGTTCATCTTGTTCTTGATTTTCTTTGAATTTTTAGAAATATTTTGGGCAACTTTTTTGTTAATTATATTTGTATCCCTAGTAACTGCCCTTAAGGTAGTGTTGGGTGTTTTTCATTTTTAATTTTTGTGGTTTTCCCATGCTTAATGCAATTTTTAGGCTATCTTGTATAGAGCATGATTACAATCATAGGATAAATAAAGTAAATTCTGGGCAAAGGTATGAACATTCAAAGTCTTCTTGAGAAAACTCCTAGCAAATTCATATAAACAAAATTCTGGATTAATTCCAAAAGAGTGAAATTAAACACCCTTTAGGTTGTTTCATGCTTCACCACATAGTCTTGAGTTGAGATAGCTTCAATTTTCTCAAATTGTGTTAGAATGTGTTGGATTAACTTGAATGTGTGAAAATTCTATTGCCTATTGATTTAATTCTCAAGTGCTTTGTAAGCCAAATTTTTCCTTGCTTTGTAAATTCTAATTCAGTTTTGAGTTCCTTTGTTCTTGTCATTGATTTTGATTTCTCCTTGCTATTGTTTGTTTTGTGCTTGAATTCATATTGTCTATCCTTGAATTCCTTTGTGTTTGTGTCACACTATTCTTTCTTGTGGTAAGTCATTTGCTGGAAGTTTGTCACAAAGGCTAGGCTCTTGGTTTGTTTACTTAGTTCCATAAGAATTAAAGCAAATAGACTAATAGTGGGAAAAGGCAAGAGTGTGAGATCATTAGAGAGTAAAAGCCACTAGTGAGTCAAACACGAGTGTGAGTGACATGGTTGGTGAACAAACACGTAAGGGACTGGTGATGTTATTTTGCTAACAATGTTTTCAGGTTTTGAAATCATGGATAGAAAAAGTGAAATGGGGAACCAATCCTTTATACTCCATGTTATGCAGCAGTACTTTGAGCACATCAATTTGAGGTTTGATGGGGTGCATGACATAATGGGTAGATGTGAGGAGCATTTACAAAGGTATCCATCTAAAGCACCCAAAGTAAGGAGGAGAAGTAGAAGAGTTGTGGAGGAGGATGAGGTAGATAGAGATCAAAGCAACATCAAAGTCCAAGACTGGTTTACTAGACATGATGGATTAGAAAGGAGGACAAGACATGCTCATATGAATCATGACCTAAGTGGCATACAAATGAAGATCCCATCTTATCAAGAGTTTCACACTAGATGCCTTGTCAATGAGAAGGTATGTAGTATGATCATTGATGGTGGTAGTCCTATCAATGTTGCTTGCACTACCTTAGTTGATAAGCTGCATTTACCTACTTTAAAGCATCATACGCCCTATAAATTTCAATGGTTAGATGAATGTGAAGAGATTAGGGTGACTAGACAAGTTTTGGTGTCATTTGCTCTTGGGAGATACAAGGATGAAGTCCTATGTGATGTAGTTCCCATGCATGTAGGACATATTATTTTGGGTAGGTCATGACAATATGATAGGTGTGTGACCCATGACGAGTCCATAAATAGATTCTCTTTCACCTTGAACAAATGACCCATTACTTTTATGCCTATGACTCTTAAGCAAGTGCTTGATGATTAAGAAAGATTTCAAAAAAAGAGTGAAGCAAGAAAAGTGAGTGAGAGCTCAAAAAATAAAATGGATGAGAGCTTGAAGAAAAAGAATGTAAAAGAGGCCGAGCGCCCAAGTGAAGTGAACATGAGTGTAAAAGAGGCCGAGAGCCCAAGTGTAGAGCAAAAGAGTAAGAAAGGAAAAAAAAAAAAAGAGCATTAAAAGAGAACAAAAACAACAATTGTGTGTATATGCAAAATAAAGTGACCTTACTTCTCTTAGCATTAACAAATTTGATCTTTCTTTGCCTAGTGTTGTTTTACCTCTTTTTCAGGATTTTGGAGATACTTTCTAACATAAAGTTGACTTCATTGGAACCGGATTGAAGCAAGAAGGACAAGCTCTTGCATGCTTTATCAAGAAGCCAAATGGAGCTGCCTTGAATGACCATACATACGACAAGGAGGTGTATGTCTTGGTGAAGGCNTTTCTCTTAGCATTAACAAATTTGATCTTTCTTTGCCTAGTGTTGTTATACCTCTTTTTCAGGATTTTGGAGATACTTTCTAACATAAAGTTGACTTCATTGGAACCGGATTGAAGCAAGAAGGACAAGCTCTTGCATGCTTTATCAAGAAGCCAAATGGAGCTGCCCTGAATGACCATACATACGACAAGGAGGTGTATGTCTTGGTGAAGGCATTGGAGATATGGCAATATTACCTTATTCCCAAGGAGTTTGTGAGAGTGGTATTCAAACCCAGAGCCTGGGTACAGGAGGTGGCGAGGATCAATAACAATGCTAACAAGTTAAAACAACTTAGTGAGTATGATTTAAATGCAAATTATAATGCAACTAATTGTTTTCGCATTGATGTAGGAGAAGATTCGAGGACGGATTTTTTCAAAGAAATAGGGAATGATGAGAATCGTGGAGGCACCATCAAGACTCCAAATGAGCCATCACAAGCAAAGAGGATCAAGGGGCGTTTGGAAGGTTGATTGAGTAGTTTTGGACTCAAGCTACAAGCTAAGGAGCAAAACATGAAGTTTTGGGGTTCGTGTGCTTGTTTCGGGCTTCGGATGGTGAATTGGTGGAAGAGGGCAGCAAGGCAACGCCCCAGCCCTATCTTGTATAGAGGGGCAGCACCCCAGCGCCCAAGAACTAGAGCCCCAATGCCTATCAATTTTCAGCATAATGTGTTTTTGCGTTTTTTTCACCTAAATGGGCTCTAAATTTAGCATTTTTAGGCTCATTTTTATTCTAATTAAAACCTATCTTATTTTTCTTATTTGGTAATGGACTTGTATTAGGATTATAGGTTTTAGACTTAGGTTAGGCCCATTTACCCATTAGGGTAAATTTGGTTAGTCTTTGGTTTAAAAAGAGCTGACCCCCTTGTGGCAATATACAGAATACACATTTTGAGTAAAGTTAAGAGTTTTCTCCTACCTTGGTTCTTTGAAGAACTGATTGAACTTATCAAGAACCCTAGGTTCTTCTGGCGTTCCCAGGTTTATCACTTTCCCCTTTTTCCGTCTAGAGTGTGGCACCTTATCCATTCCTTTTAATTTGTTTCTCTAAATTCCATTTTTTGAAATTCTCAAACATGATTAGACGATTCTCGGGTGATTGAATCTCTACCATTCAGGACAACCCTTAGAGGTTCGCATCATTTTTTTCCTTGGATTGTATTAAACAAGTTCTTCTTGCTTTTTGGTTGATGTATGAAGATTGATTCGACATGTTATCCTTAGCTGCTTTGAATAATTTGATTCATGATTTTGGCATTCTTTTGATTGGAGTGCTCTTTGATTTATTGCATGCAGCTAATAGTAGCCCTTGTTCAAAACTTGTTCGAGCTTGGTTTAGTAGCTATTTTGAAAATCGTTGCTTATTTCTTGGAAATTCTTGCTTGGCTTCCCTGTTCAAGGAATAATAAATGCTTCAATCATTTTATTTTGAGTTAGAAGTTTCTATTTAACTTGTGTGCTTTTGTTTTCTTGAGAGGCTCTTGGATCCTCAATGGCGATTTTAAGCATTTAACAATTGAGAAACGTCTCGAAATAGTAGTTAGATTTGGGAATGCAGAGTTTTATTTGTTTCACTTTTATCATTTAATTATTTAAATTCCCTTTCCTTGGACAATGTTGTAATAGTGTAAACTCATACATTTTTTTTATTCATTTAGGGTTTTAATCGTATTTGATGTAGTATCCATAGGCCCCTTACTTATTATGGAGGGATAGGGCGATCCATTACATATCAGGTAGCCCACTCTATCACTCCTTGGTAAGGATAAACACCACCCCCGAGGATGCAATATTCGAGGAACATGTGAAATTATTTAGGGCACGTTAGTTGCATGCATTTCATGTATAAATTTGCTATTAGTATTCTTATTCATTTGTGTAGTTTATTATTTAAGGGATGAATAAAATACATTTTTAGCCATATTATGTTCGCACAATTAATTTCAGCTAACTGTCTTTTAGATGGGTTTTGTGGGCTGTCTAATACATTTCCCTCACACAAGTTAACTCTCGAACCTTATCTAGTTTGCAGACTATTTTTCTTAAAATTTAAAAAGGTTTTCGAATTGTTCCCCATTTTCTTAATACAATTGGTGGCAACTCTAAATTTTTTTTCGAAAACTAATCTTTTTTCAAAGTCCTCTATCCGCGTCATGGCTACATTTCTAGTACGTTGTAACAGTTTGACGACTCCATTGGAGATAGTTAGAGAGTCAAGCCCAAGAAATTGATTATGCGAGTATGAGATGACCTAATGTATTTTCTTCATCGCTAGTTTTATTTTATTTATTACTTTATTGTTCATTTTGTTCTTGCATCTGTAAATAGATTATTTTATTGCATATATATTTTGTGTTTATCTTTGCAATGGGTAGATGTAGGTTGAGGTTTATATGCTTCCCCGCATACATAGTACACCAACACTGCTACCTCACACACTTTCTAGCTCTACACTCAGGCCCCAGGTTCGCATAGGATTAGGAGGAAGTTTAGTATTGTCACCAAAGACATATTCTTTGGCGGCTTTCGCAAAAACTTCCACTCATATCATGTCCCATCCTACTAGCATGGATAAACATGGGAGTTTATCTCCTTGTTTGTTCATGCAAGTAAGTCGAGGTTCTCCATTATGTTGATGGAGGTGATATAGGAGCCTTTGACTGTCTAGAATGATAGACCTACCATGTAACTTTGCATAGTTAGTTTGAGCTTAGAAGCTTACTTGTGTAAGGTTAGATCCTGACTACTAGATTCTAAATCTTTAATTCTAAGGTTTGACCTAATCATAGGACAATGGAGAAGTATTTCTTTTTGTTATCTTTCTCATATGTTTTCCTACATTAAAATAAGAGGTATGGCAGGTCATTTCCCTCAAAAAAAAATTCATGGCACGGTCATTTTTCTTCCATGTTTCTTTGCATATTCATGCNAAAAAAAAAAAAAAAAAGCCCTAAGTCTCATTTCTCTTTTGAAAATTTTTTCTGCAAAAAACTTCTTTAGTATTCTTCTTCTTCATTTGCATTTGCATGTGTCCTATTTTCAAATTAAAAGAGATTCAATACCTCACTCCATTTTGAATAAGTTTTTCTTCATACACTTTCATTCCTTTTCATATCACATTCTTTCATTACATCACCATAAGAAAAATAAAAGGTCATAAACCTCATTTCACTTTTGGAAACTTTTTGCTCAATAAAATAACTTTCATCTTATTTTTTCTCATTTGCATTTGCATTCATTCCATTTTCAAAGTAGAAGAGGTTTTTTGCTTCACTTCTTTTCAAATAAGCCTTCCAATGCAATCATGTGTTGTTTTATATTATTATTTGACATCATTTTATTGCATTCACTTTGAAAATAGGAGTATCAATAGTTCATTGCACTTTGCAAAATATTTCCATAACAAAACAAAAAAAGAAAGAGGAAATAAGCATTTTCATGTCATCTTCATCTTAAATCCAAGTCTTGAAAGTTTTTTTTTTCATCTTTATGTCATGCATGTGCTCTTCTTTTTCATTCATCTTACTCTACATGATTCAAAATGCTTTTATAATATTCTGCTCAAAGAATAGGAGCCCAATCAAGTTTTGTCTCATAAAAAGGATTNTATTATTTGACATCATTTTATTGCATTCACTTTGAAAATAGGAGTATCAATAGTTCATTGCACTTTCCAAAATATTTCCATAACAAAACAAAAAAAGAAAGAGGAAATAAGCATTTTCATGTCATCTTCATCTTAAATCCAAGTCTCGAAAGTTTTTTTTTCATCTTTATGTCATGCATGTGCTCTTCTTTTTCATTCATCTTACTCTACATGATTCAAAATGCTTTTATAATATTCTACTCAAAGAATAGGAGCCCAATCAAGTTTTGTCTCATAAAAAGGATTAAAAAAAATTCATGAAAAAAAAAGAAAAAGAAACTTTTGTGCTCAAGCTTTCTTCATCATTCTAAACATGGGTTTTGACTTGATTCAAGTCTTCTCTTTCATTGTCAAATGTTTATCATCTCAATCATGCTCTAATTAGTTGAAATCCAAGGCTAGTGGAAACTACGTTGCATTTGGACCTTATCTTATTTGGCTTCATTAATGTAGTAATCATGCATTTTCATTTATTCTTTTTTTCCTATTTCACATCTCTTTGGGTTTTTCAATTTATTCCCTTCAAAATTCTTCAAGAAAAAAAATAAAGAAGACAAATCTTCATAAGTCTTCTCTTTAAGGAGTTGCAATTGATGTAGAGATGATAAAATTGAGAATAATAGAAACTCAATACCTCATAGTAAAATATGTTTTCAAGAAAATTTTGAGCTCCACAAGCAAACTTTTTTAATAATCAAAGGCACTCTTTGTTCTCCAAAACATTATAGAGTATCCTTAGTTACCTATTTGAACTTGAAGAAGTAGGTTAGGAAACTAGGGATTTTGCAGAATGGGCTAAGCCTAAAACACTACAAGAAAAATGTCATTTTCCAACGGAACAAAAAACCGTTGGAATTTTTTAAGAATTCCAATGGTTAAATTTTTTTAGAAATTTCAACGAAATTTCATTACCATAGAAATTTTTTATAAGAATTACCGTTGGAATTTATAAAAAAATGGGCTGAAATTTTTTTATCCTAAAACGCACCATATAAGTGAAAAGAAAACTTATTTTTTTAAAATTTTTAACATTTTCCAACCGTAATTTCCGTTGGAAATACGTTGGAATCCTCTAAAATATCTTCAATTCCCTGAGTTTCATTCTCCATTTCACTCTTTTATCTTCCCTCACCCTAACTCATTCCCTCCCCCTGCACCCTCATCAGATAAACTTGCCTTGTCTTCTTTCAGTGTTTCTATTTGTTTTCTAATTTCTCCAATCTGAGATATAATCTCGTGGCTTGGTTTTATTCTTTTGACAAAGCCACTGATTCGAAATAGCAAAGAGACAAAGCAACGCCGCCCTTGATGGCGGTTCGCCACCTAAAGCAGGTACTCGTTGATGACATCTTCTATGCGGTGAGCTTCTTCCCTTACTTGTTTGACCCAGTTCTTCTCTAGCTCGATTTTCCATCAACTCTTTCTATTTAATAAGCTACCATTGAATGCGATACTAGTTCATTCACGATGGCCTTATTTTTCTTCTTCAATGAATGCTTTATAGCTTACTTTATTTGTGAATGTTCGATTTATAGTTACATAGGAGTTTGATTTCCGCTGCGTATTTGAAATCAAAGAAAAAGGTTATTGGTAATTTACAGGTATGAGTATTTTTGTGTTTGTTTACTGTTCTATTTTCGTCTAAATTTTATTGAAGAGGAGCTCGATTTATGGGTTTCTTTCAAATGTTACTTGAGTAATCTAGGACTGTTAAGTCTCGTCTCCGCATTTTTGAAGATACACCATTCGTTACTCTTGTTCTTCGTTGCTCTTGTCCTCATTCTTGTAGTTTCTTTAAATGACTCTAATTTGTAGTAGCTGCTTGTGATGATTTCTATGCCTTTACTAAGTTTTTCAAGTTATATCCCATTAACATTTTATGAATATTCTTTTTGAATTTCAGGAATCCCAACATGCAGAGCTATATTATATTTGATGATAGCTTTTGCTGTTATACCAACAGTTTCTTTCAAGTATGTGCCTTGTGTATCTAAAATTATACAAGTTTTAGCTTCTTTATGCATGTGCAATTGTTCACATGTTCTATTTTCTGACTGAAAATACATGCATTCTATTGATGTATTTGATGTAGTTTCTTTTAGTTTGACCATTCAGTGTAGCACTTATAAGTTGTTACTTCTATTATTAGTGTTAGCATAGATAGAAAGAGATTACATTTCAGAACAACATAAAAGATGGAGTGATGTTGCTCCATTCCCATTATCATTGTCTCTATTTGGTGTTATTTTTGGGTTGGTTAAATTCTATTCTTCTAATCATTCAGGTCCTAAAAGTTAGAATGAAAAGCTTTGCATCTGTAATATCAAACAAGTATTCATGAAATTCTAAGTTGTAGTAGTTGTTGTGTTTATGTATACCCTACTCTTAATATCAATTACTTGACGAAGGTCAGTTCAAATGTCAACATTATCTTTTGGTTCCTTGCAGTGTTCATAATGTTTATAAAGTTGTTCAGGCCAGAAAAGGAAGCATGCCACTTGCATTGGCGATGGTAATACTTCTTCCCATTTGATACTTCTACCCAAATTCTAGTTGCTCTATTGATGTGTTATATTTGTTTCTTGGCAGCTTTACCCATTCATTGTACTTGTGGGAGTAGTTCTTGTGTGGTATAACTCAAGTTACACTATGTTTCTTGTTTATGTTTTGTTCTCACTTTTGTTCTAAAGAAATGCATGTTCTATTTGTTTGTATGCATAGGTTAACAAAACATAGTGAATTATTTGTGCAGGGGTTATTTGTCACCATCTGACATCGTGAGGAACTACCCACATTTAGTTATAATTAGAATAGGACTTGCTTTTGGGTTCCTTGTGGTAAGATAGCTATGCTCTAAATGTGATACTTTTGCTTAAGGGTTTCATTTTCATTCCTTTCTGTGGGACTACTATGATAGTTGCAGGAAATACTCCTAGAGGGGGGGTGAATAGGAGTTGTTAAAAATTGCTCATAAAAAATGAATTCAAATCACATATTTGTTTAAGAACTTGTTCTTACAAACTAGTTTTTAAAAACTAGTTCTACGCCAGATGCCAGATTTGAATGCACGAAATAGCTTGTTGAACAATACAAAACAGAAACTCAAACTAAATCAAATCAAAGAAGAGCAGAATAACAGAAACCCAGAATATCACACTTCAGCACTAGAAACACAGATAAAATTTAGAAGTGTAAATAGCTCAAAATTAAAGAGATGAAGGGAAAGAGAATATGCACAAGTCTTTATAGTGGTTCAGCTTAAAAAGCCTATATCCACTTCTCCCACAAATGGGGGTTCCACTATTCTTTCAAGTTTATTTGTTCAAGCTTCTCCAAGCTTTACAAGTTTATTTTTCAAAGCTTCTCCAAGCTTAACAACAAGTTTATTTTTCTAAGCTTCTCCAAGCTTAACCATGGTTTTTGTTTCTCAAGCTCACCATGAACTCTCTCTCTCTAACTCTAGAGATCACTCTCATGGATTTCTCCCATAGAAATCCAAAATACAAAACCCAAGTGTTTTGTTGTAGCCCAAGAAGAAACTCCCTCAAAGAGTAGATATGAAACAATGAGAAACTTGGAGCATGAAGAGGTGACCGAGAGGAGGAAGAAGAAGATGAACAGCCCAGCTCTCAACAATGGCTTTCTTCTCTCTCTAAAATGTTTTCTTCTCACTTCTCTTCTTGCTTAAACCGAAGCCTTGAAAGTCTCCCTGCTTTATTTGCTTTCTTGTGCACGTGAGGTCTTCACAAAAGGCTAGAAGAAAGTTTTCCCACTTACTGACACAAGACCCATTATGTATTATGGTTTTTTGTCCTTTTGTGAGAAAAAGTCTTACTTTGTGTAAAAGAGTAGATAGGCTTTTCTTGAAGAATGGACTTTACACAAATCACATCTTACACAATCACTTCTCCAAACTTAGCTAACATGACTTAGTTAGATTGCAAAAAGAGGAAGTTTGGCTGGAGTCCGTGATAAACTTTGTCCACATCAGCAACCTCATAGACTCATCACATAAGCAAGAACTGGTTCCGAAAAACAAGTTCTGCAAGTCTTCACTTGAACATTGTGCTGGATAACAACTTAAACAACATAGCAAAGATTAATAGCAACAAGACAAACAACATATATAAGAAATAACAAGGCACAAGATATTATTGTTATCATCAAAACAGGATCAGAGACTTGTGGGGCCAACAATCTCCCCCTTTTTTATGATGACAATAATGTGTTTGAGAATAGCTCCCCCTGAATATATGCCAACTAGAAGTGAGGGAGTTTTCACAAAAGATCTGCTCAATATCAAAAATTATACAATAACAGTTCAAACAGACTATTCCATATAATTTCTCCCCCTTTGGCATTATCAAAAAGATAGGGGTAATATCATATCAGAGCAGTAATGGGTTCAGAGCATTAGATCAATCAGAATGAAACATTAATACCTCAAAACATTTGATAAACAGCTTAAGCAATGTCAAGATGAATGATGCATGTATGACAGCAAAATCAATAGGCGAAAAGAACGTCCACCTATTCTACATCACAACTGAAATTTTATCCAAAGACAACCAAAATGATGAGATAATGCTAATCAGAAGAAGATGATGAATGAGGTGCAATGAGAACTTCCAATTGAGCTTTAATGATTGCCATATCCTTTTCTATAGCTGCTAGATGAGCATTGGAGTTAAAAACCAGAATAGATACCATTATAAATTCAAGAGATTCTCCATGAACACAAGTCAAACATACTATGAACTAATGCATAATGCATGATATGCAGAAAAAAGAAGGACATAAAGATGCTGGAGAACACTCAAGTTAACTGCACAACTGAAGCTTTAACAATGAAAGTTAGAAATATAATCCTAAGAAGTTGATGGTTTTGAAACTTTCAAAGCTGCCAACTATTTCTTTGTGAAGGCCAATTCTTTCTCAACCATAGCAAGTAGTTTAGCAAAGCAAACAAACACTGTAGTCTGAAAATAGATGAGGTGCTATCCAATCTGATTAGCTAAGGCAGCAAGCTTGACAATTGCTATCCATTCCACATGATCAACTGACTGGTAGGACGGGATTGGTTGTGATTGGTTTTTGTGCTTCTTTGTGGATTTGAAAGAATTAGGTACAACAGGAGCACGCCTCTTTGAAGAGCTGGTAGAAGTAACTGATTCTTGATATGACTTCCAATTCTGGGCAAAAGTTAGGTAGAGCTAGGTTTGCCAACGTTCTGGTTATGGGGTCAAAGCAATGTATGGAAGAAGGTCTTCCTTGGCCTCTAAACTCAGGAAAGTCACAAAGAAATGTCATTGCATCATCATAAGGAAGTAAATCAGGGGGCCAAACCTTCTGTACAAACTTGCAGTCCCCAATAATAGGCAATTTAAGCACACTAGCACGCATTTTTTTCAGTCAACAGAATTTTTACCACAGCCACAAACTTTGAAGATAGATCATGCCAAAATTAGAACCTTGCAAAAGGTGAATATGAGCAAAAAGATAAGCTGATTACTTTTGCTAGTAAAGATTCATCTAGCTTCAATATTTCAGACCAGCCCATCTTAGCAAACATCCTCTCAACAACTTTGGTGGAAGAATTCTTGGATTCCTAAGTTACTATGCAGCTTTACTTTCAAACAGAGAGGTGGAAGCACTTGCAACCCTTGGAGTAAATGCAATCTTTATGTCTTTTCATCTTGAATTTGCTGTTCTTTTTAGAGGGAATTGGTTGAGGTTCTTTCTCATGAGGAAGCTCAGAAATTAGTTTCAAAGAAAGAAGCAGATTTTAGAGCAAGGATAGGTTCAAATTATTTTGAAATGGATATTGGTTCTGCATGGGAAGAGCCAACAATTGCTTTGCCTTTACACTTAGCCATCAGTCTTTAGCTCATTCTTCTATTCAAAAACTTAAGTTGCTAATTGCCTTGCTACACAATGCGGAAGTTGAACAAAAAAAAGGCCAACACAAGAACAAAGAGAGAATGTACAAGGTGAATAAAGTATGCATATAAAATAACTTAGTACAAGATTCAAATGAGGAGGAAGATAACATAATGAATGACAATGGTCCGCTTGCAAAAGGCAGTTTAAAGATGTGTGCATTTTAGCCAAAGGCTAGAAAACGCAAGCCAAAAATTCAGCCTAGAACAATTTAATGACAAACCAGCCCAAGAGAAATGAAGGAAATCTTTTAAAAAATAGTTCAACATATCAGCCCAAGAAAGATAACCAGATTCTTTTGAAATAAAAAGCCTAGCAAGATTTCAGTCCTTTAAAAAAAAGATTTGGCAGCCCAAAATTGAAATATCTCACAAGTCCAAAACTGGTTATGGGCAGAAATATCTTTGTCTAAATATTCCAAAAATCTTTGCCAAATTTTCAGAAGCATACCAAGAAAAATTGAATATTAGCCAGCCTTTTCTTGATAAACAAAGAAAGTGAAATGATATGCATATGTACAAACACAATGCAAGCAGCCATATATCATCAAGACAAGTTTATCATGCTTAGCTCATGTCTAACAAAACAGAATTTATTTTCAGCCAAATGCTTAGAAAAGATGTTAGACATTTGATCATCAACACTAACAGAAAATAATTCTATATAAC
Source organism: Cercis canadensis (assembly GCA_003255065.1). Classification (NCBI taxonomy): domain Eukaryota; kingdom Viridiplantae; phylum Streptophyta; class Magnoliopsida; order Fabales; family Fabaceae; genus Cercis; species Cercis canadensis. The sequence continues at coordinate 244,839 of QAOA01004841.1, forward strand.
CCTCAATGATCTCTAAGAAGATGATGCTTGGTCCTAGAATGCTGAAATGAATTTCTTGCAATATGAATACCACAAACATTATCACACAACAAAGAAATTTTGTCTAGAACAATACCATAGTCAGCCAACCGTTGTTTCATCCAAAGCATTTATGAACATCAAAGTCCAGCCACCATGTACTCAACTTCAGCTTTGATTGAGCAACTGAATTTTGTTTCTTAGATTGCCAAGAGACCAATGCTCCTCCAAGAAACTAACAACCTCCACTTGTGCTCTTGTGATCTATGGAACAACTCTTGCATTGTCCATCCCAAAATGTTTCAGTAGCTCTCTTGTGTACTTGGACTAATTAATGAAAATTTCATCTCTGATTTGTTTCACTTGAAGTCCAAGGAAGAAGTTAAGTTCTCCCATCATACTCATCTCAAATTCACTCTTCATGAGAATCTCAAAATCCTTCCTGCTGATTAAAGCCTTGAGCTACCAGCCTTGCTTTATTTCTCACAATCTTCCCTTCCTCATCAAGCTTGTTTCTGAAAATCCACCTTGTACCAATGATTGAGTAACCTTTTGGTTCAGGTACAAGAGTCTAGACTTGATTTCTTGAGAACTGATTCAACTCTTCTTACATTGCCATGATCCATGCTTTATCTTGTAGTGCTTCACCAATTTTGGTAGGCTCGGACAGAGATAAAATAGCCAAGTTTACATGCTTATCCCGAAAAGATGCTCTTGTACTGATTCCTCTTTCCAAGTCGCCAATTACTTTCCTAATTAGGTGATCTTTCAGAATTCTGGTTTCTTTTGGCAATGAATCTTTCATATTTTTCTAAGGGGCTTCTTCTTGAATCAATTCTAAAATTACCAGCTCTATGTGAATTGAATCACATGGAATTTGCTCTGCTGTCTTCTCTTGGCTAATCTCTGTTTTAGAGGATTCTTTGATGCTGTTCTGCATTAACTTATTTTCCTTAAGGGTATTTGAAACCAAGGGACAGTTAGATTCATCAAAGACAACATGCATTGATTCCTCAACAATGAGAGTTCTTTTGTTAAAGACTCTATAAGCTTTATTTGACAAAGAATAGCCCAAGAAAATAGCTTCATCAGATTTTGAATCAGATTTTCCCAAATGCTTTTTTCATTATTCAGCACCAAACATTTACAGCAAAATGCATGAAAGTAGCTCACATTAGATTTTCTCCCTTTTCAAAGCTCATATGTAGTTTTCTTTAAAATAGGCCTAATCAAGCATATATTCAAAGTATAGCATCATGTGTTTACAACTTCAGCCCAAAGGTATTTTTGCAAATCATTTTCACACAACATAGTTCTGCCCATCTCAACTAGAGTTCTATTTTTCCTTTCAACCACACCGTTTTATTTGGGGGTTCTAGGACAAGAAAAGTTATGGTGGATTCCTTGTTCTTCACAAAAGTTTTGAAATAACTTGTTTTTCAAATTCTCCACCATAATCACTTCTAATTGAGGTGATAGCAAAACCCTTTTCATTTTGAACTCTTTTGCTTAAACTTTCAAAAATCTCAAAAGTGTTATCCTTATGAGCAAGAAAGAAAACCCAAGTGAACCTTAAAAAATCATCCACAATAACTCAACCATATTTCTTTCCATTTAAACTTGATGTAAATGTTGGTCCAAAGAGATCCATAGGGAGAAGTTGGAGTGGCCTAGAAGATGACAAATCTTGTATTTTTCAAACACTAGTTTAGGTAAACCAGAAACTAGTTCCTTCTTAGAAGGCTTGGAAATAAGTTTAAAATTTGCATGTCCAAGTCTTCTATGTCATAGCCAAGAATTATTACTTTGAGAAGAAAAACAAGTTTCCCTTTTTGAATTCAATAAGTCTCCATACACAATACACACATTGGAACTTCTTTGACCAATAAATAGAACATCATCAGAATTTTTCTTATGAATGATGCAATGAGGAGTTTCAAAAATGATTTTATGACCTTATCACAAAGCTAACTTGTGCTCAACAAAATATACATCGAACCTTTGATCAAGTAGACATTGTCAATGAGTAAATTAGGAGGAATTTTAATTTTACCTAATCCGACAATTCTACCTTTGCTATTGTCACAAAAAAAGATGTCTACCAAATCCATTTTGTTAAAGGAGACAAACTTTGAAGGATCTCCAGTCAAGTGTCTAGAGCAGCCACTGTCCAGATACCAACAATCGCTTTTGGCTTAATAGCAAACCTGCAAGAAAGTTAGAGACATTTTGGTACCAAAACTTCTTTGGGTCCTTTCAAGTTAGCAGCAAATGTGCCTTTAGGCACCCACACCATTTTTCTTGCAGCACATAGTTTCCTATAGGAACATGCATTAGGAAAATGTCCTACATGTCCACAGTAAAAGCAAGTTCCTTTAGAAAAGGAATGTGAGGAGGAAGCTTTGACAAAAGGGTTTTTCGAAATTTTTGAAGAGCTATGCTAAACATAGCCTAAACCAGATTTGTCATTGCTTACTCTTTGCTTTCCTAAGATGGAATTCAAATTATTTCTTCCCTTTACAAACTTGACTAAGTCTCCAGACAATTCATTTACTTTTCTTTTCAGTTTATCATTTTCATTTTTTAGAGAAGAAGTAGAATGATTTTCCTTTTCAAGAATGTCATTTTGCTGCTGAAGCATTTCAAGCCTATCAATCAAATTAACATTATCTTTTTCAAGTTCTTCTATCACATTAACTTGATCTTTTATAATTTTCTTTAAGGCATTAATTTTTGCAAGCCTTTTCTCATAATCAAAAGTCAAATCATCAAAAACAATACTTAATTCATCATAAGTAGGCAGGGATTCAAAATCTAGATCAATTATCTCTCTCTTTTCACCACTTCCTTCACCATTAGCCATCAAGCAAAAGTTGGCAGTGTTTTCCTCATCAAAATCTTCACTATTGGAGGTTGAATCTTCATCACTCCAGGTGGCCAACATTGCCTTCTTTTTGCCCGTTTTGAAGTAGTTTTTCTTCTTGAGTTTTGGACATTCAGGTTTGATGTGTCCTGACCTCTTGCACTCATAGCATATGAAGGGTTCCTTGTTGCTTTTTCCTTTGGTGAAGTCTTTGTAATTTTTCAGTGAAAATCTCTTCTTCTCCTTTTTTTTCTTCATCAATTCGAGAACTTTCATTGTAACCATTTCCACATCATCTTCACCAGAAACTTGTTCTTCCTCAACACTTGTCTCTGGAGCTGTAGAGGTGAGAGCTAAACTCTTCTTACTTTCTTCTGTTCTGACCTCCTTTTGGAAGAGCAACATTTTATGTGATTCTAGAGTTCCTCTAAGTTGATCAATAGACAAATCATTAGTCTCTACATATTGGAGTAGAATAGTCACTTTGGATTCCCATTCATCAGACAAGCATCTTTGAAGCTTCTTCACTTGTTCTTGTTGAGTATAAACTCTTCCAAGTTCTTTGAGATTATTTATGATGCTGAGAAATCGAGCAAAAAATATCTCAAGAGGTTCATGTTGCTGTATATGGAACATCTCATATTCTATAGAGTATATATCAATTTTTGCTTCCTTAACATGACTTGTCCCCTCATGTATTGCAACGAGCCTATCCCACTTCTCCTTTGCAGTGTTACATGAGGCAATATACTCATATTCCTTAGCAGATATAGCACACGCAATATTGTACCTAGCTTTGGAATTAAGGGTGAACTTGAGCTTATCTTCAGCAGTTAAATCTTTTTCCTCTTTAGGAACTTCAACTCCATTTTCAATTTTTGTTGGATGTATGAGTCCATGTCTTATAATCTGCCAGACCTCATAATCAATAGCCTCAAGATATATTTCCATCTTTTACTTCTAGTAAGGAAAGTTTTGACCATTGAAGAATGGAGGCTTGAGAGAAGAATGTGAATTCTGGTTGTTCATGGTACCTGCAACACAACTAAATAAGATCTTTAGCTCTTGGTTAGTTAGACCAGCAAAGATTAAATGAGCACAAGCTCTGATACCAATTGATAGTTGCAGAAAATACTCCTAGAGGGGGGTGAATAGGAGTTGTTAAAAATTGCTCATAAAAAATGAATTCAAATCACATATTTGTTTAAGAACTTGTTCTTACAAACTAGTTCTTAAAAACTAGTTCTACGCCAGATGCCAGATTTGAATGCACGAAATAGCTTGTTGAACAATACAAAACAGAAACTCAAACTAAATCAAATCAAAGAAGAGCAAAATAACAGAAACCCAGAATATCACACTTCAGCATTAGAAACAAAGATAAAATTTAGAAGTGTAAATAACTCAAAATTAAAGAGATGAAGGGAAAGAGAATATGCACAAGTCTTTATAGTGGTCTAGCTTAAAAAGCCTACATCCACTTCTCCCACAAATGGGGGTTCCACTATTCTTTCAAGTTTATTTGTCCAAGCTTCTCCAAGCTTTACAAGTTTATTTTTCAAAGCTTCTCCAAGCTCAACAAGTTTATTTTTCCAAGCTTCTCCAAGCTTAACAACAAGTTTATTTTTCTAAGCTTCTCCAAGCTTAACCATGGTTTTTGTTTCTCAAGCTCACCATGAACTCTATCTCTCTAACTCTAGAGATCACTCTCATGGATTTCTCCCATAGAAATCCAAAATACAAAACCCAAGTGTTTTGTTGTAGCCCAAGAAGAAACTCTCTCAAAAAGTAGATATGAAACAATGAGAAACTTGAAGCATGAAGAGGTGACCGAGAGGAGGAAGAAGAAGATGAACAGCCCAGCTCTCAACAATGGCTTCCTTGTCTCTCTAAAATGTTTTCTTCTCACTTCTCTTCTTGCTTAAACCGAAGCCTTGAAAGTCTCCTTGCTTTATTTGCTTTCTTGTGCACGTGAGGTCTTCACAAAAGGCTAGAAGAAAGTTTTCCCACTTGCTGACACAAGACCCATTATGTATTATGGCTTTTTGTCCTTTTGTGAGAAAAAGTCTTACTTTGTGTAAGAGAGTAGATGGGCTTTTCTTGAAGAATGGACTTTACACAAATCACATCTTACACAATCACTTCTCCAAACTTAGCTAACATGACTTAGTTAGATTGCAAAAAGAGGAAGTTTGGCTGGAGTCCGTGATAGACTTTGTCCACATCAGCAACCTCATAGACTCATCATATAAGCAAGAACTGGTTCTGAAAAATAAGTTCTACAAGTCTCCACTTGAACATTGTGCTGGATAACAACTTAAACAACATAGCAAAGATTAATAGCAACAAGACAAACAACACATATAAGAAATAACAAGGCACAAGACATTATTGTTATCATCAAAACAGGGTCAGAGACTTGTGGGGCTAACATACTACTTTATTTTAGCTGGTTGATTATTAAAAGTATAGTTAAACAGGCCAATTCCACAATACATATTTATCAAAGTTCATATTGATGCCTATTCAATTATGGCCACTTATTTATTGCCACATGTTATGTAACTCTACTGAATTGTACACATTGTACATGTGGTAGAATCTGAGTTTGGATAGAATAAAATTTAAGTGAGACTACTTGAACATAGACAATGTTAACTATCCAATTTTTATACAGTTGTGTACGGTTATAGAGTAGATGGGAATAAATGAGTGACTACTTGGTTTTTTTGGAGGGTTGCTTGTCCTCATTCTTATAACTGATTATTGGTTATCTTCAAACATGTCTTGTCTTTTTGCCTTTAAAAACAAGTGGAAAATTTGGATATAATCAATGGTAGACCTGCACCTGCACCTACTTGTCCTCATTCCATTCTATCTTTGTTCTTGTTCTTTAATAAGCTGTGCTTAGTAGACCTGCGCCTGCTTATTGCTCTTAAATTTGTATTCCTTCTAGATATTATGCTAAGAGTCAATCTTCTTGTTAATGAACTGGGCATCTTACAAGGTCCTTTGCTCTAAAAGAGTTCTGGCAGGTGGACAATCAAATGTGGACAATCAGGTGGTCTCAAACCTTGAATATGCGACATCAATGCGTGACCATTTGTGAATAAATAATGAGAATTAAATGTAGATGATTGTGGCTTCATAAGTCATTGAATTGGTTGGTTGTCAGGGCTCTTTGATAGATTCAAATGTTGCTGGAAGTTAAGATGAAAAAGTAGTGTAAAATCAGAGAAAAATTATCTTGAGTAATTGTTTTGCAAAGAATAGGACTTAGAAACACTTGATGCATTAGACTATTTTCTATTCATAGAAACAATATGCATGCTACTTCTAAAGTATACGCAAAATGCTCTAGTGATCATTGAATACATTATTGAGTCTGTGACTTCTATAATTCTTTTGGGTCATTGATGCATATGTTATCTTGCTTTTGCTTGGGTGTAAGAAATATGTTGTGTTTTCATGACCAATAAAAGAATGCTCTATTACACATGTTCCCTTTGTCTAGTTATAGAATGCTCACACAGGAATCTGCATTAAGATAATTTTAGAGTTGGGGATTATCAAAATAAAGTCTTGAATGTGGTAAGTATACTGTGTATCAAATGGATTTCTGAGTTTAACCTCACAAATCTTAGTGTTCTTCTGAGTTGAGGGTTAAGGACATTAGCTTAGTTTTACTTACATTAAGTTGGTTATTGTAGGATTTTCATCCGTCTGATATATTTCTATTTGCCATTTGTGATGTGGACAACACTGAAAATAACTTGTATGACAGGTCAGATATTTAATTTACCATAGTGCGGCCTTGCTATTGCTTGCTTGGCTGCTTTTTGGTTTATTTTGATATGGTCAAATCTAATTTACCATCTTTTCTAGTCTAATGGATTACATCTTGGTCATGGAGAAATGAAAACCGTAAATGAGTGAACATTGCAGAATAATGCAGCTATAATTTGCATTCATAGTGATTTCTAAATTCACATCTTGCTGAATGAAAAGTTGCTAGTTTGGAGTAATCAGTTAGTTTAATTTCTTTCTCATTGACTATTTTGTTTTGTTTTCTAGTGTATTGTAGCAACAAGTGTCGGGAGAGGTGCTCCAAGGCAGGAGTTCAAGATAGGTGATTGAAGTATTGTGCAATATGCTGCAAGGAGTGCAAATGTGATCCTTCTGGGACTTATGGGAACAAGCATGGATATTCTGCTACACAGCACAATTTGTACAATGTTGTGGCAAAAAAATTGTAAATATCCTTACTCTGCAGTGCAAGTGTAGGTATTTTGTTGTGGGTTGTTGATTCTTTTTCTCAATTAATTCTTTGTAATGTAACTCGTCAAATATCTTCATCAATAATAAATTTATTCACTTCAAATATATCATTATTTACATTTTACATGTATAATGTTTTCTTTTGGTATATAAGAGAAAGAAACAAAGAACTATGTATTATTTAGGAATTTACAAAAAAANATTCCAACGGAAATTTCCTTCCGTTGGAATTTCAAAAACCAAAACCAAAAAATATTTTTAAAATATATTAAAAATTCCAACAGTATTTTTCGTCAGAATTTTTTAAAATAATTCAAATGGAATTTGTCGTTGAAATTTTTTTTCCAAAATTAAATTTCAACAGTAAAATTCCGTTGGAATTTCCATTAGAATTACTTTTCCGTTGAAATTTTCAATTCCAATGACTTTTTTTTCAACAACTCAAATTCCGTTGGAATTCAAAATTCCAACAGAAAATTTCTGTTGGAATCCAGCAATTTTCTTGTAGTGTCTTTGCTTTCTTGTTGCGTCAGTTTGGTATTAGAGCGGTTTGCTTGACGACTTGATGTCAAGTGGTCAAGGCAGAGTTGGCAGCGATGCTCTTGACAGTGTTCGAGGTGCTAAGACCCCAGACCATGGGGTGGAGGTTGACATGCTAGTGCATCGAATTGATCACATCGAAATCCGGCTTCAACGTCACGATGAACGTTTTAATCACCTGGATGAGGTGCTTGGTCTATTGGAAGCATGGCTTGACGACCCTAATAGGATTTGAAATGATGGTAGGAGAGTGTCTGGCGGCAGTACTGGCCACAGGCAGCTTGTTAATTTTCCTCATCCTAGAGATCATATAAGAGGGAGACAGGTTGATACGGATGAAGATTCAGAAGAGGATGAAGTTGAGTACTTCGAATAACCACCTAGGACAAATGTGGGTTTTAGGAGGAATGATCATGGTGATAAAGAATCCAATTTCAGATTGAAGGTAGATATTTCTTACTTTTAGGGTAACCTAAACATTGAGGGTTTCCTATATTAGATTGCAGACATTGACCACTTCTTTGAGTACATGGAGATACCTGAAGAGAAGAGAGTTCGGCTGGTTACATGTAGATTGAAGGGTGGTGCGTCTGCTTGGCGGGAAATGTTACAGAGTAGGAGGATTCGTGAGGGTAAGGCACCTGTTCAAACGTGGGAAAGAATGAGACGACTATTGCTGAGTGAATTCCTCCCCCTGATTAAGAACAATTCATGTTCCAATAGTACCAGAGGTGCCAACAGGGTCAGAAGTCTATCCATGATTACTATGCAGAATTCACAAGGTTAACAACTCGGAATGATTTAAGGGAAACCGAAAGGCAGCAGGTATCTAGGTTCTCAGAGGGTCTTAAGCCATTCCTTAAAGACAGAATAGGGGTGTAGGTTGCAAAAACCTTATTTGAGGCTTGTAATCTTGTCTTGAGGGCTAAGCAATTGATGCAGGAAAGAAGTAGTAGAACAAAATATCCCCGCAGAAATTATAGTGGGGATACCTATAAGACTATTGCTAATGACAAAAGTAAGGCGATTCAAGAAAACAGAAAGTGACAGAAGCAAGAGAAGCACCAAAAATAACCAACCCGTATACCAGGCCTTATCCAGGGAAGTGTTTTAAGTACAACCAACCAGGCCACAGGTCTAATGACTACCCCCTCAGAAAAGCAGTCCATGTTGTGGAGCAAGAGGAAGATGAGGAGGAAAAGGTGTGTGGTCCAGATGGAGAGGTAGAAAAATGTGATTCTAATGAAGACAATGACAATGATGAGAGTCAGAATTATGTTATTAGGAAAATGATGTTCACACCGAAGCAAGATGATGATACCTAGCAACATCAATTGTTCAAGACCATGTGTACCATTCGCAGCCGAGTTTTTGATGTTATTGTAGACAGTGGTAGCTACGAAAATATCATTGATAAAGATGATGTGGAGAGTTTGGGGCTAAATGTGGAGAAGCATCCTAATCCCTACTCAATCAGCTGGATTGAGGCTGGTGATAAAATCCAGGTAACTAAACGATGCAAGGTACCCTTCTCTATCGGTAAGTATAATGACGAAATTTATTTTGATATGGTAGATATGGATGCCTATCACTTGTTGTTTGGTAGACCTTGGCAATTTGATGTTGCAGCTCAGCATGATGGAAGGGAGAATACTTATAAGCTACAGAAAGATGGCATAAAGTTTACTTTCTTGCCAATGAAGGACAGTTCCAAAACCAAAGGTTTTAAAGTGGAGGAGAGGACTTTCCTTACATTGACACAATCTATAGCTGAATTTGACAAGGAGGTGACGGAGACTAAGGAGATACATGCTCTTATCATGAGGCATGTGTTAGTGTCAGATGAAATGCAGAAAATAGTTGAGTATCCAGAGGCTGTCAAGTCGTTATTAGAAGAGTTCAGTAATGTGGTACCTACAAAGTTGCCTCTAGGGCTGCCTCCTATGAGAGACATCTAACATCAAATTGACCTGGTTCCTGGAGCCAGTTTGCCTAACTTGCCACACTACAGGATGAGTCTAAAGGAAGCAAAAATCCTCAGGGAGCAGGTAGAAGATCTGTTGAAGAGAGGATATATTCAAGAGAGTATGAGTCTATGTGCTGTCCTAGCCTTACTGACCCACAAGAAGGATGGTAGCTGGAGGATATGTGTTGACAGCAGAGCCATCAACAAAATTACAGTAGGGTATAAATTTTCCATCCCTAGACTGGACGACATGCTGGATATGTTGCATGGTGCACATATTTTCTCTAAAATTGACCTTCGTAGTGGATACCACTAGCTTCGAATTAGACCTAGAGATAAGTGAAAGATAACTTTTAAGACAAAAGAGGGGTTATATGAGTGGCTTGTGATGCCATTCGGATTGACAAATGCTCCCAGCACTTTCATGAGGGTTATGAATTAGGTAATGAAACCTTTTATTGGCAAATTCGTGGTTGTGTATTTTGACGATATTTTGATATACAGTCAGATAAAAGTAGACCAAATTTCACACTTGCGAGCTATACTGGAGGTCCTGCAGAAAAACAAGTTGTATGCTAACTTGAAGAAATGTTGTTTCATGATAGACAATCTGTTATTTCTAGGTTATGTGGTTAGTATAGATGGTATTCTGGTGGATGAAGAAAAGGTCCGAGCTATCAGGGAATGGCCAACTTCTAGAACCATTTTTCAAGTTCGGAGTTTTCATAGGTTGGCTATATTTTATCGGCTTTTTATCAGAAATTTTAGTAGTATTGCAACACCAATTACTGAGTGTCTGAAGAAAGGGAAATTTCAGTGGGGTGAAGAAGCTGACACCAATTTTGCAGTTCTAAGAAGAGCTAAGCACTACTCTTGTATTAGCTTTACCTAATTTTGAGGCCTTATTTGAGGTCGAGTGTGATGTCAATGGTGTGGGAATAGGTGTTGTGCTGTCCCAGAGGAAGAGACCAGTGTGCTATTTCAGTGAGAAGCTCAATGATACCAGGCAAAAGTGGTCCACTTATAACAAAGAGTTCTATGCAATTGTTTGCGCTCTGAAACATTGGGAGCATTATCTCATCAGTAAAGAATTCGTCCTTTACTCTGATCATAGTGCTCTGAAGTATTTAAAAAGTCAGAAGCGAATGGACAAGGGTATGCATGCTAGGTGGTCTCAGTTTTTGGAGAAGTTCACTTTTAGTCTGAGACACAAGGCAGGTGTGCAGAATAGAGTGGCTGATGCTTTAAGTTGGCGAGGTGAACTGCTGGTTACCATGAGACAGGAAGTCGTGGGGTTTGAAACTGTGAAAGACCTGTATACTGCTGATGAAAATTTTGGTGGAGTATGGGAGAATTGTATTAATCAGCATGTTGATAGAAAGTTCCATATTCATAAGGGTTATCTCATGAAGGGTAATCAACTTTGTATCCTTAAAACATCTCTGAAGGAAAATTTAATTCGTGATTTACATGGAGGAGGTCTTGCTAGACACTTGGGGCGTGACAAGACATATGCTACCATTCAGGAGCGTTATTATTGGCCTCATATATGAAGGGATGTGATGCATCTAGTACAGAGGTGCTATATGTGCCAAACAGCACAGAGGCAGTCCTAGAATACAGGTTTATACACACCACTGCCAATTCTGGATAATATTTAGGAGGATATGTCAATGGATTTCGTTCTTGGGTTGCCTCGAACTCAAAGGAGTGTGGATTCTGTCTTTGTTGTTGTTGACAAATTTTCTAAAATGTCTCACTTCATTCCTTGCAAGAAAACTGTAAATGCAACTAATGTGGCCAAGGTATTCTTCAAAGAGGTAGTCTGTCTACATGGTGTTCCTAAATCCATTACATCTGATAGGGACAGTAAGTTCCTTAGCCATTTTTGGAGAACTTTATAGAAGATGTTTGATTCTACATTAAACTTCAGTAGCACAGCTCAGCCCTAGACAGATGGACAAATAGAGGTAGTTAACCAGACATTAGGGAACCTAATTAGGAGTATTTGTGGAGATAAGCCAAAACAGTGGGATGCTGTCTTACCTCAAGCTGAATTTGCTTACAATAATATTGTCCATAGTGCTTTAGGTAGGACTCCATTTTCTGTGGTCTATACTAAGGCACCCCAGCATGCTGTTGATCTAGTTAACTTGCCTAAAGTCCATGCAGCTGCAGTAAACTTAGCCAATCAGTGGCAGAATATTTAGGAGGAGGTCAAGTGTAAGCTAGAACAAGTCAATGCTAGATATAAGAAGGCTGCAGATCAACACCGTAGACAACAGACCTTTAAGGTTGGTGATGGTGTTTTTGAGGAAGGAGAGGTTTCCAGTGGGTACGTATAGTGAGTTGCAGCCCAAGAAATATAGGCCATACCAAGTTCTGTAGAAGATTAATGATAATGCTTACATCGTGGGCTTATCGGATGCTTTAGGGATTTTCAAAACATTTAATGTGGCGGATCTGTACCCTTACTACTCTTATGAGATTTCTATGTATCCGGATGATACAGTGAACTCGAGGGCGAGTTTTTCTTAAGTGGAGGGGACTGACGTGGACCGGGTCGTAAGAGATTTCATGGATCGGGCAGAGCATAATAAGACCCAGGAAAAAAAAAAAAAAAAAAAAAAAANAAAAAAAAAAAGGCCCTAATTGACATGTTTTAGTAATAAGAGCATAACTTTCAGCTCAGGTGGAGTTAAAGGCCCATGACCTGCCGTTTTGAAGCTCGTTCAGAGGCCCACATCCTTTAATTAGGTTAAGCCTAGTTGAGGCCATTTTCAGGCCCAAATCACTCAGAAACGTCTATTTTGAGCTATTTTGTAGTTTGCTGATTTCTTTTGTAATGTTTTAGGGTTTCCTTTTAGTATTTAAGGTTTATGTTTCATTGTGGCCATATTCAGAATATTATTCAGTTTCTTTTGAGATTATACAATTTGTTCTTGAGGTTCCTTTGATTGTGTTTGAAGTTCTTTTCTTTGCTTTCTCGCTGCATCACTTATGCGAAGCAATGGATTCTTGGCGATGTGTAGCCTGTGTGGAGCAAGCCAAAACTGGCTTCGTGACTACTGGGACAGCAGCCATTGTCCATGGGAATGCAAGCTCATCAAGAACCTAGCTCAGTTTCTTTGTGACTATAAAGCTAGAGAGAGAATAAGAAGAAAGATGCAGGGAGAGAGAAGAGAGAAACAATGAGAGCTACAAACCCAAAACGCTGTGTTTTTTTTTTTTTTCCTTTCCTCACACCTCTAAACGGTGGCGTTTGGCTGATTAAAAAAAAAAGGGTTAAAACAATGCCGTTTTGAGCCAATCCAATCCAAACATGCCACATCACACATATCACCTCAGCATTTAACGTGCTACATGGAATTTTTTATCAAACCTCACTAACTGACCATGACAAATGACTAAATTGACAGTCGAATCATAAATTAAAAAATTAAAGTGACATAAAAAAATAGGAATTAAGATAGACTAAATTTATTAAGCTAAACTAAGATCGAAGAGTTACAATTAGAAGAGATTGATCATTTAAATTGTAATTTTATGATGATATATTTTATATATTATATAATATATTATTTAAAAATACTATTTTAATAAATAATTGGGTTGGGTTAAATTAATTTACTACTTTTGCTAACATGAACCCAACCCAACCCAATATTTATTAAAAAATTTCAACCCATATAAAAATTTAAACGAAACTAATCCATCAATTTTGTTTGGGTTGCTCGGTTTAGTCGAGTTGGTTTAGGCTTTGAACAGCACTACCCCAACCATTGACTGAACCTCCGCCCTAGGCAAACAGAATATAATTAAGCTTAAGTATAAGCTATAGCCAGTATACACATCCAGAAAAAGAATTCAATAACCATCAAGTTAATTACACAGGCAATGTTTCAATAGCTAGCTAGGCTGGGAAGCCAATCTTCAGGGGCTCTGTTGAACCCGTTTTTCCTCTAACTTTAGAATCATCTCCAGCTTATTTATTAGTATTTTAGAATGTTAAGAGAATGGAAATCTTTGGATGTAAGTGTTCGCCAGCAGATCAGGCTTTTGCCAAATATAGCTTTCAGAGAATGGAAATCTAGTGATCATGAACAGACTTGCAAAGATATATGATGTGAGGCTAGGAATGTCCCATTTCTTGGAGATCAAGAACACTTGATCCAAAATAATTTTGTTCAATCTAAGTCCATTTTGTAACATTGGTTGACGTTCCATATGGCCCTTCAAAAGTAAGAGGATAGATTGAAGTCTCGTGGGAATACCTAGAAAATTTTGCATGCATGGAGGCATACAAAATTGATGTTAAAACTTCTTGATGAAATATCAAGCAATATATGCTACAGAAATTTTAGTTTCTTCCCCTCAAATAAACAAAATAGTTTCTGATATATTTTAAAACTTTTAACATAGAATTATTTTATGTTAAGGATTTATATTTATTTACTTTTAAAGTAGTTAAATAAAAATATATACTTTTTGAATGTTTATAAATGTATTAAAATTTTAAAAATAAATATAAGGAGTAATCAAATTTTATTTGTAAAAGGAAATATTGTTTCTGAAAGCTCCATCCTAGACGCCAAAGATGTTCATCATATAAAATTTTCAAGGTTTGGGCTCAAATCTATGAGCTACAATGTAAACACGAAGTCAAACACGTTAAATTAAACAAAAGTATAATTATGTTATGTGTCTCTATAATTTTTGTAAACATTTAAGTAAATCTTTATAATTTGATTTTGTCTAAATTTGTTCTTATACTTTTAATTTTATATCAAATTCCTACCGTCAATCTTAATTATAACACCGTTAATGAGTTGCTGGCAGGTCAAACGGTGTGCATATTTGGCAAAAATTGAAACCCAATCAGCATCCTATTAACAACACACGTGACTTGCAAAATAGAAGTCGTGACTAAACTGAGTCTTCTTCCTCTGGTTCGGTCTTCTTCCACTTCCCTACACTGACACCAATTACAGACCAAAACTCTATCAAAGCTTCAAAATAGAACACCAAAGCATCATCGGAAAATGCATGCTAGAGGACTTTGGGGTTGTAAATTTCACACATCTGTCTGGGTTCTTGTTGTTGATCATAGATGCACTATAGGCTAGCTGGGAAACTGCTGTTTGGCTGCGAGAAAAAGAGCGATAAATGCTTGCTTTTCGTGAATCAATGTGAGAGAAAGAGTGTGACAGCGAGAGAGAGCAACAGTACGGCGACGATAGTTTTGCAAGAAACAAAATCCCTCTCTACAATAAAGATGCAAACATTGACGGATGAATCCAATGGAAGAAAACTTTCATTGTATTTTTTTTAAAAAAAAAAAGAATAGGGAATTGACAATGACTAAGGGCAAAGAAGCAGGGAACGGAAAACCTATTACCGCCCACTGCAATTTTGAAAAGCTTCCATGGAAACGACATTTATTTTCGACCCTCTAATTATAAAGAGTGTGCGTGCTAATGTGCAGGTGAAGCGGTTTTATATCACCTCAAAATTCATATGGCCTTATAAAGTGGAAGACAACTCAGTTTTGGTTTTTCTTTTGGCCATGCTGATTGGACTTTATTTTGTGCATACTAGGATATCATTTTTGCTAAATATGCACACCATTTAACACGTCAACAACTAATTAATGGTGTTATAACTAAAAGGTTAAAGAATTCCACACTTTTCCATTTACACTGTGCAGCATTTAAATATACAACCACGGTAACAAACTTGTGGTGGAGATCCTAAAATATAGACAGATTTGAAAGTGTTTCCTGAGTCTACGGTACTGCTATTCTGAAAAAGGATAACCTACTTATCTGTACAACTGATTTTAAAATATAAAAAATGAGGACCACGTGCTGTTACGTTATCTGTATAACTAATTTAAAATTAGAGAAACTGAGGTAATGTTTCCTATGACTTCTGATATGCCCCCTCAAGATGGAGCTCGAGATAGAAGTCCAATCTTGTATTTGAGATCAAGAAAACGGGAACGTGGAAGAGGCTTGGTGAGTGCATCTGCAAGTTGGTCTGCAGACGATACATGAGCAACACGAAGGATACCATTCTAGACTTGGTCCCTGATGAAATGAAAATCGATTGCAACATGTTTCATCCTGGAATGAAACACTGGATTGGCACAGAGTTGTGTAGCACCAACATTATCACAGTATAAGACGGGACAACAAGGTAGTTGAACACCAAGATCAGTTAGGAGATAACACAACCAGTTGAGTTCAGCTGCTGCATTAGCTACTAACCTGTATTCAGCTTCAGTCGAGGATCTAGCAACTGTTTTCTGCTTCTTAAAACTCCAGGAGACTGGATTGCGACCAAGATAGATGACATAAGCACTTGTTGATGAAAAATCATCCTTGTCACCTGCCCAGTTTGCGTCCGAATAACCATGTAGACTCAATAGGGACTGGCACTCTACTTCTGAATAGGCATGTAGATGTAATGGTGACTGGCGATGTATTTGGAGACCTTCATTAATAGTTTCACACAAATAACGTAAGAGACGTTTGACAAAGTTCCAATGGTCGTTGGTTGGGGAGTGCATGTATTGGGAGAGCTTGTTAACAGCAAATGCAATGTCTGGCTTTGTAATCAAGAGATATTGAAGGCTACCAACAACTGTTCTATACTATGTGGGGTCGGTCAAAGGTGAGCCCGATTTTAACAAAGGTGGGCTAGTTGGAATTGGAGTGAGTACTGGTTTGGCCCCAGTCATATGAGTGCGAGCAAGAATATCTAGAATGTAGCGCCTTTGAGAAAGTAAAAGACCTTACTTATTTGGGACTACCTCTACACCCAAAAAATAAGATAGCTGGCCAAGATCCTTAATTGAAAACCGATGAGCAAGAATATCAACAAAGGTGTTAATCATTTTAGTGTTGTCACCAGTGATTATTAAGTCATCCACATATACGAGTATATACATAGTATGACTAGCAGTAGTGAAAACAAATAATGATGTATCTGCATGAGAATTCACTACAAGAAAAAGACAGTTTTCTAACGGAAAATTCCAATGGAAAAAAATACCGTTGGAATTTTCTAAAAATTCTAACGAAAATTCCAACGGAACAAATTTTGTTAAAATTCCAACGGTAATTCCAACGGAATTACATTACCGTTAGAATTTTCCGTCAGAATTACCGTTGGAAATGTCTAATTTTTTTTTTTGAAGAATTCTAACGGAATATGCCGTTAGAATTTTTTCCAATTTTTTTTTTAAATTTCTTCGAAGTTACCATCCCTAACTCTGCTTCAAATTCAAGTTGTCTTTTTTTATTTCTCTGTCCCTATATAAAAGTCTAAACCTCCTCTCCCTCGCTCCCTCGCTTTCTCAAACCAAATCCCTCTAGAATCTCTCGCGCTCTTAATTCTCCTCTTCTCTTCTAAATCTAGAATCACTGTTTTTTTTTTTTCTTTTTCCTTCTCTTCTATGGTTTTTGGTGGCCGTACAGATTCTAGGGTTTATCAGTGTGTGAGTCCCCTGTGGTGGGTGGGTGATTCTTCACTATGGCGGCCGAGAAGCTTAGAGATTTGAGCCAGCTGATTGATGTGCCCTTGCTCGATGCCACTGTCGCTGCCTTCTATGGCACCGGATCTAAGGAAGAGGTCAAGGGATCTTTTCGTTTTACTTTCTCCTTAATTTCATTTTGCCTAACTGGGAAGGGCGGGAATGGAGGGCAATTGGAATACTGGTTCAGTGTTTTTTCAGTTTGAGTTAGTGTAGTGGATTGTTATTCAGTATGGTTGTGGAGAGTTTTAGTCCTTCCTTTTTGTTTGGTATCCGAGAATGTGTGAGATAGTGAAAGGATATGAAACTGATAATGTTAGGGTTTAATACTTGTAAGCTTGTACTTTTCTGGGTTTTTCATTGGGCGGGTTGTTGTATGTGGGCATTGGTTCACCATAAATAAACTGTTAATAGAGTTTTTTTTTTTTTTGAAGTAATTGTTTTGACTGTTGGTGTTTGTACTTTGGCTGGGATAGTATTTATTCCGAGGCTCTAAGTTAGTTTACTAACAAAATTTGGGAAACAAAGTTGGGGGTTTCTCTATAAAGTCTAATTTTTAATTAGCTGATAAAGTCTAAGCGGCATTCCTAAAATTGTTTATACTCGTTTGAATTGATTAGATAATTAAGTTTTCTCAGTTATATTGCATATGTAAATTGAGATATAGTCTGCCCAGCTTGTTATCCTAACACTCCTAACTGCTGCGATTTTGAACTTTCAAATTATTGAATGAACTCATTTGGCTACAACTTGAATGAACTCATTATAGTCTGCCCAGCTTGTTCTGAATGTTCATCTGATGATGACATGAAAAAGCCCCAGGCTACATTTTCTGCATCACCAGCAGCTGATGTCAAGGTGAGATCACTTGTATCCAGTCCCAAATAATTTTGGATTCACCTTTTGCCAAATTATAATATTCAAGTCTCCCTATCACATATATATAATTAGATAGAAGATATCTAATATGTGAACTTGCCAGTTCACCCTTCTAATTCCGTCAAGAGTAAAATTATTTGCATATTAGTTTAGCTATGCAAGGCCTGAAACTTCCAGCCCAGCAGAGGTGGAGGGGGAAGGGGAACTAATTGTTGTGGAGAGCATGAGTGGTTTAACATTTGGAGATTAATGTGAAAAGAAAAAATTTTAAATAAATGTACACATTAGTGTAGCTAGTCCTGAAATCGGTAATGGATTGCAAATAGTCTTTCTAATTGGTTAGGATGGCAGATTGCTTCTTGATCAGAAAGTGAAAAGTTCAAGTCGTTTTGGTTATTTCAGGATATATATAATTGCAAAGACAAATATAAGTGTTCAATCTATTCACATTAAAATTTACCAGATATACACTCTACTTTGTATATGCTAATCAGATTATGCATTGACACGTGTTTGTTTAGTCTCGATGCAAACTTAGTTTGATCAATTCATTCATTTTTCTGATGGTTTTCATTGATCTGGACACTTTAAGCATTATTTATTTTAATTGAATATGGGTTGCAAGGTGTAAATAGCTAAGGCTATGGGATAGTTAGAAGTAAATTAAAGATGGGATGCCTATATATGCTTGTCAACTTCAAAATATATTTTCAATATAAGTTCTAGTAATTTCTTTAACTTTTCTCTTTAACAGTCACAAGTACCTTTTGTTATTAAATTTGAATATGGATGTATTGATGGCTGCCAAAGATCTTGATATAAGAATGATGCTTATTCCTACAAGCTTTTGACTTATTTATATTTGTTATGTTTAACATACTGATCTGCAGACTTTATTCCTATGTGTTCCATAATCTAAAGCTCTCATCTGCCAGTTCTTGATGTGAAGGACTCCACTTTTAAATGCTTTGCATATTGTTATGAAACAGAGTTGATTTAAATTTAATATAATTGCTTTTACTGACTGTTATGCCTTTTCCCCCAGTTTTCTTGCATATAAGCTTTCTTTGAGCTGACTTTTCGAGTGCTAGTAACTTTTACAGTTACTTCTATATCCTTTGTATGTGAGAATGTGCCTTAGAATCAGGTGACATGCATGGAGAAGTTCTATATTCCCTTATTTAAGGATTGAAATAACAAGACATGTTATGTAACACTTCCAGTGAGATAATATTGGAATTCTTGCATCATTACANACAAGCTTTTGACTTATTTATATTTGTTATGTTTAACATACTGATCTGCATACTTTATTCCTATGTGTTCCATAATCTAAAGCTCTCATCTGCCAGTTCTTGATGTGGAGGACACCACTTTTAAATGCTTTGCATATTGTTATGAAACAGAGTTGATTTAAATTTAATATAATTACTTTTACTGACTGTTATGCCTTTTCCCCCAGTTTTCTTGCATATAAGCTTTCTTTGAGCTGACTTTTCGAGTGCTAGTAACTTTTACAGTTACTTCTATATCCTTTGTATGTGAGAATGTGCCTTAGAATCAGGTGACATGCATGGAGAAGTTCTATATTCCCTTATTTAAGGATTGAAATAACAAGACATGTTATGTAACACTTCCAGTGAGATAATATTGGAATTCTTGCATCATTACAGCTATTTTGCATTTACTTTTTTCGTATTTCTTTGGGAGGGGGACTGCAAATAGTTGGTTGTGCACACATATGTTAGATTGTGTTCTTGCAATATGATGCAATACTTCACAAGAGAGCGATGCATTTCTTAATAGATTTAGAAACTTGTTGAACTCAATATTGACCTTTTTTTTTTTTTTTTGCCATTACTAACTAGATTTCACAGTTTTTCATCAATTCAAGCTTTTGGAGTGATTAATTTCCCAATATGTTAGTGTAACTGAATATCACTGCAATTATATCATAAAAATTCAAATATGCTTGTGTCCAGTGTCAAATGGTAGAAGCGCATATTTGTCCCATTATCCATATTTTCATCTTGGTGTTTCATTTACTATGTTTCTGTGTATGCTTTGTCAGTCTACTGAGTAGCATGTGTCTTTAAATAGTTCTTTCCCAATAATAGAATAAAACCCCCTTTGTATAACCGATTGCTTATTGTTTATATTTCAAAATAGAGTGAGGCCTTGCTTGGTCCCTAGTGATTGCAGATTAAATAAATGGTATGTTATTCAATGTTGGTGGGTATGAGAGAGAGCATCTAGTCTAGTTTGGTATTAGCCTTGCAGCAGAGACCCTACTAGATTTTCTTTCACCAAGAAAGAAAAGCCATAAGATGTTGTTTTGCACTATGCTCTAATGCAATTATTCTGCTATCTTCATTACATACCATAATGAATCCAGATAATAAGCTGATGTATGATTCTAGTTTGATCCAATAGGGTGCATACCTTACCAGAAGACAATAAATCAGTTAAATGAAGATCAGTGTGTGGATTTGGCTAACAAGCTTGCACTTCAGTACAATGCCCGATTGAAGGATTTGGTTGCTGAGCTAAATGACAATCTCCCTGGAGCCACATTTCTCCTTGCAAATGTCTATGATTTAGTTATGGAGCTCATAAAAAATCATGACAAAATTCTTGTAGTGGCTACACAGTACAATTTGTACAATGTTGTGGCAAAAAAATTGTAAATATCATTACTCTGCAGTGAGTGTAGGTATTTTCTTGTAGATTATTGATTCTTTTTATTCAATTATTTCTTTGTAATGTAACTCGTCAAATATCTTTATTAATAATAAATTTATTCACTTCAAATATATCTTTATTTACATTTTACATGTGTAATGTTTTCTTTTGATATATAAGAGAAAGAAACAAACCACTATGTATTATTTAGGAATTTACAAAAAAAAAAAAAACTATAAGAAAATTCCAATGGAAATTCCATTCCGTAGGAATTTCAAAAACTAAAACCAAAAATTTTTTTTAAAAAAATAATTTTTAAAATATATTAACAATTCCAACGGTATTTTTTGTTGGAATTTTTCAAAATAATTCCAACAGAATTTTACCGTTAGAATTTCCATTAGAATTTTTCGTTAGAATTTTTTCCTCAAAATTGAATTCCAACGGTAAAATTCCATTGGAATTTCCGTTGGAATTTCCAATTCCAACAGGCTTGTTTCTAACGACCCAAATTCCGTTAGAATTTCCGTTGGAATTCAAAATTCCAACGGAATTTGGCCAAATTCCAACGGAAAAATTCCGTTGGAATCCAGCAATTTTCTTGTAGTGATTCTTGAAGCCAGAGTGAAGTAGAAAAGTGTGCAGTTCATGATACCATGCTCTTGGTGCTTGCTTGAGGCCATAGATTGCCTTTCGAAGTTTGCAGACATAAGATGGATGAACTTGATCAACAAAGCCTGGTGGTTGTTGCATGTAGACATTCTCAGAGAGGTGGCCTTGGAGGAAGGCGTTGTTGACATCAACTTGTCATAAAGACCAACCCCAAGATACAGCAATGCTGAGGACAACCCAAACAGTGGTTGGTTTTACGACAGGACTGAAGGTTTCTAGATAATCGACTCCTGATCTTTAATGAAAGCCTTTTGCAACCAAATGTGCTTTGAACCTGTCAATAGAGCCATCAGAGTTACGTTTAATTCGAAAGATCCATTTACACCCAACTATATTCTGTGTGGACTCAGGTCGAACAAGTTCCCATGTTCCATTTCTAACTAGGGCATCACACTCTTCTGACATTGCTTTGCGCCACTTTGGATCTAAAAGGGCTTTAGTCACGGTTGTTGGTTCAAGGTCGTTGGATTTTGAGAGTTGGGTATTGAGGTTCATCTTGGGTTTTGTTTTGTGAATGTGGTTCTTTGATCGGGTGGTCATTGGGTGAGTAGGAAGTGGATGAGTTTTGGTTGGTTAAGGAGGAGGTAATGATTGGATAGGTGGTGGGGTTGGATTGGTGGGTGGAGCTTGTACTGAGGGTTGTATTGGAGCTGCACTTGGTGGTTGCTGAGGAACAATGACTTCAGATGGCATACTGAGTGGCGGTGGGGTAGATGATGAGATGACTATAAGTGGTGCAGGAATCCAAGTGGTGATGGGGTTGGAAGGAGGACAAGAAGTCTGACTAGATAGTGAGGAATAGGGAAACTAAGACTCAACAAATTTGACATGTCTTGAGACATAGACTTTGGAGGTTAAAGGATCAAGGCAGTAATATGCACTTTGAGTGAGTGAGTATCCAAGGAAAACACATGGCTTGGACCGTGGTTCAAGTTTGTGTGATGTGTAAGGTCTAAGCCAAGGGTAGCATAAGCAGCCAAAGACCTTTAACTTAGAATAATTAGGTGCTGTCAGAAATATTTTTTGGTACGGTGAGGAGAGATTTAAAGTGGGAGTGGGCATTCTATTGATGAGGTAAATGGCTGTGGCAAAGGCATAAGTCCAGTAGGAATGGGGTAGAGAAGCATGAGTAAGTAGTGCAAGGCTTGTTTCAACTATATGGAGATGTCTTCTTTCGGAGTATCCATTGTGTTCAGGTGTATGAGGTGGAGTGGTGAGATGAGAGATACCATTAGTGGAAAGAAAAGTAGAGAGAGAGATATACTCACCACCATTGTCAGAGTAAAAAGTTTTTATGGTGGACTGGAAGTGTTTTTCTACAATGGCTTTAAATTTTATAAAGACTTCTTTGACATCAGATTTGTTTTTAAGTGGGTAAAACCATATGTATTTAGTGAAGTGATCAATGAATATGACATAGTATTTAAACCCATTATGTGAGAAAATTGGAAAGGTCCAGACATCGGAAAATATGATTTCAAGAGGTCGAGTAGAGATAATTGTAGAGCTAGAGAAAGGCAATTTGTGACTTTTATTGCAAAGACAAGCATTACATGAGAAATCTGGAGATAGAGAGGAAGAGATGCCTAAGTGATTTGTAGAAACAATATGTTTGAGAATTGGAAAAGCAGGATGTCCTAATCAGTGGTGCCAGTCGATGGAATTGGTCTTTGTTGTGGAGAAAGCAATCAAAAGGGAGGAGGTTGGCCACTCATATACACCATCTTTAGTCCGTCCCATCAGTAG
The DNA here is from genome assembly GCA_003255065.1 of Cercis canadensis. Taxonomy (NCBI): domain Eukaryota; kingdom Viridiplantae; phylum Streptophyta; class Magnoliopsida; order Fabales; family Fabaceae; genus Cercis; species Cercis canadensis. Next base: position 268,020 of record QAOA01004841.1, read on the forward strand.
TGTTTCCCCAGTTTGAAGTGCCTTCACAAGAAAAGTAGATGGTAAGAACTCTATGGAAACATTGTTAGAATGACAAAATTGTGATATGGAGATTAAGTTCTTTTTCATGGTTGGAACACAGAGAACGTTGTTTAATGTAAAGTTATTGTGAGGAGTTTTGAGAATGGTTGAACCAATGTGGGTGATGGGGAGATTTGATCCATCTCCAATCATGATATCATCAGTGCCACTGTATGGAGCATGCAAGGAGAGGTTGCTCAGATCAGATGTGACATGGTGTGATGCACCATTGTCCAGAAGCCAGGATGGTGTGTTGGCGTTATTGGTGGCAAGGTGTGCTTGAGGTTGCCATGGTGTGCCTTGTTGGAAAGAGCTGGATGTGGGGGAAGGGTGAACTGGTATGAGACGAAAAGAGGGACACCGTTTGGCAGTGTGACCCTAAATCCTGCATATTTGGCAATGTCCAAGGTATGGTTTTGGAGGTGGACGAGGTCCTTGTGTTGCATGGGGTCCTGCATGGTTGGCAGTTGATGGGCGGTTGGTTGAGTTGAAGGATGGGCGCCAGTTGGTGGTGGTTTTGTCTTACGTTTATGAAGGACGCCAATATTTGGTGTTGTTTCTGTATGTGGGATTTGCAGTGGCAGGAAAATGGTGTGGCTCTGGTAGGATGGATTGAAGAGAGGCTTCAAAATTGAGTAGTTTTTCATGAAGTTCTTCAAACAAAATAGAAGTATCTCTTGCTTGGACTGCTCGGACTAATTCTTTGTAGTCATCACCGAGACCATCGAGGATTTTGTCTGTGATTTCTTCTTCATGAAGTGATGCTCCAAGAAGAGCAAGGTCATCTGCTCGAGTTTTGATTGTCTGCATAAACTCAGTGATGCCAAGGGAGTCTTTGGTGGTATTTTTTAGTTGGTTTTTTATTTGTTTAATATGACCACGAGATGGCTTAGCATAGGTGGTGGCCTGAGCGATGAAGGGGATGATGGTGGGTGAGATGGAGCCAATAATGGCGTTAAGGATCAGTTGATCTTGTCTGGTCCATAGAGTATAACTGGGATTGTGTCTGGTGGTATTTGCTTGGGTCAAGGTGGCTGGTGGACATGGTTTGGAGCCATCAACGTAACCAAAAATGTCATATCCAATGAAAAGGGTTTGGAACTGCAGTTTCCAAGAGAGATAGTTGGTAGAGGTAAGTTTGAGAGGTGCTTGAGCAGCAACATTGATGCTTATGAGAGTTTGGTGTAGTTCATTGGTATTGAGGATAATTGATTGGTTAGTTTCGGCGTCCATGAGTGCTGAAGAGCAAGGGAAGAGGAAAGAAGAGAAAAAAAAAATTGGATCGACTTATGCTACTTCTAGCAGTAGCTCTGATACCGTAAAAGGTTAAAGAATTCCACACTTTTCCATTTACACTGTGCAGCATTTAAATATACAACCACGGTAACAAACTTGTGGTGGAGATCCTAAAATATAGACGGATTTGAAAGTGTTTCTTGAGTCTACGGTACAGCTATTCTGAAAAAGGATTACCTTCTTATCTGTACAACTGATTTTAAAATATAAAAAATGAGGACCACGTGCTGTTACGTTATCTGTATAACCAATTTAAAATTAGAGAAACTGAGGTAATGTTTCCTATGACTTCGGATAATAACTAATACTGACATTAAGAATTTGATAATATCAAGTCGAAAGTGTAAGGACCTCTTTAAATAGAATTGAATTGTAGAATTTTCGCTAAAACTATAGAGACTCATAGCAATGGCAGAATCGAGAAACTTTTATTAAAATATTTATATTAACATGACATTATATTTTAGCAGTAAAAGGTTATATATTTTTCAAATTAATTTAAGAATATAATAGCTAAGAAGAAATTTAATTTTTTGATTATATAATAGTTAACTAGAGATTCTAAGATCATACAAAATACCAACTCAACCAAATATATCACATAGACAAAATTGCAATTTTTTTAATTTCTTAAAGAAACAAAGAATAAAGAGCCATTGACATTAATTTGTCATATTCATGTAAACTACAAACAAACAAAATATATAACTAAAAAAAGGACTTTTGTATTTTTATTAAAGTTTGCATCTTCCTAGAAAGGGAATTTTTTTCTAAAAGGAATTATGCTAAGACAAAATATAATAAATATAAGAAAAGAGAAATTATAAAATGGCTAGTAAGATACTAAAATTAAAGATTGAGGAGTTTCAATAAGGTTTTTTTAAAAGAAAAAATATAGATTAGTATGTTTGTAAAAACTAAAAGTAAATTATTTTTCTTTTTGAGTTGTGTACTTCTTACTTGTGACTAAAAATAATTATTTTTCTCTCTCTAACTTCACATATGAAAGGACTTTAAAATATTGTCACAATAATATAGTAGTGGGGCTGTGGAGCGAGAGCAATATTTTAATGAGAACAAACTAATATAAATAGTAGAGACAATGGTTATAATTATATATACATTATATATATACACCTTTGAACGTGGATCTGCCAATGACCCAGAGCATAATTAAACTTAAACAAAATAAACCCATGGGTTCCAAGCCCATAAATATCCCACCCCAATATATGATTATTGTTGAGCCAGCATGCCCTCCAAGGGAGAGAAAAAAAAAAAACAAACAAACAAACAACTAGATCCTAAACCAGAATACAACACAAACTGCTTAGCTAGAGAGAATGTTTTTTGGTGTACTAGCTGATTACAAAGGTAACGAAGGAGATCTTGGATGGCTTTCTGGGTGGTTATTTCCTTCATTTGTTGAGCCAGAATCCCTTCCATTTATAGAACCATCCTCTGAGTGATTGACTTTTTTAGAACTTGAGGAGAATATATATCTTTGGCTGCAAATTTTGGCCAGCATAACAGACCTTTGCCAAATACACCTTTCAGAGACTGGCAAAGCTAGCAAGATAAGGGATCCAGTGATCATGAACAGGCCTGCAAAGCTCTGTGTGGTGAGGCTGGGAGTGTCTGCATATATTTGGTCATCCTGATCTTGGAGATCATCATGACTGATGCCAAAGTATTTTTCTTCTATCAGATCCATTGTTGGACCCTGAGTGACATTTAATATGGCTCTTGAGAAGTAAGAAGTTAGGTTGGATTCTATTGGGAATGCCTGAAAAATAGGGCATTAGGCATTCAAATGTCAAAAGTCTTAACTAAAATTAAACTAAACTCCAATATATCTATATATTAGCAGTATAGAAGGAATCCAATAGGAAGCATTAGACATGCATGGTAACATTTATATTAGAAATTCTAATTAATGCTCCTTAGATATACTCTATAGTACTAAATAGCCTATGGTCAAGTGGTACTAGAGTTATCCTTAGGATTTGTGAGATTTATAATCAAATCTAGAATTGTAGCCAAAATTCCAAAAATAATAAAAAAAAAAAAACAATATAGTTTATAGAGACTTACAAAACCAAAACCATTGGTGCGATAGGTAGGTCCAGCCATCATATACTTTGAACGATATTTTTTTAGGAAGACCTTAATGTAGGGTAATTCATCAAAAATAGCAGCAACACCTCCTTTGCGAGTTCCATTTTTTAAGGTGTCACAATATTGTTCAATCCTCGAGTATTCTCGAAGCCTTGATTCATCGAACTTTAAGTGATCTATTAATAAATCCCTTACAAAAGAACCTTCTTGGTATCCAACATTTTCTTGGTTTCTTTTCAGACTATTCACGGTAGGGTAACTTGGCTTTAGTTGATCTAATGTCAAGATTGACGACAAACTTGCTGTGTAGCTTTGCATGAGGACGAAAGCCAACCCTAACCACACCACCAGTACAAACCAAGAGCATTTCTTGGCAACCGATTCTCCTAGAAAATAAAGTAATGAAATCAGTACAAGAGTGCATATCATTCTATTCTTTGTATATATGTAGTAACTTTTAGACTGAATATTTTGGTATTGCTTTTTCAATAGGCGCTTGTACAGTGTTTTTTTTTTTTTTCTTTGGCTACATAAATACAATGGGGAGGGAGGAATTTACACTCTCACACATTGGGCGAGGGGCAAGGGATGGACACCCTCTCCTCATGACATTTTTTTAACAAATTTTTATTAATTGAACATTAAAATGCCAATAAAGTAGCTTTTGGTAAGCAGTTACTAATTAAACAACAACTTTTGACCAGGTTATAAATTTTAAAAGCTTTTATTTAAGTTCTTTTTTGCAAGTTTTGTAACAGATCAGTTATAATCTACTGGTTCTTAATAAATTCAAGATCATATACAGTTAATTGCTTCTTTTCTTCTTTCTTTTTTCTTAAGTATAATTGCTTCTTTACTTTCTTGTGCAAAGTAATTATAAAACTCATTTGGAAAAAAAAAAGTAATCATAAAACTATCTTTGAACATTTCCATTGTAAGTAATCAAGGCGCAGTGTTCTTCAACAAGAATTTATGAAATTGATTATTTGCATAGAACATCAAATTTGGAAATAAGTGCAAGGAATGATTAATTGGTTCATCATAAACTAATATGGCGGAACAAAAGAATATACAAATAATTAAGAGCAGGTTTGAAAAATCAAAACCATTTTAATTTATTACAACAAATTATTCATAGTTGAAATTAATTAACATATGGTTTGCAGGAGATATGGAGATTGAGCTTCCGTGCTATCATATTAAAAAAAATTAAATGATGTATCCGCTTTAATGTTTGCACTTCAATTATTTATTCATTTTTGTTTTTTGTAGAAAAAAAGAAAAGAAAGAAAGAACATCTGAAAGAGATAATTAAATTAACTTTAAAGGATTAGGGATTAAAGCTTACTTTCAGGATGCACAGCTTGAGCTAGAGGAAGACATAAGATTGATGCTCCAATAAGTTGTGTTTGACCTGTTGAATATTGAATTCCTGCTTCTTTATTTGCATTACGTTCCATAAACAATATTGTGACTCCTATAAAGACACAAAATAAAATGATGGACAGCCAAAGATCCCAACTAAATGGCCGCAGAAAGATCCACATATCTAAGTGGCGACCATGTCGAACTTGTGTAAGCATCCTCACACTTGATTCTGCATATGGTAACGTAAAATCCACATAGGTTGACCGGTTCGCCACAATAGCTACATCACCCACCACAGCATCATACTTTTCATAAAAGAAGAAGAAGAATTCAATAAACATCAGCTTTAACATTGTATACAAAGCAAATAATACGTGCATAAAATTAAAGAGAAAAAACGCACAAAATCCATAGACCTAAAATATAAATTATCCTATGTAGATATGTGGGAGATGTAACAGTGCATGAGATTACTTCGTCTAACCTTTTTTTCAGGAATCTGTTCCAGAAGTTTGTTGTAATCGCCAGCACTCTTCCCCTCTCTGTCTACAAAAGCTTCAAACTCATAAGAAACAAGCAAACCTAACCCTCGCAGATAAGCTACTGCAGCATTGAAAACGTCAATTGAGTACACAGTAACCTGGTTCTGTATCGTCTGGTTTGTACTATTCAGTTTTACATTCACAAACTGCGTGAAACCAGACGGCTTGGGTACCCCAATTATCAACATCTTGCCTCCTAAAAGTGGAGCACTGGCCCCTACCCCAAACTGAGCAACTAAGAAGGAAAGCAAAGAGAAAAGGTAGACATAATAGTATGACTTTGCCATCTCTCAATTGATCGATAGCTAGCTTTAGTTCCTAGCTGTCTTTATATAGACCACAGTGTGCTCACCCATTCTTGCATGGATTAAAAAAGGTAAAATATAAAAATATATATAAAAAAGTGAATCATAGAACCCATCTTTTTTTAAAAAAAAAAGAGAAAAAGAATTAGTTTATATAAAGAAGGGAATGTTGCATGATATTAAAGAGAGGAAAAGCTCTAACTCAGTAGAGTGTAATCATAAGGCTGGTCTAACCATTAGGTGTGGTTTGAAGCACTAATGGCTAGGGCACGCCGAATGTTGAATGGATATTAGTCTCATCCCAAAGATGTGGAGAATACCTTGTGAGAAACCAAAAAGCAAAAAAGAGTGGAAATAAGGTATAGCTATTTCACAATTCACAGTACAAAGTTATTATTTTCAATATTATATTTATATTTATAAACTTCTATAAATTTATTTTATATACGTTTGAATGGAATAAAAGATATTTTTTGAAGAGAGAAAAAAGGAAACAGAAAAATATTTCTCCAACCTCTATATTAATAGTACAGGTATTATGTTTTATAATGTCCATAATTTTTTTTTATTTAAGAAAAGAACAACAGAATATAAAATATCGTCATGTTTTATTTGAAGAAAATGATATAATTAACTCAATAATTCAATATCTTTACCAAACAGAATACTTCAACCAGATATTTGGTTAGTTAGACACTTACTCAAGCTTCATATATATATATATATATATCTATATCTGTGTGTGTTCAATTCAATTACCAGGAAATTCTGGGTGACAAGGATGATTCAACTTTATTTACACATGCAGAGAAATTATTAGCTAGAATGAGCAAGATTTATATGTTTTTTTTCTTTGGGAGTAAAAATATTATTCGAATCAATCTCACTATAGTTATCAATAGAATATTTAAAAGATAATATTTGCAACTGAATAACTTATAAATGATCATTCGTAAAGAGACTATTTGGTATAAAATATAGAAAGCAACTTCAAACAAATATTAACAACCAGATTTTTTTTCCTGGAATAATTAGATTTTGATATAGAAATGGCCTTATTGTAATATTTGATGCTGCCATCGAACATCTATATATGGCAGCGTTCATGTCAAGATATAGAGTCAAGATATATTTAACTATGACATTACTTAAGCCAAGTCTATAATACCATTGAAGAAAATAGGTAATAATGCATATTAAATATTAAACTCTCATTTATTACAACATACTTTAAAACTATATACAATTGTCTGCAAATTACATAATTCATTAATAAATTTAAGCTTCACAAAAAGTAATTAAAATGAGATCATCTAAACTTAAATTTTATTAACTATGCAATTTATATAGCAGTGATAGCTTTATGTTCAATAAACTTCAATACCCATTTACATCAATGTGATAGTTGTAGGAAATACTCCTAGAGACGGGGGGTGAATAGGAGTTGTTAAAAAATTGCTCATAAAAACGAATTCAAATCACATATTTGTTTGAGAACTTGTTCTTACAAACTAGTTCTTAAAAACTAGTTCTACGCCAGATGCTAGATTTGAATAGAGCTGAATAACTTAGCACATCATAAAGAACAGCAACAGAAAATTATCCAGGGAAATCAGAGATGAAAATAGAGAAGATTCACAAATATAAATAGCTCAGAATTAAAGAGATAAAGGGAGAAGAAATTTGACACAAGAGATTATAGTGGTTCGGCCAAATCGCCTACATCTACTCTCTCAATTTCTTGAGGTTCCACTAGAATCTGAGTTTAGTTGTCCAAGCTTCTCCAAGCTTACATCCATGGTTTTTGTTTCAAGCTAACCAAGAACTCAAAATCAAGTTTATTTGTCCAAGCTTCTCCAAGCTTAACAAGTTTATTTTTCCAAGCTTCTCCAAGCTTAATCATGGTTTTTGTTTCTCAAGCTCACCATGAACTCTCTCTCTCTAACTCTAGAGATCACACCATGGATTTCTCCCATAGAAATCCAAAATACAAAACTCAAGTGTTTTGTTGTAGCCCCAAGAAGAAACTCTCTCAAAGAGTAGATATTTTACAATGAGAAACTTGAAGCATGAGAAGATGACCGAGAGGAAGAAGAAGAGCAAAGCTCTCAACAATGGGTTCCTTCTCTCTCTAGAAATGTTTTCTTCTTTCTTCACTTCATGCCTTGTGCGAAGCCTTGAAAGTCTTCTTTCTTTTATCTTCTTTCTTGTGTTTTCTTTCTTGTGCACGTGTGGTCTTCACAAAAAGGCTAGGAGAGGTCTTGAAACCTTTCTCTTCATTTAGCATAGATCCTCGTCCACATCAGCAAAATTGAAAGACTCTTATTATTCAGAAACAAGAACTGGTTCTAAAGAACAAGTTCAGCTAGCCCTTGAAGGCTCAAAGAATATCTCTTCTTTTTTGTGCACGTGAGGTACCTTGAGAAAGGCTAAAGAGAAGTCTTCCACTAGCTAACACAAAGCCCATCATTCATCATGACTTTTTGTCCCTTTGTGAAAAGAGACTTGTCCTTGTGTAAGAGAAAGTAGATGGAGTGTTCATTTAAAAAAGTAAACTTCACATCAGTCATTTCAAGAAGACTTTTCACTCTCACTAACATAACTCTTAGTTGGATTGTAAAAGGATAAGTTTGGCTGAAGTCCGTGTGCGACTTTGTCCACATCAGCAATCTTGGCTGGAGGCCAGAACTGGTTCTTAAGAACAAGTTCTGCAAGGCTTCACTTCAAATTTGTTCTAGATACAACTTATAAACACAACACAGATTAATGGCAACAAGAAAAACAACACATATAAGAAATAACAAGGCACAAGACATTATTGTTATCATCAAAATAGGATCAGAGACTTGTGGGACTAACACAATGGGTATTGCTAGATTAGTTTTTTTTTCTTTTTTTAACCCAGTACAACTGGAGCATATCATTCTTGCTATAGGGGTCCTACTATCAAACATCCATAGCTGTAGTTTTGTGTGGAAAGGCGCTTTGAGAATCTCTTTTTTTTTTTTGTCGAAGCAAAGCCTCAAACACACGACTCTCTTTTTGCAGAAAAAGTCTTCCGGCTATCTACTCTATAACTAATATAGCTTGATAGATTAGTGTTTACTTCATTTTTGTGTGTGTACTACAAAAATTTATAAACCTTCATTTAAATGTATATACTTTATCAAAATCTTTATATATATTGGAAGCCATATGATTTGATATCCACTAAGTTATTCTCCTCTTGATGAACCTTCAAGTGTAGAAATTTACCTATACCTTCTCAGGCGAATGCTAAATATGGCAAGTGATCAAATGATTAAATGAGTTAGCAATTGAGCAGGAATAATCTGTTTTAGTTGCATTCTATATAAATGATTAATTAGGCTAATAAATATTCTAGTTCAAGTGTTAAATGAATGGAGAGATTCCTTGTTAGGTAATGTTATGTCCTCTAATGCTTTTCACTCTTGCTTGTAATTTTAGATTTGAATTGCAAAATACAACCAATTGGTTGGTCCAAACGGTGCCGTACACGAATACTAGATAGTGAGATATTTTGATTGAGTCACAACCTGAAAAAGAAACAAAGCATGATCATTATCAATTCCTTGGGAAAAGGGTGGTGGAAAAGAAAGAAGAAGGAAAATGGTATCTTCCAGTTTCCCCACAAATGGGATAACCAAAAATCAATGAGGGTAAAGCTTTGGAAGATGGTGATTTTAAAGTAAAATAAAATTTTCCAAATAGTTTTTAAAGACAGTTAGGGTTTTCAATTGTGTTTTGTAACCACAAGTAGTATTAAATTAGTACTATTTTTCTGAATGCTGATTACTACTTATCATTATTTTTTGTTTTATCTTTCTGTAATTGTCAACACTATCTTATTCCTACCCATACCTCCACCAAATAATTTTGTTGTCATTGTAAAAATTTCGAAAAACATAATACACTTAGTGTTTTTTTAATAGAATTATGCTTATTCAATCTAATACACCCACGTACGTCGCCTCCTACTTATAATTTATAGTTTGCTTCTTCTTTAAGCTTCATAATTAAGCATATTCTATGCTGAAAAGTAATGCAAAAACAATGAAAGAAATGAAAATAAGTCAGAACTTCCAGCTTTATCCAGCTGGTCAGTTGAGAATACTAGCATATTCAAGTAAAACATACCTTATTTTGAAGAGACTATTAATTAGATATCAATAAAAATGAGTAAAGATTCATAAGAAAATTTTTGGAAGCTAGAAGGGACAAAAAAAATTAACATATTCTGAAGAAAAATCATCAAAGCAGAAATAATAAACGACTTTCAAAGGGAAATTAAGAATAAGGGTCAGAAATTGAAGATTATAATATAAAGGAATAGCAAGGAACCAAGGAGGAAGGTATGGTAACCTTTTCTAGTTTGAATACTTTAGCATTCTAACTAGGGAATGTATAGGACTTTTCCCACATGAAGATTTGCAGTTGAGGGTTGTTAAAACCACCACTCTCTTTCAGCAAATGACATGATTGTGAGCCTAATTAAATTTTTTTTTTCTTCACAAAAGGACACACAATAAAAAATAGCTTATTTCCTTTCAAAATCTCACCCCACCCGCTTCTAAAAAAAAATTGTACTCAGTACTTCTACAATTTACCAAGAAATGGATAATACTTCTAACATTGCTCTTATGATGTGGTATGTGGGCTGCTTGACTGGCAAGCATCCATATGTTATAATATCTTATGAAAAAATTATATTCTTACATTATTTTAATTTTAATTGAGGTATATAATGTTGATAAATTTTTAAGGTTATATTATAAAATTTTTGTTAAATCTAAATTTGCAGGTTTACAACTACTTTGGGGACCGAATGAAATTTTTTAGACTAATATGATACAATAAATCTGTATCTTCTAAAAACTACAACGATATTTTACTCTAATTAAATACTAAACTATTCCAATTACAAATACGCAATTACATACATACATATATATATACATGTACATATATATATATATATATATATATATATATATATATAAACCGAACTAAAAGTTCGAAACAATTCTTTTGTTTCTTTGCTACGTTCATTTTGTTCCATGGTGTGGTTTTACATAAAGAACAAATCCTGCTCAGTTAGGATTTTAGCAAAGAGACATGTGGTTTTGTACACTTGGTATAAAAATCTTTAAAATTTATCCTTAAAAAAAAGTTTAAGTGAGTTTAGCGTTTAATTGGATAAAGTTTAAGTGACTTAGTCAAATTCAAATTGTGCCATATATGCTAATGTAGAGAATACTCAATTTTCTAAGTGCACAAATAGCACTACTCTTCAGCAAAATGGATTAATCAATGATTGACCCCAAAGATCTCTATAGACACACACACACACATCAATCCTAAGCTCTTCTTTAATAATCTGGACTAGTAGGATGAAAACACGTCATCACACACACACATCATTCATAAGCTTTTCTTTAATAATCTGGACTAGTAGGATGAAAAGTACTTTTATGCTGACCAAAAAGATAAAAATTTATTCTACTGTTGTCTGAACAAATAACAAAATCATTTTATCTGTTTATTGAATATTGATTATGTTAATTATGTGACTTCAATGAAAAAATATGCATTCGTCAAGAAAACTCCATTCATCTTCCCGGCCCAAATAGAGAATTTTATTAAGGTTTTGAAAGTTATCTTGATCAAAAAATAAAAAATTATTCTACTGTTATCTGAACAAATAACAAAATCATTTTATCTGTTTATTGAATATTGACTATGTTAATTATGTAACATCAATGAAGAAACATGCATTCATCAAGAAAACTCTATTCATCTTCCCCGCCCAAATTGAGAATTTTATTAAGGTCATCAAGAATCTTACCAAAGAAAATGCTTCATCAATGGCAATGACGGAAGCATTTGATTAGTTAGACAGTGACTCAAGCTTCATGTCATCAAGTTGGCAAACTATCCAGGAAATTCAAGGTGACCAGAATGGTTCAAAATTGCATCTAAAAATAATAGTAGTATGCTACTATACTTGTATTACCAAAAATAATAATTTTTTTTTTTGGTATAAAATACTATTCGAGTTAGTCTCACTGTAGTCATCAATATAATATTTAAAAGATTGTCTTTTCAAGGGATGTTTCAAGGAAGGGATTGTAAAAACTACTCCTTTCTACTAGACCTAGTTTAAGGAATTAGAAAACAAAAAGAAGAAGAAATGATAACAGCGACTCCATCTTGTGCTTATTAAGATGTCATAATTTGGAATCTATTGACTGAAACTAACTTGGAATCTATTGACTGAAACTGTTAGTTTCATTATTATTTTTTTTACCCGCAGATAAATAGTGATATTAATTGCAACAAGGGAATTCAAACTGAAAAAAAAAAAAAAAAATGAGAAGACTGACCTTTTGATTGAGCACATGCTCCACTGAACTAGAGCTTTTCTTCTTTCTTATGTGTTAGTTTCCTTGCTTTTCTCATGTATTTAGGATTTTCATACTTATTCAACTTGTCCTTTGATGATCTTGCCTCGTTGTAAAACTACAAGTTTTAATCAAGTCACAATAGAGATCAGATGATGGCAAAAACAATAGAAAGCTTTTAAGCCGCTGACTACTTATATAAACAAAATATATAGCTTATTCTATATTACAATAGCTATGTTTCGATTGAATACAAGTTCATAAAAGTAAACATCATCTATATTACATTACTTGTGAATATTTTAACTTTTTTATTTTTATTTTCTCTAAATTTTCACAAATACCTCCCTCGAACTCCAAGGGTTTGGCTTGATGTTAAAGATACAGAAAGTTCATCTAGACTAGCCAAGATTTGAATCCTAGGGTGGGCTAGAACCCAATTTTTTTTTTTCTCCTGAATGCAGAATAGATCACAAGGCCAGCACTATGCTCTAAGTTAGGGATTGAAAGACATCATCTCCCGTGCCGGTCTGGGCATAAGCGTGGGGGCTAGTGTTAATTAACTTTGAAAGCAAACAATCATTCTTTTTTACATAATCCAGTGACCTTGACACCATCCTTTGGATGGAGTCATACATACCAAACCTAGGGCGAGTCTTCCTTACTCTAGAGGTCCTGCTATCGAAGCACTTGTAGAGAGAGCCTCATAACCATCTAGTCTACAGCCTAAATGGCAGCAAAACATTCAGGGGATTGTTATGCTACATTCCCTTCAAAATGGGGGTAGCGCTACTCCACCACCCCTATTGAGAGAGTTTTGGTGTGACTCACGTCCTAAAATTGATGTCATTATGAAGATATAAAAAAATTGAGTCACTTAGTAGAAATGAGAACAGTTAGTTTCTTGTAAAATGCACAAATAGCATGATAAAAGAAAAATATCAAATTAAAAATAACTAAGAATAGTAATTTTCTTTAACACAATTGAACTAAAATCTCTGTTTTGGAATCTATCTCATATTGTGTGATTCAATTTTTCATGATCTTCGCAAAGATACAAATTTCAGAATGTAGGTCCCAACAGAATTTGGTGCAGTAGCGTTACCCGCTTAGCTTAGCAATCACCATATATGTAATGCGAAGAGAGTAAACGGCGTCACTTAGAAAGAAAAGAAGGAAGACAATGTTGATTGATGAGATTCTTTTAAATCCAAACGATTTCTTTCTTTTTCCTTCAGCACAGGGACGCCATTAATTTCCTAAACATAATTATCATACCTAGCAACATCTTATTTTATTTGATTCATCAGCACCATTTTATTTGTCAAACAGGTAATGTAATGGGGACATATGATCGTCCTAGATTATTAAGGATCCAGGTCAACTTTGAACTCTTGACTTACTAATTCAATAGTGTTGGAATCTATATAGTAGTGTTAATTTGTTTATAACAATGAAAACGACACAAATTNTACCAAAAAAAAAATTGTTCATATGATGATTTGAATTTTTTTTCTTAAATATTAACATACACACACACACGCGGAGTAGAATTATTAGCTTAAAGAATTCTTTATCAAAAAAATGGAAATTAAGATTTAGTTCATTAATAAATAATCATATGTAAAGAGAATATTTTGGTCTAAAATATAGAAAGAAACTAGTTTAACAATTAGATATTTTTTGATGGACCATAATTAGATTTTGATGGACCATTGTGTGATTAAAATGAAATTGGCCTAATTCTGTAATGGATCTGGATCCTTTAAAGTGAGAGGTGCACTTTAGAGGATAAATTGTGAATATTTTAACCCTCAAAACAAATAGAGGGTTGAGATTCGTTACACATCATCATTATTAAATGCTCTTCTAAAATAATAAGCGATACCTAAAATGCAATTAAGTACTTTCCTATTATATCTCAATATTAATTATATAGAAATAATAAATGAATTTCATTGTATAGTTGTTTTCTAAAATTTGGTAAATAAATTACAAAAAATAATAAATTTGGTGAAAAATGTCTATTGAAATTGAAGCCCACTAAGATAAGAAAAAGAGAAGAATTCAACTAAAATTCCTTGATAGAATCGTTCAAGATGTCCCATTTGAGTCTAAATATATATTATATTTTGTCTATGATTGGGAAATTCAAACATAGAACCCGTAAATCTTGAGAATAACCTTATAACCACTCAATTACAAGTCATTTGATAAGCTAAGTCTATATAATATCATTGAAGAAAATGGGTGAGAATGACCATTAAATATTAATCAATCATTTATTACAATATGTTTGTCTACAAACTACACAATCAACAAAATTTGAGTTTGACAAAAAAAAATTTAAAGTGAGCAATTTCAACTTAAATTCTATTAAATATCTAATTTGATAAACTATATTGTAATTCATATAAATTACTTAGGAAGTTTTAATTTTGATAATAATTTGTTAGCCTATCTATAAGCCATTTTAAAAGGATAAAAAAAAAAACACATTTAACTTAGTAGGTGTATAAGAAAAAAAAAATACTTTCAAAAATCACCATTTGTGTTCAAGAAAGCCATATGATATATATATCATAGTAAGTTTTTATCCACATGGTGAACCTACAGGCTAAGTAAGAGAGTTTAGAAGGGGAGGGAAATGGGAGGAAATAAGGTGTTTAATCTAAACATTTCTCTTTTTTGGGAGTTCCCTTGTGCTTAAGTAATAATGAACAACATCAAGGAGGGACCCCATAGAGTCCATCCTACGTCCAAAGACATCTTTCAGAAAAAAATTCCCTTCCAAAAGGAACCAGCACAGCTGACCTATGGAAATAGCTTATGTGGCTATAGCTGCCCTCATAAGATATTTAACCATAGCATTCTTCATAGGACAATAGTCCAACCACAGCTGCCTTCAGAGCTCTTTTAAACCATAGCTTGATTGGACCTCAGAGTGCCAGTAGAGCGCCCCCAAGCTAGAAGGCTAAAGCCTTGCCCCTCCATCCACAGGTATTCATTTTATAGAGGTGGCTGCCCTACTCGGATTGAAGGCTAGGACACCCCTTGATTGCTCCCTTAAAGCCACAGCTGTAGACTTCATTATGAGGCTGCGGACCTCGCCTGGAAGTTGTAGACTTTTCAAAGGGAACGAAACTATGTAATTAGACTGGTGGGCTTTGGATCAAAGGATAACTCCACAAGAGGAGGTTTCAAGTACCTCCTAGAGCCCCTTAGGTAAGTTAGTCATAGAGTTCAAGATCCTTCCTAAAGATGGAAGCTGTGGTAGCTTTTTCTCCCACAAACACTATTCACAACCTAACTTCTGCAGCTTACTATTCTTAGGACATGGTGACATCTTACTTTACTTTTCTCGTATCCCAACTCCCCATATTGCCACTCTTAACTAATAACCTAAATATTGACCTTTTCACTAGCAGACCTGCTTTTCTGCAAACTTGTATCAAGCTAGTATAATAGCATGAATCAGGTTTGGGCTGCTATAGCTGTTCTGACACACCGCAGTAAGTTAAGTGTTTAGTTGTAGCTGTAGGACTACCCAACATTAAATGCTTAGCATAAGTCTCTACAACATCCTAAGAGAGTTCCAACAGCTCTTTCACATTCTCTCCATTATAAATATCATACTCATACAATCCTAATCAGATCACTTAGAACTAAGAATGCCTACAGAGAATGCTTCACTGAATGCTCATTAATTAACAACCTTAAACAACATTCTCATTGTCCTATCATTTACTCATTCTCATTCCCTTTCTCTTACTTAAAACTACCATTAAACCACCATTAAATCACCACCAACCTCCATTAATACACCTTCAAACATCTGCAAAACACCTTCAGCCCAATAAAACCCACCTTCTCGCTACGCCTGTGCTGCCATAGCCTCCTCCAGTAAATCTACCTCAGTCATATTAGTATCAATACTCCAAAGGATCAAAGAGTGAAGGTAGCTTCTTTTTACCTTGATGGGAAAGCTCTTGCTTGGTATCATTGGATGTATAAAAGTTCCTTGATTTCTAGATTGCAATCACTGTGCCAAACACTTCAGGATTGACACAAGGATGCAAGGGACTAGTTACTTGATGCGCCATCTGGCAAATTGCCCAGTTTTGAATCCAAAACAGAATATGATCAAGCTTAACGTGACCTTTATTGCTACTGATTAGTGTAGTTATTGGCTTTTTTGCTAATTTAGAACAATATTATGGTTATGTTCCTTATATTAGAGTCTATTTTATTGCATTTTCATGTGAATTTATATTCTGTTGGAGGATGATTTTATTCTGTTTGAGATAATTTCAATTTTAATTGTTTGTGGATATCAGTATATATTATGTGAAATTATGAATTTGTAATGGACAAGATAATTTTAAATCAAGTGCCAATTGAGACTCATGACAAGGAATGTGGAATAGATTAAGAAGATGATTATTTGTCTTATTTAAGCAGGGAAGACATATGTGATGATGTTGATTTTGTGATCATAGATTAGCATGATCAAGAAAGTAGAGAAACTTATGTCATGATATAGATGGTGAAGATAATGGAGAACAAAAAGATGAGGAAAGTGATAATAACAATGATGATGGCTATGATAGTTGTGAGGACAGTCCCTACAAACCACCTCCATTTACAGAGACTACTGATAATTGTTGGCACCCAAATTGGTACGTGGCAATTTTTTTTGTCATTACATTAGCTGAAAATAAAAGAATTACAAATAGGAAATATACCCATATGAGACAATTTTTTTAAATGACTCAGTAAAAACAAAACCCAATACTCCTCCTGCTCTGCACTGCTCCACCCCACTCCTCCTCTGTATTGTAATTCCTCTCCACCCTGTGCCAATATGCTCCACTGCCCTTGAGCATGCAGCCTGCAGAGGAGAGGAGGTTGGTTATCAATTATCTCATTTGGCTATAAATAGCACCCCAAGCAGAATGAGAAAACGAAGATAAAAAGAAATTCCTAGGTTTTTCATCTCGAATAGCATTAATAGTAGTATACTACTATACTTGTACTACCAAAAATAATAAAAGCTTTTTTTTTGGGTGTAAAATACTATTCGAGTTACTCTCACTGTAGTCATCAATATAATATTTAAAAGATTGTCTTTTCAAGGGATGTTTCAAGGAAGGGATTGTAAAAACTACTCCTTTCTATACCTAGTTTAAGGAATTAGAAAACAAAAAGAAGAAGAAATTATAACAGCGACTCTATCTTGTGCTTATTAAGATGTCGTAATTTGGAATCTATTGACTGAAACCCTTAGTTTCCTTTTCCGTTTTCTTTTTTTGCGTGTAGATAAATAGTGATTACAATTGCAATCAAGATGATTCAAACCGAAAAAAAAAAAATAAGAAGAACAATCTTATGATCATAAACAGTAAAACAATGGCTTAATTACAATTTTGGTCCCCTTATTTTAACCACTTGAACGTTTTGGTCTCCCTTCTTTAAAAATAAACTATTGAGTCCCTCTATATTCATAAAACGTACAAGTTTAGTCCATTTATCTTTAAGTCAAAATTCTTAAGTTTATTTCAAGTTGTAAAGTCATCTGATTCATAATCCCACCGTTCAGATTGAAGTGTTACATCTTGTGAACCTCCTCACTAAATTTTAGCTCGATCTAACGGTGGGACTCTACCCAAAATACCAAAACCATCAGTTTTCATCTAACCAAAAATTTAGACTTTTTCACCGTTAGATCGAGCTGAAATTTAATGGGAAGATTCACAAGACGTAGCTTTTCAATCTGAACGGTGAGATTATGAATCAGAGAACTTTACACATTGAAATAAACCTAAAAATTTTGACTTAAAGATAAATGAACTAAACTTGTACATTTTATGAATATAGAGGGACTCAATAGTTCATTTTTAAAGAAAGGGGACCAAAACGTTCAACTGGTTAAAATAGGAGGACCAAAATTGCAATTAAGCCTAAAACAAATTAAGGAAGAAGAACACCAGAATTACATGGTTCAGACAAGATGGCTTACATCCACAAGATAGAGCAGTTCCACTATGATTAACAACACCAAGATCAAACCTTGTTTACAATAGAGTACCCCCTCTGCCTCTGTTCTTGCTCCTTCAATGTATACTAGCAAGAACCCCCTGAGAGTTGCAGATTCTATTCCTAGAAAGGGGTGAATAGGAATTGTTAAAAATTTGTTCTTAAAAACTGATTCAAATCATAGATTTGTTGAAGAACTGGTTCTCACAAACTAATTCTTACAAACTAGTTCTTTAACAAATACCAGATTTGAATATATCAAAATAACTTAACAAATCATGTAAAGCAAAACAGAGAAATATCCAGATAATCAGAGATGAAAAGAAGAAAGATCAGACAAAGATTTTATAGTGGTTCGGCTTAACATGCCTACATTCACTTCTCCCATGTCAATGGGGTTCCACTATACTTCAAGTTTATTTTTTCAAGCTTCTCCAAGCTTAACAACCATGTTTTTGTTTTTCAAGCTCACCATGAACTCTCTCTCTCTAACTCACTAGAGATCACTCTCATAGATTTCTCCCATAGAAATCGAAGTACATAAACCCAAGTGTTTTTGTTCAGCCCTAAAGAAGAAAGTCTCTCATAGAGTAGATGTGCTACATTAAAAATCTTGAAGCATGAGGAGATACCTAAGAGGAAGAAGAAGAGATAAACTCTTGAAAATAGCTTCCTTCTCTGTCTAAATTAATTTCTTCTCACTCCTCTTCATGCATGAAACCAAAGCCTTGAAGTCTCCTTTCTTTTATTTGCTTCCTTGTGCACGTGAAAGGCCAAATGGTGAGGGAAAAGAGGAGCCACCAACCAGCTGACTCCTTGTCAATCAATCACATAGCTTTTGTCCTTTGGTCCACAAAAGTCTTTTTTTGTGTAAGAGGGTAGATAGACTTTCTTGAAAAATGGACTTTGCCAAAGTTCACTTAAAAATGTAACCTTCCATTCTCTAAGAGTACAACTCTTAGTGAGATTGTAATAAGGGAAACTTTGACTGGAGTCCGTGAGAAGCTTTGTCCACATCAGCAATTTTTTAGACTCAACACAGAAGCAAGAACTAGTTCTTCAGAACAAGTTCTTCAAGACTTCATTTGATCATTGTTCTAGATAACAACTTATAAACTCAATAAAGATTAGAAGCAACAAGACAAACAACACATATAAGAAATAATACATATTTTGTTATCATCAAAACAAGATTAGAGACATGTGGAGTTAACACCCCCAAGTCTCTCTCTATTTTTTCACTCTCAATCTCTCTATTATTTTCCTTCTCTAATTTCTCTCAAGTCTAGAAATGTTGATCTCAAGTTATTAAGTCCTTCACACATCTCACATTTATATAGGAATATGTTACAAGTCGGTTATGGTCATTAACTAACTAATAACTGATTTTTTAGACAAACACATCTGCGACACGGCCGTGTCTTGATGATCCAGAACTTCACTTAAGTGACATGCCCCGTGTCTGTAGTCCTGAGACTCACTCTAGTTCATCATCACGAACATGGCCATGTCTGCTAAGTACGCCCCGTGTTCTGAATGCACACGCCCGTGTATTAACTCCCACGCCCCGTGTCTTAACTCCCGAGACTAACTTCAATTGACACGCTCTATTCCTTGGGTGACCACTCCCGTGCCATGTTCCCGTGTCTCCATTTCCATAGGTGAACACTCCCGTGTCACATTCCGTGTCTTTATTCTAGAGATGATGTTTAAGTAACACGCTCTACTCTATAAATGAACACGGCCGTGTCTCCGGCCCGTGTTAGGCTTACTTAAGGGCTATTCATCACATTCTTGTTGTTGATCATAGATGCACTATAGGCTAGCTGGGAAACTGCTGTTTGGCTGCGAGGAAAAGAGCAATAAATGCTTGCTTTTTGTGAATCAATGTGAGGGAAAGAGTGTGACATAGAGAGAGAGCAACAGTACGGCGACGATAGTTCTGCAAGAAACAAAATCCCTCTCTACAATCAAGATGCAACCATTGACGGATGAATCCAATGGAAGAAAGCTGATATTGTATTTAAAAAAATAAATGACAAAAAGAAAAGGGAATTGACAATGACTAAGGGCAAAGAAGCAGGGAAACGGGAAACCCATTATCGCCCACTGCAAGTTTGAAAAGCTTCCATGGAAACGACCTTTATTTCCGACCCTCTAATTATAAAGAGTGTGTGTGTCCAATGTGCAGGTGAAACGGTTTTATATCACCTCAAAATTCATATGGTTTTATAAAGAGGAAGACAACTCAGTTTTGGTTTTTCTTTCGGCCATGCTGATTGGACTTTATTTTGTGCATACTAGGATATCATTTTTGCCAAATATGCACACCATTTGACACGTCAACAACTAATTAATGGTGTTATAACTAACATTGATGATAGTAAGGATCTGATTATATCATAATCTTGTTCTATGTGACTTTATATGCCTTTGCTAGTAAAACAACTTTATCTCCTAAGAGGCAAATTTTCAGAGAACCTCTCATAACAGTATCTGTTTTTGCTTTTCAGAGAACCTCTCATAACAAACATTATGTGGAGGAATCTGCTGATACAGGTAAATGCTGTTTCTTATTTATTAGTGCCTCTGTTGAGTGACTTTTAAATAACCCATAAATTAAAGGGAAAAAAGTTGACATGCCATAGCTTCTAGCTAAACTTATGTCCTAAATTTCATTTTGGTGTCTAAGTTGAAGAACACATTCGATGAAATTCCTCTAACTTATGTTTAGGTTTATTGGTCTTGCAACTGGCACTGGGTGCCATTTCCTAAAGTTGTTGGCCCCTTGACTTTGTTTCCGTCCATATAAATATATTTAGATGAGTAAATTAGCTTATTATATTGCACCCAAATTTAGAGATAAATTAAAGCCATCTAGTTGATACTTTTAAATTCAATTTTAGGCTCTCTTCTGGAGATTGGTTCTGGATCTACCTTAAATTACAGTATCTAATCCCCTTTGTTTCTGTTAATTTAGATATGTTCTTGCAATGTTGCAATGCCTGCCTTTTTTTTTTTCTTTTTCTTTTGGCCCCTCTTTCGTTTACATGTTAAGGTTCTGATTTGTGTTTTCAATTAGTCTACTTACTGCTCGAGTTTGTGCCAACACTGTGAAACTATACCACTGGACAATACATATTGTGAACCAAGATCCTGCAGCTGAAAATTTTGACTTTCCTGTGGCGATGGGTAAATAGTGCTGCTTTTGGTTGTTTCTTTCATGATATTTTAATGCACTGATATACAGATTGAGACTATTCTCCACCCCCCACCCCAATAAAATTTATTCAGTTTAACCAGGTTGTTACTTCATATTTCTAGACTTAATGTGTGTTTTGCACTTCCCTTTCAAGGTATCCTCTTGGTCGTGTGATAGGAGGGACTGTGTATCCTGGTTTGACTTTAACAGCAGGAGCCTTATGGTGGTAGGTATTTCAAATACACAGCTACAGATATTCATATTCATGTTCTGTGACTTTCCTATTGTTGGAAGACTTGATGTAGATAAAATTTGTCTACCCTAGCAATTCTTTTGATTTAATCTAAAGTTGCTGAAGTGGTATTAGTATTTCTTAGAACCATGCCCAACAATCCTAGACTCTAATATGTGTTTTCGAAATCTATTCATATGCAGAATCTTGAAATCAAGAAATTGACAGAAGAGAAGAAAGATGCATTGGCTGCACAATATGCTGCAGAAGCAACTCTTCAAAGGGTGTACGCAGATCAAAAGGATGATGATTTTCTTCCACTTGAGATTGTCATTGCTCCTCTTGAGGCTGAGATAAAGATGTACAAGATTGAGGTGCAAATAATGCAATTTTTCAGGAAAGATATAATAGTGTCACAATATTAGTAAATTGCGCAGACTGATAATACTAGCATCCTTTTTGGCCTTAGATTACAGCACTACAAGAAGACAAGAAAGCTTTGGAACGATTCACAAAGTTAAAAGAATCAGCATTGCTTGAAGCAGAGAGGATTTTGCGAAGTGCATTGGAAAGAGCTTTAATAGTTGAGAAAGTTCAAAATCAGAATTTTGACTTGAGGAGACAGATTGAGATATGCCAGGCATGATGTCCTATATTGCTCTCCTATATCTGGTTTCTAATGTAAAGTGTAAGTAATTCAGCTAATTTACAACTACCATAAACAGGAGGAGAACAAATTCTTAGAGAAAACCCATCGCCAAAAGGTTTTGGAAGTTGAAAAACTTAGCCAAACCATTCAAGAACTTGAGGAGGTTATTCTAGCAAGTGGAGCCACTGCTAATGCTGTTCGTGATTATCAGCGACAGATTTCTGCATTGCAAGTAGGCAGATCTTACAGTCCTTGGCTTTTTCTACATAATTAAAAATATTATTACTTGCTAGTTGATCTACTATGTATTAACATGGTTTAGAACAAATTTTTAGGAGGAGAAGAGGACTTTGGAGAGGGAGCTAGCAAGAGTAAAAGTTTCAGCCAACAGGGTTGCAACTGTTGTGGCTAATGAGTGGAAGGATGAAAATGACAAAGTCATGCCTGTCAAGCTGCCCTCCATTTTCAGTCCCAAATTACATGGCTCCAACACTTTCTGCCATTGAAGAGAAAGGTTTTTTGCTCCAGCCAATGAAGAAACAAGGTATGAAGACTGAAACTTAGTTATAGTATCTTGCTCTTCTACAAAATCTATGTTCTATATAGTTGAGAGAAGGGTATGCTCTTGTTATACATTATATATTTTGAACAATTAGAAATAAACTTAATTAATTATTTGAGATTTAAATTTTTGTACTCAATACATTATTAACTTATAGGAATTATTTAATGAATTGGACATTTGTGTTATAGAAATTATTTCATGAAAAAGATATTTGTAGATGGTATATTTTGATTTTTAAAAAATATTATTTAGGAATTTACTAAAAAAAACTTGAAGAAATTCCAACAGAAATTTCATTCCGTTGGAATTTCAAAAACCAAAAATTAATTTTCGAATTCATTTTAAAAAATAAAAAAAAAATATTTTTTTAAAATATATTAAAAATTTCAACGGTAAAATTCCGTTGGAATTTGTCGTTAGAATTTTCTTTTCCAAAAATAGATTTCAACAGTATAATTCTGTTAAAATTACCGTTAGAATTTAAGTTCTGTTGGATTTTGCAATTCTAACGGCTTTTTTTTAACGATCCGAATTCTGTTAGAATTCAAAATTTTAACGGAAAAATTCTATTAGAATCTAACAATTTTCTTGTAGTGTATATAAGGTTTAAAAAATCTAATATGATACCAGGGTTGGCTTGGTAGCAGGAAGCCATATCATTCCCAGTTGATGACATGAGTTCTAACCTTTACTCATTTGTTGGGAAAAGTCTAGTTTGCTCTGAGAGTAATACTCTCATAGACACAAAAGTACGTAAGAATTTCTCCACTTATTAATAGCTTATTAGTGTCATTGCTAAGGAACAACGTTTAACATATATGTCCCGTTGTTGCCTAGGGTTCTCAATTTCCATGATCCCACTCTTGTCTATAGGGTCCCATGCTATGCGAAGATATTGGTTTTAATTAACTTAACCAGGTTCCATAATTCCAAACAGGATGCCTCTTTTTGAAAAAACAAAAAGTAAGTCTGATATGATGTTTTTGCATTCTTACTGATACGGTTGTGCTTGTTTTGATGCTGTTGTAGGTAGTGACAAATCTTGGGCTGTAAACAAGATTAATATGGCACCTAACTTATTTTGCTCATAACTTCTTTTAGTAGTTTGAGAGACAGTTTCAAGTGCACTCCTCCTTTCTCTATCCTTGAAACTTGAAAGAGACGATTTCTTTGTCTCTTTTCTTAGTTCATTGGCTTCTCATGTAAGAAGAAAGAATCCTGTTTGTCAACTCCATGAAAATCACAT
>QAOA01004865.1:0-17271 GCA_003255065.1 Cercis canadensis
TGAGTCGTATTGATATTAGAATTTACAGGTTTTATGTTTAAACTTGGAGTTGTAACGAAAATTATTTGAAAAGAATAGTCCAACTTATGTAGGGCATAGAGATTAGATTATTTAACTTGTCCAATACATTACTTATAAATAAAAGATTTATAGTGCTATGATACTTGAAAAAGTCTACCCATGTGGAAGATTCTTTTCTTTTTGGGGCCATGTCCCAATGCGGAAGATGAGAAATGGGTTTTGGTGACACTTGTTAGATCAATGTCAGCCAGACAAGGAGGCAAGCCATTAGCCAATAGCATGTCCCCACGCGGAAGATGAGAAATGGGATTTGGTTACACTTGTTAGATCAACGTCAGCCGGACAAGGAGGCAACCCATTAGTCATTCCTGAACGACAAGATGAAGGATATGCTCCAAGTGAAGTGGATAATAGTGGAGACTATTTTAATCTCTATGGTCCAACTAATTATTCTCACTTTGCGACTATGAGGCACTTTGGTTGACGAGAATGCCTCATATAATTTTTACGTTAGTGATATTCCCACGTCTTACCTTGGACACGTGGAAGTAGTCAAATTTTCCTAATAAAGTTTTCATGTCTTGTTTAGAGGAGCATATACATTTTATGTTCAAGAAATGGTAAATTCACAATAATTTTATGTTAAAGAACTATAAATAATTTGTAATATACTTCTTTTTTTACATTTATACATACGACACAATCTAAAATTTAATTAGATTCACTTTAACTTTAATTAATTTTTTTTTATATGAGCATAGGATACCTCTACACCATAATTATAAACACACGTTTTCTATTTTGCTACATACAATTTGTGGAATGTCATGATAAGATTTTTTTGTATGTGTCATTTTACTCAACATAATGGGGAGACTATTTTTATCTTTATGCACCACTTGAGTTGGACCATTCTTGATGACTTGTATTCTTCATCTTGTCACATAGTCCCACCAAGCGGCTATCCATGACTTTAACAGGCTAAGCAGTAACAGCTAGCAAGTGATTTGTTATCTCTCAGATTTCAGTGCAGAAAGTGATTAACTTGGTATGTTATATATTATAAGGGTTTAGAAAATACTGACCGGAAAAACTTATGCCTTTCTTTGTGGACCACGTGACAAGATGAAGACTTTTCCAAGTACCAGAGCACTCTAAATACCAAAGCTCTTTATGATAGTGACCGGATTTGGATCCGGTCATGTGACTTGAGTTATGTTGCTCAAATTTGAGTCATACATTCAATTAAAGCTTATTTCAACCATTAAATGTTAATACGTTTTAATGGTTCAGATAAGCTTTAATGTAATGTACGGTTCAGATCTAAGTAACATGACTCAAGTGACATGACTGGATCCAAGTCCATAGTGACCCATGGACATTTATGTACATGGAACTCTAGCACCATGAAACCTAGATTATTACATACATGACACTGACCCTGACTTTGCACAGTTGTACTGAGGGGTTACGTCTCTCCTTGGCCTACGTTAGTGATATTCACTCGTAACGCCGCCGTAACAAGTGAATTTAGTATGAGTCTAATTTAGAGTGAATTCTTTGTTATTTTGTAAATTATTTTTATTTATACAATAATTTTAAAATAATTTACATTATTATTATACTTTTTTTTATTTTTATAGTTTTAGCATTTTAGTTGATTGCCGCATTTTAATATAAAAAATTCATAGAATGTTAAATTTTGAGAATACCGCACACATAGAGTGCCACACTCCCAAAATTTTGACACACAAAGTAATTCTCACCAGTTTCACATTTACTAGGCTGACTTGAATGAATTGCTGGACATTTTCTGGGAAAACTTGGGTAAAAAATATCCTTAGTAATATCTACAAGTCACCAGAATTGTGATAGCTACGACATTTGTCTTTATCTTTTTTTTAATTGATTAATTTAAAGGTTCTGTCAATATTTGTCCTTTCTCGAGAAGAAAAGAAATGATATCACATCAACGTCGCCATATCTATAATTTGCAAAATCCAGTGTTTCCAAATTCCGAATGTTGCATTAAGTTNCGAGAAGAAAATAAATGATATCACATCAACGTCGCCATATCTATAATTTGCAAAATCCAGTGTTTCCAAATTCCGAATGTTGCATTAAGTTTTGGCCAAAAAGAAGTGTTGTACTAATTGATGTTGTGTTGACATGGTCAGCAATATGAGGGAGCAGGTAGACTTTTATATTAGTCACATTGATTACAGTAATACGTTATTTCAAGAATATGTGTGTCGTTTTAAGCTTTTTGTTGTTTGGGGTTTTATATTTAGAGTGTCAAATTTTCCGAGTGTGACACAGATAGACTTTATCTTTTTTTTTAATTAATTAAATTAAAGGTTCTGTCAATATATATCCTTTTTCGAGAAGAAAAGAAATGACATCACATCAACGTCGCCATATCTATAATTTGCAAAATCCAGTGTTTCCAAATTCCAAATGTTGCATTAAGTTTTGGCCTAAAAGAAGTGTTGTACTAATTGATATTATGTTGACATGGTCAGCAATTTGGTCAGCAATATTAGTCACGTTGGTTAACAGTAATACGTTATTCCAAGAATATGTGTGTCGTTTTATGCTTTTTGTTGTTTAGGGTTTATATTTGAAGTGTCTAATTTTCAGAGTGTGACATACATAGACGTAATTTTTTTTTAATTTAAAGGTTCTGTCAATATTTGTCCTTTCTCGAGAAGAAAAGAAATGACATCACATCAACGTCGCCATATCTATAATTTGCAAAATCCAGTGTTTCCAAATTCCAAATGTTGCATTAAGTTTTGGCCTAAAAGAAGTGTTGTACTAATTGATATTATGTTGACATGGTCAGCAATTTGGTCAGCAATATTAGTCACGTTGGTTAACAGTAATACGTTATTCCAAGAATATGTGTGTCGTTTTATGCTTTTTGTTGTTTAGGGTTTTATATTTGAAGTGTCTAATTTTCAGAGTGTGACACACATAGACGTAATTTTTTTTAATTAATTAATTTAAAGGTCCTGTCAATATTTGTCCTTTCTCGAGAAGAAAAGAAATGATATCACATCAACGTCGCCATATCTATAATTTGCAAAATCCAAGTGTTTCCAAATTCCAAATGTTGCATTAAGTTTTGGCCAAAAAGAAGTGTTGTACTAATTGATACTGTGTTGACATGGTCAGCAATATGAGGGAGCAGGTAGACTTTTATATTAGTCACGTTGGTTAACAATAATACGTTATTCCAAGAATGTGTGTCGTTTTATGCTTTTTGTTGTTTAGGGTTTTATATTTGAAGTGTCTAATTTTCAGAGTGTGACACACATAGACGTAATCTTTTTTTAATTAATTAATTTAAAGGTTCTGTCAATATTTGTCCTTTCTCGAGAAGAAAAGAAATGCTATCACATCAACGTCGCCATATCTATAATTTGCAAAATCCAGTGTTTCCATATTCCAAATGTTGCATTAAGTTTTGGCCAAAAAGAAGTGTTGTACTAATTGATATTGTGTTGACATGGTCAGCAATATGAGGGAGCAGGTAGACTTTTATATTAGTCACGTTGGTTACAGTAATACGTTATTCCAAGAATATGTGTGTCGTTTTAAGCTTTCTGTTGTTTGGAGTTCTATATTTGGAGCGTCGAATTTTGAGAGTGTGACACATGTGTGACACTTCATGTGTGCCGCACTTCTAAAATTTGACACTCCATAGATTTTTCATGTCAAAATGCGGCAATCAACCAAAATGCTAATTTTTTGTTTTGAAAAAAAGTGTAATAGTGATGTAAATTATTTTAAAATTGTCGTAAAACTGCATTATTTAAAGAATTTACTCTCTAATTTAAGTTTAAAATGATCCATTCCAATATAAATAATGTGATATGTATAAGTATAAAGGAGATATATATTTTATTACATGACAACATAAAAGTTTGCATCTTAATCTCTTCATCCAAACCTTTTATTATTAAGTAATGTATTGGACACGTAGAAGTAGTCTGGTCTTTATGCTCCACGAGTTAGATAATTCTTTTTTGGTAGTTTTGGTTATGACTCCAAGTCTAAACATAAAATCAGTAAATTCGGAGGATAACTTTAGTAAAACTTAATCTTAAGCTAATTGGTCAAGTGGACCATTCTTAATGTAAAATTCATATGTCAAAATCTAAAATTCCATTGGACTCTTTAATTGAATTCATTTAAATTCTTTTATATGGGCTTAGGATACCTCAACATCATGATTGTAAATACAAATTTTCTATTTTGCCACATATAGTTTGTGGAATGTCATGATAAGATTTTTTTTGTATGTATCATTTTGCTCAAAATAATGGCGGAGACTATTCTTAATCATTCTTAATGACTATTCTTGATCATTGTAATTACTCAAGATGAAGAATAAAAGTCATTAAGAATGCTCCAACTCACGTGGAGCATAGAGATAAGAATAGTCTCTGCTATTATTATGAATAAAATGATACATACAAAAAAATCTTCTCATAACATTCCACAAATTGTATGTGGCAAAATTAAAAATTTGTCTTTATAATAATGATGTAGAGGTATCTTAAGCCCATATAAAAAAAATTCAATTAAAGTTAAAGTGAGTCCAGTTGAATTTTAGATTGTGTCGTATGTATAAATGTAAAGAAAGTATGCTAAATTTTACCAAATTGTGTATAGTTCTTTAACACAAAATTATTATGAATTTACCATTTTTTTGTATAAGATTGTCTCTCCTAAAATCTAGTTTTATATGCTCTTCTAAACAAGACATGAAAACTTTACTAGGAAGATTTGACTACTTTCACGTGTCCAAGAAGAGTCGTGTGAATATCACTAACGTAAAAATTATATGAGGCATTCTAGTCAACCAAAGTGCCTCATAGTCGCAAAGTGAGAATACTTAGCTAGACCATAGAGATTAAAATAGTCTCCACTATAGTATACACTTCACTTGGAGCGTATCCTTAATCTTGTCGTTCAGGAATGACTAATGGGTTGCGTCCTTGGCTGGCTTACATTGATCTAACATGTGTCACAAAACCCATTTCTCATCTTCTACATGGAGACATGCCAAAAAAGGAAAATAATCTTCCACAAGGGTAGACTTTTCCAAGTACGACACTGACACTGACTTTGTACTGAGGGGTTGCATCTCTCCTTGGCTTATATGTTAGTGATATTCACTCGTAATGCCGTAACAAGTGAATTCAGTATGAGTCTAATTGAAGTTTAGGAGGATCCATTCCAACATAAATAATGTCATATGTATAAGTATAAACAAGATATATATTTTATTACATGACAACATGGAAGTTTGCATTTTTAATTTCCACAAAATTATTCAAACCTTTTATTTATAAGTAATGTATTGGATATGTGGAAGTAGTCTTGTCTTTATGCTCCACATGAGTTGGTCCATTCTTTTTTAGTAGTTTTGGCTATGATTTCAGGTTTGAATACGAAATCTGCAATACCTGAAAATGACCTTATGACAACAAGTTTATCCGGTCTGGATTTTTTAAATCCCTATATATGGTTTGTTTCTTGCAGTTTGGTCAAGCAATTTACGTCATAGTTCCAACTTGCCAACTCCCACCCAACAGCTATCCTTGACTTTAATGCGCTAAGCAGTAACAGCTAGCTCTATATATAACACGCCAAGTTAAACACTTTCTTCACTGAAATCTGAGAGCAATATTGTGGTAAGATACATATAATATCTGAGTCAGTCATGGAGAAAAAATCACTTGCTACTCTCTGCTTCTTCCTCATCATTATCTTTGCTACTCGTAAGTTCTTAAACTTCAACGCTATATTCCGCTTTTAAACTTGATTATCTTAGTGCATTATCATATTTACTTTCCATCACTTTTTTCCTTCTGTTAATTTTCTTATGAATGAATGGACCGTGCAGAAGAAATGATTGTTCAGACTGAGGCAAGAACATGTGAGGTGCTTAGTGATAAATACAAGGGACCATGCTTTGGTGGTTGTGATTCGACCTGCAAGAACAAAGAACACTTAATCAGTGGTAGGTGCAGGGACGATGTTCGCTGCTGGTGCACCAAAAACTGTTAAAAGAGCTTCATCCGATGGTGCAGGCACACTTGTGGCAGTGACAGTATTATATATATTAATTAACTATGTATTATGAAATAAATAAACCATACGCGTCTGTACCATTGTGATCCACTTACTAGTTTTTAATAACGATGAAGAGTGTTGATGAGGAGAGGATTTAAAATTGATCAAGTGCTCCTACTTACGTTTGGGAGTATATGTGTGTGATCAATAGGTCACTCACAGATAATTATTTACATGGTGGAATGAAATAAAATGTTCTCTTCTGTCTAGTTTATATTGCCAATGTGAAGATTTGTAAATTTTGTGTATGTTGATACTTGAATCTAGTCCTAAATGTCATCTTTCCGCAACAAAATAATATTATGTTTTTACATTTGAATGGATCTGTAGAAAAAAGTGAAGTTAAAAATATTATAACATATGTTTAAGTCATATAGAGAAGGAAATAGATGTGCCAAGGATATTCTCCAGACATTAACTTCCTCTTGGCTTCATATTTGCATGGCATTCCTTCTTAGGGCTTAAAGCAAATCTATGAAATAAAGGACACTTTTTTTATCATGAGAAACTTATTACTCAATCAAATTTATATTGTAGATCCTCTAATTTTAGAGGTGCACTTTAAAGAGTAAAATGCAGGTTTACCCTCCCCCATTCGCATTTAGTTTGCCACATACCCCACCCCATCACAGGTAAGAGTTACAGCCCGATCAAGTTCAGGTCAAATTGCCATCCCTAGTGGTATATGTAACTTATAGATAAGGAATGAAAATTCATGCTAAATTGTTAAATAAGGGAGGACGGTGTAATTTTTGAAACAAAAAGGTGGATTCTGTAATTTTATCAAACCAGAGGAGAAGTTAATATAATTTACTCCAAAATTTAATCTTGATCACAATCACAAGATATAAAAGTTAGTTTTTGCAATTAAAAGTTTAAAGGGGCATTTGTTACACATATTCTTTTTTCATTNAATTTAATCTTGATCACAATCACAAGATATAAAAGTTAGTTTTTGCGATTAAAAGTTTAAAGGGGCATTTGTTACACATATTCTTTTTTCATTCTTGAGAATGTTATTATGGGTAATATTACAATTTATATTTGATCAATCTTAAACATTTATGGAAAAGTGAGATGATATTTCTTAGGAATTTTTTATCTCTATATTTGATTCGAATATTATTTTTCTAAGAATATTGGTTATTTTTCCAAAAATACCCTATCTATATTTAGTAAAAAAAATATTGTTTCTAACAATTCATGAATGCTTAATTGTAGCAAATTTGTGTCTTTTTTTCTATTTTTATTTATTTGAATGCCTCAATCCTCTAACACAATTGAAAGCCAAACCATATGGCTTTTTGTTTATGGAATAGTGCCTTTGAAGGTGTTATCTACTATTGTGGCGAAGTAAAATATATATATATATTAATATTAGTGTGGCTTGAAATTTTTAGTTTTTTTTTGTGGAATTTCTCACGGTATCTTATCGTGAGAACCAATTTTCAGAAATCATACATTGGCAAC
Organism: Cercis canadensis; assembly: GCA_003255065.1. Taxonomy (NCBI): domain Eukaryota; kingdom Viridiplantae; phylum Streptophyta; class Magnoliopsida; order Fabales; family Fabaceae; genus Cercis; species Cercis canadensis. The sequence goes on from QAOA01004865.1 coordinate 7,639, forward strand.
ATTATCATAGTACAGTATCGTGAGAAAAATATTATTTCTCATGGAATTTCTCTCGGTACTATACCATGAGAGTCCTTTTCCTGGTATCATAATTTTGCAAGTTTCTCATGGTATTTTACCATGAGAAATACTGTGAGAATAGTGTGAGAATAGACCACGCCTTGTACCAATCTTGCAGAAATATGCCCATTTTCTCACAGTATTTTATTGTGAGATAGTCGTCTCACATTCTTCAGTTATTGTGAGAAGTACTCGGAGAAACTTTTTCATAGTCTCACAATACCATGAGAAATTTCGTTTGTCACAACACTTTCTCTCATTATAGTGATTCCATGAGAACCCATTTTCTCACAATAATTTGGGCATTTTCACATTGTATTATTTTGTGAGAAAACGCCTTCTTTGTTGTATTGCCTCTCGCATGAATTGTTTGGGTAAGATGGAGTTAAGAAAGTTGAGAGAGAAAATAGGGGAAAGTTAATTGGTCAAGAGAAAAGGAAGAAAGAGTAATTAATCATGTTTTATTATTTTCAAAAACATAATTTTTAATAGAATGATGTGTAATCACTTAAGTCATTCATTATTTTATGGCTTAATTATAATTTTGGTCTTTCTATTTTAACAACTTCAATTTTTTAGTTTCCCTTCTTTAAAAATGAACAATTTAATCCCTCTATATTCATAAAATGTGTAATTTTGGTTATTTTGTCTTTAAGCTAAAATTTCTTAGGTCTATTTCTAGGTATAAAGTTCTCTGATTCATAATCTCACTATTCAGATTAAAGATCTATGTCTTGTAAATCTCTCCACAAAATTTTAACTTGATCTAACAGTGAGTAAATTTAGATCTCCGGTTAGATAAAAACCTTTAGTTTTAGTATTTAGGGCTAAGTTCTACCGTTAGATCGAGCTGAAATTTTGTTAGAAGGTTCACAAGACATAGATCTTCAATCTAAAAAGTTAAATTATGAATCAGAGAACTTTACATATGAAAAATAGGCCTAAAATTTTTTGGCTTAATGACAAATTGACCAAAATTGCACATTTTATAAATATAAAGAGACTAAATTGTTCATTTTTTTTTAAAAAAAAAGAACAAAAAAGTTCAAATTATCAAAATAAGATGACCAAAATTACAATTAAGCCTTATTTTAAAAGTAGATAAGTCTATATTTTATTCTCTAAACTGCACATATCATTTTAAAGGATCCAAATCCACATAAATTTGATTGAGTCCTGAGTTTTCATGATAAAAAATGTCCTTTTATTTCGTAGATATTCTTTAAACCCTCATAAGGAGTGCCATGCAAATCTGAAGCCAAGAGGAAGTTAAACCCTTGGCACATATATTTGATATTTCCTTCTCTATATGACGTAAATATATGTATAATTTTTATAACTTCACTTTTTTCTACAAATCCATTCAACTGCAAAAACATATATTATTTTGTTGTGGAAAAATGACATTTAGGCCTAGATTCAAGTATATATCAAGATATCTACTAAATGTACAAATCTTCACATTGGCAATATAAACTATGGAGGAGAGAACTTTTATTTCTTTCTATTTACGTATATAATTAACTGCGAGTGACCTATTGATCACACACTTAGATTCCCACATATAAGTAGAAGGACTTGATTAATTTTAAATCCCCTCCCCATCAACACTCTTTATCGATATTAAAACTAATAAGTGGATCACAATGGTACAGACGGGTACAGTTTATTTATTTCATAGTACATTGCACCACAAGTATGCCTGCACCATCTTGTTGGAGAAAATCATGGATGCAGCTCTTTTAACAGTTTTTGGTGCACCAGCAGCGATGATCGTCCCTGCAACTGCCACTGATTAAGTGTTCTACCGTCGTGCAGTGCACGTCACAACCCGAAAAGCATGGTCCCTTGTATTTATCACTCAGCACCTCACATGTTCTTGCCTCAGTCTGCACCATCATTTCTTCTGCACAGTCCATTCATTCAAAAGAAAATTAAGAATAGGGACACTGATGGAACGTAAATATGATAATGCACTTAGATAATCAAATTTAAAAGTGGAATATAGCGTTAAAGTTTAATCACTTATAGTAGCAAAGATAATGATGAGGAAGAAGAAGAAGAGACTAGCAAGTGATTTTTTCTCCATGACTGATGACTCAGATATTATAAGTATCTTACCACAATATTGCTCTCAGATTTCAGTGCAGAAAGTGACTAACTTGATGTGTTATATATAGAGCTACCTGTTACTGCTTAGCCTATTAAAGTCATTGATAGCCTCTTCGTGGGAGCTGCGAAGTTGAAACTATGACATAAATTGCTTGACCAAACTGCAAGAACGAAATCATATATAGGGGTTTAAAAAATCCAGACTGGATATACTTGTGCATTTCTTTGTGCATACCAAAAATAATATAAATCAAAATAGAAAAATGATACATACAAAAAATTCTTATCAGGACCTTTCACAAACTATCCATGGCAAAATAGAAAAAATTGTGTTTACAATCATGGTGTAGATGGATCCTCAGCCCATATAAAAAAAATATTTAAAAAATTAAAATTAAAGTAAATTCAATTAAATTTTAAATTGTGTCATCTGCAGACCGGATAAACTTATACATTTCTTGTCCCCTCGTTGTCAAACAAACTATTATCTTTCTCTCTCTCTCTCTCACCTCACCGTCACCGCCACATCCACCGTTCCATCAAAACCAAAAAAGCCCACATCATAACTGTATTCCCATTCCTGATTTCTCTCTCTCAAGGCTACAACATTCCATTTTCCCCCCACTCCCACCCTTATGGGGTTACATTAAACCCCATAAGAGATAATATTGGAAATTTGTGCACCCATCCCAAGACATAAGGGAAAGCGTAAGGGAAGGTCCACCTCTGACTTTGACCATAAGCAGATAATTTTGATGATGGAGTGGGAAAATATTGGAGAGATGAGATGGGAAGAAGAGGTGTAGTGAGTGTAATTAGATAGAGTAAAATTTAACATACTTTCTTTTTATTTATAAACACAGTACAATCTAAAATTTAATTGAACTTATTTTAATTTTAACTGAAATTATATATATATATATATATATATATATGTGTGTGTGTGTGTGTGTGTGTGTGTTATGTTATCTTTATCTTAAAAAGAGGGTAGCACTACCTACTCATTTGAAAAGGTTTTGGTAGAATCTATGTCTTAAAATTAATATCATTGTAAATATTTTTAAAAAATAAATCACCATTGTGAGCTAGTTAATTTTTTATAAAATATATAAACATAATAACAGAAGAAAATAGTATAATTAATAATAGTCATAAATAATAATTCTTTTTAAATAAAATCTCAAATTTTATCAATTGTTTTATAATTTGACTCACAAATTCAATTTTTTAAAATGTTNGCTAGTTAGTTTTTTATAAAATGTATAAACATAACAATACAAGAAAATAGCATAATCAATAGTAGCCCTAAATAATGACTTTTTTTAATATAATCTAAAATTTTATCAATTATTTTAAAATTTGACTTACACGACTAAATTTTTTAAGATGTTAACAAAAGCACCATTTTGAGGGCATGGATTCCACCAAAATTTAGTGAAGTAACACTACCCTTTAGATAACTTAACAATCACTTTTTTTTTTTTTTTTTTTATGAAATAAATAAACGGTACGCGTCTATACCATTGTGATCCATTTATTAGTTTTTAATATCGATAAAGAGTGTTGATGGGGAGAGGATTTAAAATTGATCAAGTGCTCCTACTTATGTTTGGGAGTATATGTGTGTGATCAATAGGTCACTCGTACTTTTTACTTAAATAATGGAAAGAAATAACAAGTTGTCTTTTTTATGGTTTATATTGCAAATATGAAGATTTGTAAATTTTGTATATCTTTATACTTGAATCTAGTCCTAAACGTCATCTTTCCACAACAAAATAATACACTGTTTTTACAGTTTAATGGATCTGTAAAAAAAATCTGTAAGTTAAGAAAATTATATATATGTTTTAAGTTATATAGAGAAGGAAATAGATGTGCCAAGGATATTCTCTCGACATTAACTTCCTCTTGGCTTCAGATTTGCGTGGCATTTCCTTCTCAGGGTTTAAAGCAAATCTATAAAATAAAGGACACTTTTTTATCATGAGAAACTCATTAGTCAATTAAATTTATATTTAAATTCACTAAAATGAGAATTGCACTTTAGAGAATAAAATACAGGCTTACCCATCCCCATCCCCATTTAGTTTCCCACATATCCCACCAATCATAGGTAAAAATTGCAGGCCGCATCAAATTCGGGTCAAATTGCCATTCCTAGTGGTATATGTTACTTATGGATAAGGAATGAGAATTCATGCTAAATTGTTAAATAAGGGAGGTCGGTGTAATTTTTGAAATAGAAAGGTGGTCTCTGTAATTTTATCAAACCTCAGTGGAAGTTATTATAATTTTCTCCAACATTTAATCTTGATCATAATCACAAGATATAAAAGTTGGTTTTTGCAATTAAAAATTTTAAAAGGGCGTTTGCTACACAGATTTTTTTTTTCAGTTTTAATAATGTTCGCAAGAATATTATAATTTATGTTTGGTTAATTTTAACATTCATGGGAAAGTAAGATAATATATTTTAAGAATTTCTTACCTCTATATTTAGTTCAAATACTACTTTTCTAAGAATCTTAGTTATTTTTTCAAAAATACCTTATCTATATTTAGTAAAAAAAACATTCATATTATTTCTAACAATTGATGAATGCTTGATTGTAGCAAATTTGTGTCTTTTTTTTATTTTTTATTTGAATGCCTCAATCCTCTAACACAATTGTAAACCAAACCATATGGCTTTTTTTATTTTTATTTTATGGAATAGTGCCATACATCTTAAGGGTAAGGAGGAAAACATGCATGTAAGGCTTGAAATTTCAGTTTTCAGAATTCATACATTGGCAGCATACTTATGGTACAATACCGTGAGAAAAATAGCATTTCTTATAGAATTTCTCTTGGTATTGTACTGTAAGAGTGATTTTGTCAGTATCATAATTTTGTTCATTTCTCATGGTATTTTATTGTGAGATATTATACTGTGAGAATAGTGTAAGAATAGATCATGCCTTGTACCAATCTCACAAAAATATGTCCATTTTCTCATGATATTTTATCATTAGAAAGTGGTCTCATGTTTTTAAGTTATTGTGAGAAGTACCCGGAGAAACTTTCTCATAGTCTCGAACTACCATGAGAAATTTCATTTGCCATATCATTTGCTCTCATTATAGTGATTTCGTGAGAAATTACCATGAGAACCCAATTTCTCACTATAATTTGGGCAATTTCTAACTGTATTATTCCATGAGAAAATACTTGCTTTGTTGTAGTGCCTCTCACATGAATTGTTTATGTAAGGAGTTAAGAAATTTGAGAGAGAAAATAGGAGCAAGTTAATAGGTCAAGAGAAAAAGAAGAGAGAATAATTAATGATGTTTTATTATTTTCAAAAAAATATTTTTTTTAATAAGGTGATGTGTAATTATTTCAATCATTAATTATTTTAAAGGTAGATGAGCCTATATTTTATTCTCTAAAGTGTACCTCCCATTTTAAAGGATCTAAATCTATATAAATTTGATTGAGTTATAAGTTTTTTATGATAAAAAGAAGTCCATTTAGGAAAATTGACTATAATAATACACTTTTACAAACTATTTATACAAATGGGACAATTTCTAAATTATTTATCTAAAAGGGACAGTTTTAAATATTTTATTAATTTTTAAATGAAAGTGAAACACACTTTACTTATGTAAAACGTGTATAAATTGAATACACTTTAGAGCATTTAACCTCCAATCATGTGTCCATTATTCATTGGAATACGCTTAAAAAAACATGAAATTAAATACGCTTTAAGGTCAAAAGCGTGCTCTCCTTCCCCACCTTCTTCTTGTTATGTTCCCCCAAGCCATAGTCTCGGTATCGGAGCTCCACCTTGCGAGGATTTCGTTGTATTCTTTGGTGATAATATATATACCAGCAATACTAAATTGAGGAAACACGAAATATTGTAAGTTCCGCCTCTATTATTTTTTTCTTTAATTCATAGGTTGTCATCGTATTCGAGGTTCAATCTAGACAAGAAAAAAATTGACAGAAGAAAGTAATTGACCAATCTTAATTCAGCAAAAGAGTACCATATTTTAATTCACAAAATTCAAAGAATCATAGATTCTAGAGAAATATAATATCAAAATATGACCCAACAAATAGAAGGCCGGGGGAGGGACGGACGAGAACACGCTTTAAGACTAAAGTGTATTTCTTGGGAACATGCTTCAGCCTTAAAGCGTGTTTTTAGGGAATACGCTTTTAACCCTAAAACGTGTTTAGTTTTATGTTTTTTCAACGTACTCTAGTAAATAGTTGACACACGATTGAGAGTTAAATGCTCTAAAATGTGTTTAATTTATACACGTTTTACACAAGTAAAATGTGTTTCACTTTCATTTGAAAATTAATAAAATATTCAAAACTACTATTTTTAAGTAAATAGTTTGAAAACTAAATCATTTATATAAATAGTTTATAAAAATATATTATTATGGTCAATTTGCCATCCATTTATTTCATAGATATTCTTTAAACCCTCGTAAGGAGTGCCATGCAAATTTGAAGCCAAGAATAAGTTAAACCCTGGCACATCTATTTCCTTCTCTATATGACTTAAACATATGTATAATTTTTTTAACTTCACTTTCAACTGCAAAAACATATAATTATTTTGTTGTGGAAAAATGACATTTAGGACTAGATTCAGGTATATATCAAGATATACAAACTTTACAAATCTTCACATTGGCAATATATAAAACCCACCATTATTTCCTCTACTTTCTCTCTCTAAAATTCAAAACTACCATTGATGAACTAGAAAAACCTTAACCAATCAGCCCTCTCTCAACTATAAGAACCACAACTTCTCTGCTTTGCTAAGAATTTTCCTATTTCTCCTCCACCATGAAAGACAACGTTTATTAATTTCTCTATCTAAAATGTTTTTCTCTCTAAAAGTCAGAAATTCACCATGGCTACCATTATTGCCACCTCTACAATTAACACTTTAAGTCTTGAACAAGACAACTGTTGATATTTTATTAAAAATAAATGTATTATATTATATGTTTAATGCCCTAACGGTTATATATGTTACAATTTCTCTACTCTCTATGTTTATTGTGTTTAAAGGTTTTTGTTATTAGCCTTAAAATCCATTCGGTTATGGTTCTGTAACTGCATTATAAAATGCTTTGAAGTGCTTTGATTGGCTGAATGGTTTTAGCTTTTAATTGACTATTTTATTTGTGCTTTGATTCTTTGTTTTAAAAGCTTACAATATTTATTTAATTGTGGCCAACAACTAGAATTTGAAAAGGTGGTACACTACACTATATATATGTGTATGTGCTTATACAATTGGTATGATGAGATATACATTTGTAAGTGCAACCTAATTGTAGTGTGTGCATATTATTTGTTTATATTGTGTGAGTAAACGCTTGGGTAAAGAAGGGTGTTGCAAAGAGTCCTTTCTTCCTGTTTGTACATAATATTGGAGGATAAACGGTGTGGCTACCGGGCTATTATATCCTGAAGGTAACGCGTCTAGAACTCGCTGCACCTAGTGGATATACTAAAAATCACCTGTGAGAGGCGTAAATTATTTTAAAGAAAGTGAGATACCTGTGCCTCATCCTAGTGCCACATCTCTAATTTTCTCCAACATATTGTTATTTTTTGTATTTTATTTTCTATTTTGTAAGCTTGGGAACAACAACAACCATATATCAAAGCTTCCTCACTTGCTAAGCTCAAAGCTCAACCCCAAAATCACCAGAACTCCCTTCAATAGTCACATCATGACTCCAGCCCTCTTTGCTAGAAAGTCTATCTTCCTCCATAACCATCATTAGCACTTCCTCTACAATTCCATCATTTTCTTGCATTTCACCACTACTAACTTCTCTACAGCCACCATGGCTGCCTTAAGCTCTGAGACATCTCTGTTATAGCCCCTAAGAGGCACTTCTATTGCTGAGCCCAAGGCTCCCTTCTACTTGCCTTGCCAAAGATTGTAATGTGAATCAGCTTGCTACACACCCTAACCCTAGGAGTGTTCATGATCCCTTGCTTGGAGTTGGAGGCCCGATGACTAGAAGCAGAGCTAAGCGAGTGAGAGAGGCATTGTTGAGCCTAGTCCAAGAGGTGCAGACCAAGGAAATAGTAGCTGGGCCAAGTTCATTCCTGAAATTCTCTATAAAGTCTAATTTTTAATTAGCTGATAAAGTCTAAGCGGCATTCCTGAAATTTTTTATACTCGTTTGAATTGATTAGATAATTAAGTTTTCTCAATTATATTGCATATGTAAATTGAGATATAGTCTGCCCAACTTGTTATCCTAACACTCCTAACTGCTGCGATTTTGAACTTTCAAATTATTGAATGAACTCATTTGGCTACAACTTGAATGAACTCATTATAGTCTGCCTAGCTTGTTCTGAATGTTAATCTGATGATGACATGAAAAAGCCCCAGGCTACATTTTCTACATCACCAGCAGCTGATGTCAAGGTGAGATCACTTGTATCCAGTCCCAAATAATTTTGGATGCAAACTTAGTTTGATCAATTCTTTCGTTTTTCTGATGGTTAAAAGCCCCAGGCTACATTTTCTGCATCACCAGCAGCTGATGTCAAGCTGAGATCACTTGTATCCAGTCCCAAATAATTTTGGATTCACCTTTTGCCAAATTATAATATTCAAGTCTCCCTATCACATATATATAATTAGATAGAAGATATCTAATATGTGTACTTGCAAGTTCACCCTTCTAATTCCGTCAAGAGTAAAATTATTTGCATATTAGTTTAGCTATGCAAGGCCTGAAACTTCCAGCCCAGCAGAGGTGGAGGGGGAAGGGGAACTAATTGTTGTGGAGAGCATGAGTGGTTTAACATTTGGAGATTAATGTGAAAAGAAAATTTTTTAAATAAATGTACACATTAGTGTAGCTAGTCCTGAAATCGGTAATGGATTGCAAATAGTCTTTCTAATTGGTTAGGATGGCAGATTGCTTCTTGATCAGAAAGTGAAAAGTTCAAGTCGTTTTGGTTATTTCAGGATATATATAATTGCAAAGACAAATATAAGTGTTCAATCTATTCACATTAAAATTTACCAGATATACACTCTACTTTGTATATGCTAATCAGATTATGCATTGACACGTGTTTGTTTAGTCTGGATGCAAACTTAGTTTGATCAATTCTTTCGTTTTTCTGATGGTTTTCATTGATCTGGACACTTTAAGCATTATTTATTTTAATTGAATATGGGTTGCAAGGTGTAAATAGCTAAGGCTATGGGATAGTTAGAAGTAAATTAAAGATGGGATGCCTATATATGCTTGTCAACTTCAAAATATATTTTCAATATAAGTTCTAGTAATTTCTTTAACTTTTCTCTTTAACAGTCACAAGTACCTTTTGTTATTAAATTTGAATATGGATGCATTGATGGCTGCCAAAGATCTTGATATAAGAATGATGCTTATTCCT
>QAOA01004871.1:0-15175 GCA_003255065.1 Cercis canadensis
CAATCAATGAACTTTTGACCATGTGTGTTCAAGAGGAAGAGAGATTAAAGCATGAGACACCTGAAAGTGTTCACCTGGTGACTTATGATAAGGGAAATGCCAAGAAGGGTATGAATGTCTCTAGAAAAGGCAAACGCCTTTTAGTGCAGAAACAAGGTGATAACATAGTCAAAAGGTGTTATTTGGAACAGCCTTTGATGGAACTCTATTTAAGACATATACATCAGTTTTCAAGGCTTCATTTCATAATTATCCCACATGCTCATTATCTGATAAAGCTTATCTCAGATAATGGGCCACTATTAGTTAGTTACTTTAAACATGGCTAACATTCTCCCACTTAGCCCATGTGGCTTTATCAAATAATTCCCTTGTGACAAACTTTAGTTTGGCCAAATTTCCTTAATGTCACTTTGTTGGTTATAAAATGCTTAATTAAAACTCTAAATACATGAATCACGATGGTCATGCTTATAAACAAAGCACTTCCTTCCATGTATCACGATGTACGATTATTCTAAATAAGCATTAAACTTTATGAATCACTCATTGAGAGTTGCAAAGTCTATTCCTAGAGAAGGGGGGGTGAATAGGAATTGTTAAAAAAAATGTTCATAAAAAGCAAATTCAAATCACAGATTTGTTTAAGAACTAGTTCTTACAAACTAGTTCTTTGACAAATACAAGATTTGAACACAGCGGAATAACTTAATGAACCATATAGAACAACACCAAAAATAATCCAGAAGATCATATATGAAGAGAAAGAAAATCTACAAAAGTCTTTATAGTGGTTCGGCTTAACATGCCTACATCTACTTCTCCCATGACATGAGATTCCACTATTCTTCAAGTTTATTTTTCCAAGCTTCTTCAAGCTTCACAACCATGGTTTTTGTTTTTCAAGCTAACCATGAACTCTCTCTTTCTAACTCACTAGAGATCATTCTCATGGATTTCTCCTATAGAAATCTAGATACAAAACCCAAGTATTTTGGTGTTGCCCCAAAGAAGAAACTCTCTTACAGAGTAGATATGATACAATGAAAATCTTGAAGCATGAAGAGATAACCGAGAGGAAGAAGAAGAAGAGCAAAGCTCTCAACAATGGCTTCCTTCTCTTTCTAAAATGTTTTCTTCTCACTGCTCTTCATACATAATCGAAACCCTTACACTATCTCTTGATAAATCCTCTTTCTTGTGCACGTGAGGTCCTTTGTAAAAAGGCTAAGAGGAGGTCTTCCACTAGCTGACACAAGGTCCATTATGCATAATGACTTTTTGTCTTTTTGTAAGAAAGAGACTTATCCTTATGTAAGATAAAGTAGGTGGAGTGTTTCTTGAAAAAGGAAACTATACATCAATCACTTCAAGGAGGACTTTCCAATCTCACTAACAAAACTCTTAGTTGGATTGTAAAAGGGTAAATTTGGCTGGAGAGTCCTTGACAAGCTTTGTCCACATTAGCAAAATTCGAAGCTCTCCTTATCCATAGACGCTTGATCACAAAGGCAAGAACTAGTTCTTAAGAACAAGTTCTTCAAGGCTTCAAATCTGTTCTAAATAAGATCTTAGAGAAAAATAACATAAATTAGAAATAACAAGACATTTTGTTATCATGAAAACAAGATCAGATACTTGTGGGGCTAATAATCTTCCCCTTTTTTATGATGACAAAAATGTAATCAAGAAAATCTCTCCCTGAGAATATGCCAAATAGAACTGTAAAACTAGTTCTCTAGAACTAGTTAACAAGAGGGAGTTTTCGCAAAAGATCTTTTNCTCTTAGTTGGATTGTAAAAGGGTAAATTTGGCTGGAGAGTCCTTGACAAGCTTTGTCCACATTAGCAAAATTCGAAGCTCTCCTTATCCATAGACGCTTGATCACAAAGGCAAGAACTAGTTCTTAAGAACAAGTTCTTCAAGGCTTCAAATCTGTTCTAAATAAGATCTTAGAGAAAAACAACATAAATTAGAAATAACAAGACATTTTGTTATCATGAAAACAAGATCAGATACTTGTGGGGCTAATAATCTTCCCCTTTTTTATGATGACAAAAATGTAATCAAGAAAATCTCTCCCTGAGAATATGCCAAATAGAACTGTAAAACTAGTTCTCTAGAACTAGTTAACAAGAGGGAGATTTCGCAAAAGATCTTTTCAATTTTCAAGAAATTATACCTAAGCAGTTCAAACAGACTAGTTCACATAATTTCTCTCCCTTTAGCATTATCAAAAATAGGGGTAACAGACATATCAGAGCAGTAAAAAAATCATCAATATAACAACCAAAATAGAACATTAACATATCAAAGAGCATTAACAGTATAGGGATCATCAATCAGTCAAGCAATATCAAGATGTATGATGCATGTATGACAGCAAAGACAATAGGCTGAAAAATAATGTTCTCCTGTGCTACATGTACAACTGAAAATTTATCAAAAGTTTGCAGAAAAATTAGATAATTTGATCAGAAGAAGAGGATTGTTGAGATGCAATGAGAACTGCCAGTTGAGCTTTGATGACTGCCATATCCTTTTCCATAGCTGCCAACTGAGCATTAGAGTTAAAAACTAGATTCTGAAAGAAGTTTAGGCGCCTGCCAATTTGATTTGCTAGCTCCTTTGGATTAACTAAAGCCACCCACTCTACATGATCAACTTCTTCAAATGGTTGAGTTGGAGGAACTTGTTTCTTGGCCTTCTTGGAGGGTTTAGAACTGGTTGAAGGTTTTGCAACATGCCTTTTTGTTTTGACAGAAGGAGAACTGGTTGATGCTGCATGTTTCTTTCCCTTTGCAGAAGATGGAGTTGGGGAAGGATTAGGTGAGGAAAAGGTAGCAGGAAGAGGTCTTTTAGGATCAGTTTGACAGGAAAGGGTTCAGAATCGAACTACTTGCACAGTTTGATAATTAGCGTACCATAGGGAAGACTAGTTTAGTCCTTGTCCCTTTAACTGAAGCAGCCATTGTACTTGAGATCAATCTTGGCAAATTTAAAGGTAGTTGATTCTTCAAATGATAGAGCAGATAAAGGTCAAGGGTAGAGAACTCACTATGGCTACCTATCCTTGGTAATAGGTGAGAAGTGATAATTTTGGCAAGTGTTCTGGTTATGGAATTGAAATAGTGAATGGATGGAGGTCTGCCCTGCCCTCTTTGATTAGGATGATCACAAATTGATGCCATTGCATCATCGAAGGAAATGAGTTCAGAGGGCCACACCTTTTGTACAAACCTTCCATCCCCTTTAACAGGCAACTTGAGTACATTAGCCAACACACGCTCAAATATAACCATTTCAACTCTAGCAACATAAGACTTCAAGTAAATAGTACCAAAATCTGAGCCTTTGAGAGGCTGCAGATGTGCATAGAGGAGTCTTATTACCTTGAGAATTATGGGTTCATCAATTTTGAGAATGTTGGACTACCCCATGATAGCAAATGCTTCTTCAATGGACTTTGTTGCATCAGAGATAGAATCCCATTCCACAATGTAGCCTGGTGCAATTGTTCGCTTGTCATAAAGCTTAAGGAAATTTTTCTCAGCAGCAGCATTCTCGAATATATTGGGATCTTACTCAGTTGAAGTACTCTTAGTCGTACTCTTTGATGCTTTTTTAGCAGTAGGACTCTTATTAGAAGAGTTTTTATCATAAATCCTTTTTTGTAGAAGTGCTTTTATTAGCAATTCTTTTAATAACAGCAGCAGGACTGGTCGATTTCGAAACAAGACTTTTGGTCTTAGTCCCTTTAGCCAAGAGGTGGATGCTTTTCTTTAAGAAGTAGGAGCTTTGGCCTTAGAGGGGTCTGAAGGTTTGGATGCTGAAGATGGTTCAGGTTCTCTAGAGGGAAATGACATTCGAGTGGAGTCAACTGGCGAGTCAGGAATGGATGATCTTTCTGATGGTTTAGGGATATTGTAAGAGATGAAGGAGATGGTGATCGAAAGGGTTTAAAAGCATGAGAAGGAGAGGGAATGAGAGATAGATGAGGTGTGGCTAAGGGAGAAGTAGAAGGTGGAGCTTAGAGAAGAAGCCATGGGAGCAAGGGTTCTGAGATAGGTTCAGGGATAGGTGAAGGTGGAGGAGAAGGCATTTTACCTTTGCCTTTATCAGAACTAGAAGCAAACCTCCTTGCTCTTTGAATTATAGGTTCAATGTCTTCCTACTTCTCTGAGGACGATGAATCTTCCACTTGGATGAGTTTCTCACGAGAAGAATCTACTTCAGCCTTTCCCTTGAACTGATCTTTCAATCTCTAATTTTCCCTTATTCTATCCATGATTATGGTAGTTAACAACCTAGCTTTATAGATTGGCAGTGAATGGAACACGAACAAGGACTCACTGAGGAAGAAGGAAGAATGTGCAGAAGTGATACGGGAAAGAGGGATAACAGGGAAATGAATGAATGCAGGAGGAAGATGAATAGTTAGGGTGAAAGATTTCAAAGGATAAAGGGAAAATGTAGCCCCAAAAGTGTATAGGAACAAAATGGTGTGTTTTGGCTAGAAAAGGAGGACCAGTCATGAGTTAAAACGCATGTTTTGGCCAAAGGCCAAAAAACGTGGGCCGAAAGGCAAAAGACCCAAATTTAACAAGAGAGATTTCAGCCCAACATGACATTAGTCCATTGTTTAAAGAAGAAAGCCCTTTTAGAAAATGAGTCCACAAAATATTATTGTCCACTAGAATTACTGAAGCTCTTTAGAATAAAGAAGCCCAATCAAAGATCAAAATTTTTAGAGAAATGACAACTTACAATATTTAAGAGAGATCAAGAAAAACATTAGGCACATAGAAAATATTGCCAAAATTTTGGATTCCCTTAAGACAAATTTCAGATGAAATGAGTACTAATCAGAAACATTCAACAACCAACCAAAATCCTTTATAAAAAATGAAATGCATATGAACAAGCATTATTCACACATACACAAGAACAATTCATCAAGATATATTTATCTTCCCCAATTCATGCCTCAGGAGACAGAATCTTTATTCAGCTAATGGTTTAGTAAAAATATCAGCAAGCTGATCTTTAGTGTTAATAAAAGAAAGTTCAATGTCACCCTTAAGAATATGATCTCTAAGAAAATGATGCTTTATGTCTATATGCTTGGTCATAGAGTGGTGAAATGGATTTCTTGCAATGTTTATGGCACTTGTATTATCACACAGCAAAGGAATCTTGTTTATAATTATATTATAATCAACAAGCTGTTGTTTCATCCATAACACTTGTGAACAGCATAGTCCATCAGCCATGTATTCAGCTTCAACTGTTGATTGAACAACTAAATTTTGTTTCTTAGATTGCCAAGAGACTAATGCTCCTCCAAGAAACTGACAACTTCCACTTGTGCTTTTTCGATCAATAGAACAACCAGCATAATCAGAATCTGTATAAGAAACTAGTTCAATAGAACTAGTTCTACTGAACCATAAACAAACATTCACATAATTTATTAGATATCGAAAAATTCTTTTGACAGCCGTCAAATGAGATTCCTTTGGATTAACTTGAAATTTGGCACATGCACAAACAGAGAAAATAATATCTGGCCTACTAGCAGTCAAATACAGCAAAGATTCAATCATACCTCTATACCTTTTTTCACAAATAGATTTGCCTTTTTCATCCAGAACTAGTTTTGTAGTAGGACTCATAGGAGTTGAAATACCTTTTGTATTGTCCATGTCAAAATGTTTGAGTAGCTCTCTTGTGTACTTGGATTGATTAATGAAAATTTCATCTCTGATTTGGTTCACTTGAAGTCCAAGGAAGAAATTAAGTTCTCACATCATACTCATTTCAAATTCACTCTTCATTAGAGTCTCAAAATACTTGCACAACTCATTATTAGTTGATCCAAAAATGATGTCATTAACATAAATCTGAACTATGATGATATTATGAGATAATCTTTTGGTAAACAGAGTGGTATCAACTTTCCCTCTTAAAAAATAATTTTTCATAAGAAACTCATTGAGTCTATCATACTAAGCTCTAGGATCCTGTTTAAGACCATAGAGAGCTTTGGAGAGTTTATACACATGATTAGGAAAGTCTAAGTTTTCAAAACTAGGAGGCTATTTAACAAACATTTCCTCACTAATATAGCCATTTAAAAAAGTACTTTTTACATCAATTTGAAAAACTTTAAAACCTTTAAAAGATGCAAATGCAAAAAGCATTCTAATGGTTTCTAATCTAGCTACAGGAGCAAAAGTTTCTTCAAAATCTATACCTTCATGCTGATTAAAGCCTTGAGCTACCAATCTTGCTTTTTTTTTTCACAATCTTGCCATCCTTATCAAGCTTATTTTTGAAAACCCATCTTGTGCCAATGATTGTGTGACATTTTGGTTCAGGTACAAGAGTCCAAACTTGGTTCCTTGAGAACTGATTTAATTCTTCTTGCATTGTCATGATCCAAGCCTCATCTTGTAATGCCTCACCAATTTTGGTAGGTTCGAACATGGATAGTAGAGCTAAGTTCACATGCTTATCTCCAAGAGATGCTTTTGTACTAATCCCTCTTTCCAAGTCACCTATCACTTTTTCAATTGGATGATCTTTTAGAATTCTGGTTTCTTTTGGCAGTGAGTTTTTCAAATTTTTTTGTGAGGCTTCTTCTTGAACTGGTTTTGAAAAATCTAATTCTATGTGAATTGAGTCACAAGGAATTTGATCTGCTACTTTTTCTTGATTGCTCTCTTCCTTAGAGGATTCTTTGATACTTTCCTGCACTATCTCATTTTCCTCAAGAGTATTTGAAACAAAAGGACAGTTAGATTCATCAAAGACCACATGCATTGATTCTTCTACAATGAGAGTTCTTTTATTAAAAACTCTAAATGCTTTGCTAGGAAATGAGTAACCCAACAAAATGGTTTCAGCAGATTTAGAATCAAATTTTCCCAAATGCTCTTTTCCATTATTTAATACAAAACATTTACAGCCAAAAGCATGAAAGTAGCTCACATTATGTTTTCTCCCTTTCTAAAGCTCATATGGAGTTTTCTTCAAAATAGGCCTAATTAAGCATCTATTCAAAATATAGCATGTTGTGTTTACAGCTTCAGCCTAAAAGTATTTTGGCTAATTATTTTCGCACAACATAATTATGCCCATCTCAACTAGAGTTCTATTTGCTAGGCAATGAGTAACCCAACAAAATGGCTTCAGCAGATTTATAATCAAATTTTCCCAAATGCTCTTTTCCATTATTTAATACAAAACATTTACAGCCAAAAACATGAAAGTAGCTCACATTATGTTTTCTCCCTTTCTAAAGCTTATATGGAGTTTTCTTCAAAATAGGCCTAATTAAGCATCTATTCAAAATATAGCATGTTGTGTTTACAGCTTTAGCCCAAAAGTATTTTGGCAAATTATTTTCGCACAACATAATTATGCCCATCTCAACTAGAGTTCTATTTTTCCTCTTAACCACACCATTTTGTTGGGGAGTTCTAGGACAAGAAAAAATATGCTGGATTCCTTGATTTTCACAAATTTTTTTGAACAATTTGTTTTCAAATTCTCCGCCATGATCACTTCTAATTGAGGTGATAGCAAAACCTTTTTCATTTTGCACCTTTTTGGTAAAGTTTTCAAAGACCTCAAAAGTTTATGAGCAAGAAAGAAAACCCAAGTGAACCTTGAAAAATTATCCACAATGACTAAACCATATATATTTTTTTTTTCCCATTTAGACTAGATGTAGATGCTAGTCCAAAGAGATCCATATGGAGAAGTTGGAGTGGCCTAGAAGATGACAATTCTTTCTTAGATTTGAAGGAGGATTTGACTTGTTTACCTTGCTGACAAGCAACACAAATCTTGTTCTTTTCAAACACTAGTTTAAGTAAACCTAAAACTAGTTCTCTCTTAGAAAGCTTAGAAATTAATTTAAAGTTTGCATGTCCAAGTCTTCTATGCCACAACCAAAAATTATTGTTTTAAGAAGAAAAACATGTTTCTCTTTTAGATTTCAAAGAATCTCCAGACACATATACATTAGAACTTCTTTGGCCAACTAACAAAACATCATCAGAATTTTTCTTGTGAATAATACAATGAGTAGTTTCAAAAATAATCTTGTGATCTTTATCACAAAGCTGACTTATGCTCAACAAATTATACATCAAACCTTTGACCAAGTAGACATTGTCAATGAGTAGATTAGGAGGAATTTTGATTTTACCTAATCTGACAATTCTACCTTTGCTATTGTCACCAAAAGAAACATCTCCTAAATCCACTTTGTTAAAGGAGACAAACTTTGAAGGATCTCTAGTCATGTGCCTAGAGTAGCCACTGTCTAGATACCAACAATCACTTTTGGCTTGATAGCAAACCTGCAATAAGATCACAGAGGCTTAGGTACCCAAAATTCTTTAGGTCTTTTCATGTTAGAAGCAAATGTGTCTTTAGGCACCCATACCATCTTTCTTGCAGCACAAAGTTTCTTACAGGAGTATGCATTAGAAAAATGTCCTACACAGCCACAGTAAAAGCAAGTTCCTTTAGAAAAGGAGTGTGTGGAGGAAGCTTTGACAAAAGAGTTTTTTGGAACCTTTGAAGTGCTAGGCTTAACATAACCTAAACCAGTTCTATCATTACTTACTCTTTGCTTTCCTAAGATGGAATTCAAATTATTTATTACTTTAACAAACTTAGCCAAGTCTCCAGACAATTCATTTACTTTCCTTTTCAATTTGTCATTTTCATTTTTGAGAGAAGAAGTAAAGTGATTTTCCTTTTCAAAAGTGTCATTTTGATGTTGAAGAGTTTTAAGTTTATCACCCAAGTCAACATTATCCTTTTCAAGTTCATCTATCACATTAATCTGACTTTTTATGATTTTCTTAAAAGC
The DNA here is from genome assembly GCA_003255065.1 of Cercis canadensis. Taxonomy (NCBI): domain Eukaryota; kingdom Viridiplantae; phylum Streptophyta; class Magnoliopsida; order Fabales; family Fabaceae; genus Cercis; species Cercis canadensis. The sequence goes on from QAOA01004871.1 coordinate 8,891, forward strand.
AGCAAGTTTTGCTAATCTTTTCTCATAATCAAAAGATAAATCATCAAAATCATGACTTAGTTCATCATAAGTAGGAAGGAGTTCAAAGTCTAGATCACTTACCTCATGTTTTTCTCCAAAACTTTCTCCTGTTGCCATAAGATATAAATTGGCCAGATTTTCCTCTTCTGATTCATCACTCTCTGAGGTTGAATCTTCATCACTCCAGGTAGCCACCATAGCTTTCTTCTTCTCCTTTCTGAAGAACCTCTTCTTGTTGAGGTTTGGACATTTAGGTTTAATGTGACCTGGTCTTTTGCATTCATAGCAGATGATAGGCTCCTTGTTGCTTTCTCCCTTAGTGAAGTCTTTGTGACTTTTTCGTGGAAATCTCTTCTTCTCTTTTCTTTTCCTCATCATATCAATAACTCTTCTTGTCACCAATGCTACATCATCATCACTAAAAGCTAGTTCTCTTTGAGTAATAGTCTCTGAAACAGTAGAAGCAAGAGCTAAGCTCTTTATTCTTTCTCCTACCATGTTCTTTTTTTCCATAATCAACATCTGATATGATTCAAGAGTGCCTCTTAAAGACTCTACAGTTAGTTTATTAGATTCTGCAAATTGGAGCAAGACGGTTACTTTAGAGTCCCATTTTTCAGTGAGACATCTTAGAATCTTCTTGACTTGTTCTTTTTAAATGTAGATTCTTCCAAGACCTTTTAGACTATTGATGATGCTGAAGAACTGAGCAAAGAAAGAATCCAGAGATTTATCTTGAGTCATGTGAAACATTTCATACTTTGTAGAGTAGATATCAATCTTTGCTTTTTGGACATGGCTTGTTTCTTCGTGATTGGCAGCGAGTCTATCTCACATTTCTTTTGCAGTATTGCAAGAAGCAATGTTCTCATATTCAGTAACAGATACAACACACATAATGTTTTACTTTGCTTTAGAATTGAGAGTGAATCTAAGCTTATCTTCAGTGGTAAACTCATGTTTTTCTTTTGGGACATTAGCACATTCAACCACTTTGATAGGATGTGTGAGACCATTTCTGACTATTTGCCAAATTTCATAGTCGATTGCCTCAAGATACATTTCCATACGTTGCTTCTAGTAGGGACAGTTTTCTCCATTGAAGTATGAAGGCTTATGAGAAGAATGAGACTCATTTTGGTTGTTCATGGTACCTGCAACACAAACTTAATAGGATCTTTAGCTCTTGGTCAGTTAGACCAACAAAGATAAGATGAGCACTAGCTCTGATACCAATTGAGAGTTGTAGAGTCTATTGCTAGAAGGGCGTGAATAGGAATTGTTAAAAAAAATGTTCATAAAAGGAAAATTCAAATCACATATTTGTTTAAGAATTAGTTCTTTGACAAATACTAGATTTGAACACAACAAAATAACTTAATGAACCATATAGAACAACACTAAAAATTATCCAGAAGATTAGAGATGAAGAGAAAGAAAATCTGCAAGAGTCTTTATAGTTGTTCAGCTTAACATGCTTACATCCACTTCTCCCATGACATGGGGTTCCACTATTCTTCAAGTTTATTTTTTTAAACTTCTTCAAGCTTTACAACAAGTTTATTTTTCTAAGTTTCTTCAAGCTTCACAACTGTGATTTTTGTTTTTCAAGCTAACCATGAACTCTCTCTTTCTAACTCACTAGAGATCACTCTCATGGATTTTTCTCATAGAAATCTAGATACAAAACCCAAGTGTTTTGGTGTAGCCCCAAAGAAGAAACTCTCTTACAGAGTAGATATGATACAATGAAAATCTTGAAGCATGAAGAGATAATCGAGAGGAAGAAAAAGAAGAGCAAAGCTCTCAACAATGACTTCCTTCTCTTTCTAAAATATTATTTTCTCACTATTCTGCATGCATAATCGAAGCCCTTTCACTATTTCTTGATAAATCCTTTTTCTTGTGCATGTGAGGTCCTTTGTAAAAAGGCTAAGAGGAGGTCTTCCACTAGCTGACACAAGGTCCATTGTGCATCATGACGTTTTGTCTTTTTGAAAGAAAGAGACTTGTCCTTGTATAAGATAAAGTAGGTGGAGTGTTCCTTGAAAAAAGGAAACTATACATAAGTCACTTCAAGGAAGACTTTCCAATCTGACTAATACAACACTTAGTTGGATCGTAAAAAGCTAAATTTGGCTGGAGAGTCCTCGACAAGCTTTGTCCACATCAGCAAAGTTCGAAGCTCTCCTTATCCATAGACGCTTGATCACATAGGCAAGAACTGGTTCTTAAGAACAAGTTCTTTAAGGCTTCAAATCTATTCTAAATAAGATCTTAGAGAAAAACAACATAGATTAGATATAACAAGACATTTTGTTATCATCAAAACAGGATCAGAGACTTGTGGGGCTAACACTCATTATGAGTTCATTATGGGTCCAATTTTATTAATCAAAACAGGTCAAGCTTTAGTCATAAAATAAAACTTGAATGCGCATATAACTTTATGTTTTTACACAATGACTAAATGTCAAAGAAAAATACAAGACATGATAACAATCAATTTGAGCTAATAAGCCCCATATTTTCTACATGATCCTTAAATCCTTTAATCGGCATGCCTTTAGTTAAAGGATCAACAATCATCAACTTGGTGCATATATGCTAAATGTCAACAATCTTGTCCTTGACTTTGTCTTTGATCATCAGATGCTTTATATCAATGTGTTTTGTTTGGCCTCCAATCTTGTTATTCTTCACAAAGAATACAGCAGCCAAATTATCACAATGAATCTTTAGTGGCCTTTTAATGGAATCAACGATCTTTAGGCCAGATATGAAGTTCTTTAGCCACACTGCTTGTGATGTCGCTTCATAACACGCAACAAGCTCTGCTTCTATCATGGATGGTGCAACAAGACTCTACTTTTTTACTTCTCCAGGATACAGCTCCTCTAGCTAGTACAAAAATATATCCTGAAGTAGACTTTAAAGAGTCTATACATCCTCCATGATCGGAATCTGAATATCCGATCACTTTCAAATGATAAGAATGTTTGTACGTTAACCTGTAGTCTTTGGTTCCTTGCAGATATCTCATAACCCTTTTAGCAGCTTTCCAATGCTCCATGCCAGGGTTACTTTGATATCTTACCAATATTCCTATTGCAAAGGCAATGTCAGGCCTGGTGCAAACTTGTGCATACATCAAGCTTCCCACTGCTGAAGCATATGAGATCTTTTCCATCTGATCATTTTCCAATGTGTTCTAGGGACACTGACGTTGACTAAATTTTTCCTCTTTGACTATGGGTGCAGCTATGGATGAACAATCTTTCATCCTAAATCTTTCCAGAACTTTTTCAATGTAGGTTTTTGTGATAGTCCCGATGTCCTTAAGGATCTACCTCTGTAAATCTCTATGCTAATGATATAAGAGGCTTCACCCATATTCTTCATATCAAAGTTTTGAGAAAGAAATAGCTTAGTTTCTTGCAAAAGCCCTAAGTCATTGCTTGCAAGTAAAATATCATCTACATATAGGACTAAGCATATGAATTTGCTTCCACTAATCTTAAGGTATATACATTGATCAACGATGTTCTCTATAAAAACATAAGAGAGAACAACATTGTAAAATTTAGTATACCATTGGCGGGATGCTTGCTTTAGCCCATATATGGATTCCTTAACTTGCAAACCAAGTGACTACCTTTTTGACTTTCAAATCTTTCGGGTTGACACATGTATACCTCTTCCTCAAGTTCTCCATTTAGGAATGCCATTTTCACATCCATTTGATGTAATTCTAAATCAAAATGGGCAACTAAGGCCATGACTATTCTAAATGAATCCTTCTTTGATACTGGAGAGAAGGTTTCATGGTAATCAATGCCTTCCTTTTGAGTGAATCCTTTAGCTACAAGTCTTGCCTTGTGTCTCTCAATGTTACCAAAAGGATCCCTTTTGGTCTTATAGACTCATTTACATCTTACTATAGATGCCTTTTTCGGTAATTCAATAAGGTCCCAGACTTGGTTTTTAGCCATAGATTTCATTTCTTCTTTGATGGCATTATACCATTTTATGGAATCTATATCACTCATGGCTTGTGAAAACGTATTTGGATCATCTTTAGATCCAACATCATAGTTGTCGATGACCAATATTTGAGCAACCTGCACAGGGGGTAAAAGCACAGTTAAGGAGGCCAGAGCTGGATCTCAAGGAGGCCAGAGCTGGATCTCCGGCGCTACCTCCGACGCTTAAGTTAGGAAAATTGGCCATGGAGTGAGAGGAAACCCCAGAGAAAAGGAATCCTGAGAGTGTACCTTTCATCTGAGCTTTGGAAGGATTATGTAGAAGAGTGCATACAGGGGTATTTTGGTATTCTTACTGTAGCAATGGGTCATGAATTTATTGAGTATTAACACTTGCCGCCCAAGTCCAATGACTTGAGGGAGTTAAAGCATTGAGACTGAAGTTTAAGTCCTGTAAAGTGAGCATATTTGGCTTTTGAAGCTTTGTTAGGCAAGTAGATATAAAACTTTTGAGTATGCAATGTCATCCAACTAGAATGCATTTGGAATAAGTTTGCGCTGGGGGTTGTACCCTCTTAGTGAGAATTTGTCATGCTTTATGAAGCTGTCTTAGATTTGTAGGTATTTAAAATAATCATGCATCAAGTTATCTGAACTATGTAGCCAATAAAATACTGAGCTCAAGCTCTTAATGTGACAATATGCAATTTCTAGCATTGAAAGAAATTCTTTAACAGGTAAAATAATTTGCATGATCATAATGAATAGTATAATAATAAAGCATTATGAAATTGCATCATTAGATCGGGTTTTAGAGAATTTTCTCTGTTGTTTCATGGGTTTTTGGTCCTAAGCTGTGTGTTTCCAACTCCCTAGCTCCTTGCCTCTCATATGTTTTGAGATTTGTAGCCCTTGCATCTTAATAAAAGAGATCATATGCTCTTCATTTGTACATAAATTCTATAGGCAACAAGTTCTATTTAAAAATTGGTGTAGCATGTGAAGTCTAGCGCATGAGGTTACATGAGTATAATCAGCAAACCAATGTTTAAGTCAAGAGCTGTATGGAAAAGTTGGATGAATATATTACATGCAAATAATGCATCAAATTGGCTAATTTCAAATTAGCAACTAGTCACAATAATTTAGGGAATGCAAGCAGTAAAAATATAGTTCTTCGTTCAGGCTACTAGGTACTTCTTATCTGCAAAGAGGTTGGGTTGAGGTCGGCTTAGTAGAAGCCTTGACCAGAAAGTGATATGTTAGAGAAAGTGATGTAGCATTTAGTATAAACTGTTGTACATGGCGAGTAATATATTAGAAACACGTATTATGATTGTATGCTCACTAAAAATCATATGATATCAGACCTGCCATATAGAGATAATTATGCTTTTATGCATTCGAATAATTGCACCTATATGCATTTCAGAAATTTATAGCATCCATTCAGACAAATATAGTGTCTGAGTATATATATATATATATTTGCATCATTTCCCAATTCAGCAACTCGTGCCAAATGGAAAATGTAAAATCGCCACTTACAATAGTAAGTAGTGTGCATTTAGAATACCTTGACCCGAGGTAGTTTGTTGGAGGTCGTTGATTCTTCAACTTGATATGTGCACTCGTAGTTGATGTTGCAACCGACTTGGAAGACATTGGTCCTTTGAGGGCATTGGCCCTTGAGCTTGTGTTAGAGCTTGAGCTCGTTTTAGAGCTTTGAAGGACATTGGTCCTACTTGGGTTTGCACTTGTAGTGGAAGTTACAAACAAAAGTCGGTTTGCACTCGCGATGGAGGTTACAAACAAAGGTCAGTTTGCACTCGCAATGGAGGTTGCAAACAGAGATCGTTTGTTTTGGCTTCTATAATTCTTTGGGTGGAGTGCTTTTTTGCATTTTCCTCAAAATTCAAGAGAAGGTGAAATGCACTAGCTCATGATATATATCAAATTTTGAAATTTGATGATTATGAACTTTACTAACTCAAGATAGATAAAAATATGCAAAGCTTATTGGTATGGAATAATCAAATAGTAAGAATGTGTAAGTGTACATTAAGAATACCTGAAGTTAGATAGGTTTGTTTGCATATTTAAACATTGAATGCTAAGTGGGGCAATGTTGCCCTTGAGGAGCTTTCTTTATTGGGTTCTCAGTCTTTCCCAACTTCTGACTTGGAAGTGGCTTCAACTCTGTTTTAAAGTTAGGCTTTATTAACTAATTACACTTCAGTGCTTGTGAAGGGCCTTGGTCTTTGTTTGTTCATCCAGTCCT
>QAOA01004874.1:0-12232 GCA_003255065.1 Cercis canadensis
TTAAATAATATAATACACTTATTTCGTAATAAAGGGGTGAGGAATTTTTAAAAAAAAAATAAAGAGGTATAATAGTCATTTTAATATATTTTCTCTCTAAACCCCCCCAACTTGGAGGAACACAAAAATGGATCAAAAAATGAGTGTGAGGGTTACATCTTACCTACCGGTCTCCTCTCCTTTTTTAAGATAAAACTTTCAAACAAGGGAAAGTGAAGCTTTATTCCTTCCCTCTTCTTTCATTTCCCCTCCAAAGTAATTCCCAAACAAACCCTTAAGTTGAAGAGAACCATTTGTTTGTTGGAATAATCCAATATAAAAACGCCTTTGCTTTATATATTCACACGAGTTGTTGTCGGTGACATGAAATGTAGCTCATACGTTTTAGTCCATGTGCGTATATAAACATACACATGATAAGGATATGAATTGAAAGAGTTAAATTTTTGCTATCAACTAGTTTGAATCATCTCATAATTATAAAATTTACATTATATAAAAAAAATTATTTAATAGTGTAAATGTTACATGATAAAATGAGATTTTCAAAACACTCTCTCACACAAAGTTACAACTATATGTGTCTCGATAGTGGAATCTTTGGAGCAAGAATGGCTCGTCCTAGATTTGGTAAGTCTTGTTCCATCTAAAAGTTGAGATCAAACCCTAATTTTTGAGTTACCAAAAAAAAAGAATGTTATGTGGTCTTACACCCGAATTATACCAAATGTTTCCTTAAAATTAATTAGCATTATTCCTTCTTCCTAATCGTATTGTGAGTTGCAATGCTTACGCTGTAATTTAGGAACAAAAGCTGGCGACCCGTTCTCATCTATCTTAAGAGGTCAAAATTATTTTGGGATAAAGACCACAGAAAATGGTAAAGGCATCTTCTATCTTCCTTTGCAAGAAATATTTGATTATTGGGGAGAGCTCTTCACACACAACTATGAGCCAACTAATCATCCATTTTTAAATTTAATCCCCGTACGTATCAATGTAACTAATCCAATAATTATCAGATCATGTTCTTAATTAGAGATTAATCTACAAAAATGGGTACGTTACTCAATAATGATTGTATAATATATGTTAATATAATTAATAACTAATTTCAAATAATTGTATCTTACACGCATTTCTGCCTACGTGTACGGCTGTACGCCCGTTCCTTCTATTTTTGGTTTGGAAAATTCTAAAAGCATCGAAATTGCTTCCTTGATTAAGTTTAGAGAAATTATTCGTGTACGTATAAGGTGTAGAAAAATATAATTTTAAATTATTTATAATATATTTCGACTTCAATCAATATACACCTTCTGTGTTCCCTTCACCAAAAGTTCATTTGGGCCATATAATAGTCAGAACCATCAGATTCAAAAGTTCCACTTTGCTTAAAATACTAAGTCTTGGACTTGTTTTTTCTTTGTGTGTTCCCTTCACAAAACTCAAGGTTTAGATAAGAAATGTGTTGCCAATTCAAATCATGGAAATGTCAACTCTCAAGCCTTTCACTTGGTGTCTATATATAGGAACCATAAAGTTGCCTGAAGAAAACACACAAACAAATTGGTCTATCAAATTATCCAAATTGCACATTCTCATATATAATCTCAGGTTTTCTTATCTTAGGTTTCTCTGAGTTCCACCTCAACATGAAGCTCTTCCTGTTCTCGCTAGCATTGGCTTTTGGTCTCTTAGCTTCTTCTTTGGCTTCAGCTGCTATAGTAGAACACACATTCGTCGTAATTGTTTTCTTCATTAATTTCATTTTCTTCTCCCATTACAGTTCAGAACCCTTAATGATCTTATTGAATTTTCGTTAATAAACTGAAATTTCTTGTGTGTGTTGCAGGTGAAGAACATGACAATCGAGCGCTTATGCAATAGTTAAGTCACAGAAGAAGAGATTATGTTCCACATTTTCCACTTGCTTCCATTCAGATAGTGCATTTTTTTGGGAAAATTGTAGGACGAAAGTATAGGGTAAAATAATAGGATTCAATAGAGCATTATTACTATATTGAAGATAAACCTTGATGCTGACTTACATATATAAGAATAAGCCTAGAAATCATTACGACTTGACCCAAACAGCAGCATTTATGGCACTGAGTGTGGAGTCCTTCCCATACCTAAAACAGCATTGAACCCTGCTTATCTTATCTATTCTTCAAATGTCAAAGTTAAATCATTTTTGTAGCCTTAGGACACCTTTGGTTCATGGAATCAATCTTTTATATATTCTTTGCTTCCATTAAGAAAGGAATTCTAATTAATTCTCTAAATATAACTACAATTATATTTAAATTTAAGAATCAAGAGGAATCAAATTTCAATTCCCTTTGAGACGATGTCAATGGTGAAAACAACTACATCGAAAAATAATTTAAATTTTAAGAACAAAATTGATATAAAATAAATTTTGAGGATAAAACTGAAAACTGATTGATAATTTAATGACCAAAAATATAATTTTTGGACTGAAATATATATTCCTTTTACCATATGTTTTAAATAATTTGAGACGATGTCAATGGTGAAAACAACTACATCGAAAAATAATTTAAATTTTAAGAACAAAGTTGATATAAAATAAATTTTGAGGATAAAACTGAAAACTGATTGATAATTTAATGACGAAAAATATAATTTTTGGATTGAAATATATATTCCTTTTACCATATGTTTTAAATATACCCTTTGTCCTATAAATATAAGAATTACATCCCTAAATTTCCTTAAAAAAAATAATCCGTACTAAACTTTGATCTCTATGAGAAAAAAATCATATGAAACATTCAAATCAACAACTGAGATCATTGCTAGTAAATAAATAAATTCAAATATAGTTTTGATGCCTCTTGAAATAATATATTTATTGTAAGAGAACATGTTATTTCAGTAATAAATTTTTTAGAAAATTATTATTAAGGAACTTAAATAAAAAAAAATTAGGTAAGTTCTAAAGTTAGATCTTATTCCACTTTAATTACAATATATAATTATACTTCATGACTAGCAATCACTTGTAATTCTACATGACCAGTGATCATTCTGTTTTTAATAGTCACACATTGACAAATAAAGATCACAGAATAACCATTGGTCATATAAAACTTTAAATAACCATTAATCAATAACTAAAATGAAATAAAGTGTAACTTTGAAATCCATCTAAAATTCTTTTTATTTTTTGAGTTCCTTTAGAATAATATCTTCAACAATTTTTTTAATATAGAACGGCTTCTCTAATCATGGACAAACTCAAAACATTCATATTTTCCTGAAGTATTATATACAATTAGCCTTTAACGCTCACATCAGCAAACTATATATTATTACTATAAAAACTTGGAAATAGTCAACCATTAATTAATTGGCCATAGAGGTAATTGCGGCAATTAAGGTGCAAGTTAATTGCTTTCCTTCATGAATGGAAAATGTTGACTGGTGGGTATCAATCTTGAATGGAAAACCATAAGGATTCTTTTTTAGTCGAAGAAAGCTTAAATCCCTTTAAACCTTTAACTTTCTATAAATTATCTGAATTATAATTTGAGTAAACCTACATTTGAGTCCTCGAAAGATTGGAGTTTCAATAAAATCATCCTTAAAAGATACATAACTACAAATTGGTCTTCGAAAAATAAGACATCTATAACAAAATAATCATCCGTTAGTGAGATATGTTAACAGGTAATAGAATTATTAACGTGTCACCGTTAAATGCTTATATGACATATTAAGGACCACGTGGATTATAAACTCAAACAACAACACAAAAAAAAAAAAAAAAAAAANCACAAGCATCTTTACGCCACATCACTCCCCAAACCGTATATATAAGTTATAAATCCCTCTCACTCCTTTGCAAACTTCAAAACGCGCCAACAAAACTCAAGTATCAGACTCATATATTTTCGAACAGATATGTCCTCCTCCAAGAGAGCTAGAATCACCGGAGCTCCGCCCACCCCCCAACTTCTCGGCGCCGCCTCACAAGCGAGCAAGAATTCTCCATTATCGTTGCCACACTCACCAACGTTGTTGCTGGTTCCATATACTTCTGAAGATGCTTCATAATTTGCTTCATTGAATGACCATTTCATGCCTAGTTGTTTCATTCCACATTTCAGGAGCAATGATAGAGATTTCTGACTCCAAATCTTCTCGCGGTGATCGCATTGCTCATATATCTGGCACACCTGAACAGAAGCGTGCAGCTGAAAACTTGATCCAGGCATTTATTATGGCCACCTGAGTTACAGGAGTGCTTTTTGGGATTGTGAAGGTGAAAATTTTAATTCTTGAAACATGTCCTTTTTCCTCTCCTTAGTTCCTTTAGGTTGACCTGGACCTGAAGAGGGTATATTCTCTAGGCTTCTTCAACTCGGCTCCTGCTTCTTCCATAACAGTATCTAGCAAGATCATGCCTGACGACTCATTGCTGGCAAGGGCATATGCATAGATATTTTTTCATTTTGGACATCACCACAAATGTAATTGGTTGTTTTTGAGAGACCATTCTTTCATATATCATGTACCTGAAAGGGAGGACATTGGATATTATCTTTTAGATACAATTAACTTACCAAGCAGAAAGGACCGGGTAGCTCTAAATGTTTTAGTGTACCATTTATATGTCATGCATTGTCCTCGTGTTCATATAATCATGTCATTCTGTAATTTTATCATCTACCACAAGGGTTAAGGCACCTACATGCAAAGGGAATACCAATGGCCTTGGCAATTGGGTATAGTTTTTCTCTCATGCGTTGATATTCTTTACCTTTTTTCTTTTCTTTTTCTCTTTGGGTGCAGAAAAAGATATTTATTTCACTTCGTCATTTTATTGGTCTTCAGCTTCTTCTATGTTTATATTTGGTGCTGTAAGATTTAAAGAATTTTTTATGCAGTTTTATTAATATACCCTTCTACTGTTCTCACAGGCGACACTTTGAGTTGAAAACACAAGGACATGGTGAAATCTTTTCTTTGATGCATCATCATGTTTTTGGTGATGATCCAGAAGTTAAACAAGGCAAACCATCACCAGATGTATTTCTTGCAGCAGCCAAGAGATTTGAGGTATACCCATTGTATGAGTATTATACACTTCATTGCTTATGAATTATCTGCCAGTTGCAGGATTATGCATGCCTTTTCTTTTCCTCATTTGAATTTGCCCTTGGGTTCATTTTATTCATTGATTTGTTTTAAAATTGATATATCTGTTGAATTTGAAATCATATTTGATGTTGTTGTTTCCCAGTTGATTTGTTAAATTTGGAAGAATTTATAATGATATTAAAGTTCATGGCAAATTGCTGGTCAACAGGGTGGACCAGTAGATCCAAGTAAACCTCTTGTGTTTGAAGATGCGCCTTTAGGAGTTCTTGCAGCTAAAACTGCTGGGATCCAAGTAAACCTCTTTTTATCCTTATTTCTATTTCTATTACGTGCAATCAATTGGATACTCTCAAGAGTCGAGGTGATATTAAATTTTTCCTTCCTAGCTAAGTGGAAAGTACAATTTTTCTTCCTTTTGCACCGGTTATCTAGTTTCTTCTTCTCATCCGGGAAAAAGTTGCAGCCCAAGCACCCATCGATTTTGCATTCACGGCAAGTTTCGATATTGGCTGCGGCTGGCGCCATCCGGTCCCCGTAATCGAATCTGGTTTCGATACCTGCGGTGGCACACTCAGATGTTTGCGGGAAGAGAAATTCGTGCGTAAACTCAGAGGTGGAGGAGAAGGTGGTGGAACCAGCAACAGCGTTGGTGAGTGCCGCGACGATAACGGAGAATTCTTGCTCGCTTGTGAGGCGTTGAGGCGCGCCGAGAAGTTGGGGGTGGGAGGAGCTCCGGTGATTCTAGCTCTCTTGGGGGAGGACATATCTGATTGAAAATATGAGTATGATACTTGAGTTTTGTTGGCACGTTTTGAAGTTTGTAAAGGAGTGAGAGGGGTTTATAACTTCTATATACGGTTTGGGGAGTGAGGTGGCGTAAAGATGTTTGTGCCCTTTTCTTTTTTTTTTTCTGAGTTTATAATTCACGTGATCCTTAACGTGTCATATAAATATTTAACGGTGACATGTTAACAATTCGGTTACTTGTTAATAGATCTTACTAATAGATGATCATTTTGTTATGGATGTATTATCTTTCGATGATCAATTTATAATTATATATCTTTCGAAAATTTAAATATAAATTTACTCTTATATTTTTCATCTCACAATTCCTCTAAAACCATAAGGATTCAGATGCAAGTTAAATTTGTGCCATGTATTTTTTTTTATGAGAAAAAGGATTTAATTTTTTATTAAGTATTTTCATCATTTTAAAAACCCATTTAAAAAAAAAAAAGTCATATTAATCTTTCTTAGAAATTAGAATATCTGCACTTTATAGTCTTATAGAGTATCTTTGTCTTTGTTTTATAAAAAAGTATAGATGTCTGTCATCCTATTAATAATTATATCTAATATTGGAGATCCCAAAATCTTAAATGGCCGATTACTCTTGTTCTGTAAGGGACTTTTCATTTTCATTTTCATTTTCTTTTCTTTTTTCCTTTGTGGNGGATATCTGCGAGTTGAGTATGAGAAGGAACATATCGGGTAGTGATGTTACCACAGAAAATTTCATCACGCAGAAAGTGACAATCGACCTCGATGTGTTTGGTGCGCTCATGAAAAACGGGGTTAGCGGCTATCTGCAAAGCAGCTTGACTGTCACAGTAAAGCTTCATAGGACGAGGATGAGCAACACCGAGACACAAGAGCAAGGCTTTTAACCATTTAAGTTCACAAGTAGTAGTAGCCATGGAGCGATACTCAGCTTCTGCAGAGGAGCGAGAGACTGTAGGTTGCCCCTTGGTTTTCCAAGAAATAGGAGAGTTGCCCAGAAGAACAAACCAGCCAGTGAGAGAGCCTCTAGTCAAGGGGCAGCTGGCCCAATCCAAGTCACACCAAGCATACAACTGTAAGTCACAATCAGCACGAAGGAGAATGCCTTGCCCTGGGTTACTCTTCAAGTAACGCACAACACGAAGAGCAGCGTCCCAATGTTCTTGCCTGGGACTTTGCATAAACTGGGCAAGCATGTGCACACAGTAAGAGAGTTTAGGCCGGGTGACAGACAAATAAATGAGACGACCAACCAGCCGGTGATAACGTTCTGGATTGGAAAGAAGCTGCCCATCAGCCAAGGGAAGTCGATGATTTTGTTCCAAAGGAAAGCCAACTGGTTTGGCTCCCAATAATCCAGCTTCGGAGATGATATCAAGTGCATATTTTCGTTGGCACAAGAAAAGACCCGTAGGACTACGTGCTACCTCTATGCCCAGAAAATATTTTAGAGTGCCAAGATCTTTCATGTGAAAACAAGTGCCCAAGTAATGTTTGAAAGCTTGTATCGCAGCACTGTTATTACCTGAGATAATGAGATCATCAACATAGATGAGGACGTTGAGTTGGATGGAGCCATGATGTAGTGTGAAGAGAGAATAATCAGAATACGATTGTTTGAACCCATATTGCTTCAAGGCACCAGCTAACTTAGCGAACTAGCATCGAGGCGCTTGTCGTAAGCCATAAAGTGACTTGCGAAGACGACAAACTTGGCCTGAGGCATGAGACCGAAATCCAGGAGGCAGCTTCATATATACTTCCTCCTCAAGGTCACCATGTAAGAAAGCATTATGCACATCCATTTGGTGGAGCTCCCATTGTTTAGCGGCGGCAACAGCAAGAAAAGCTCGAACAATCACCATCTTGGCCACAGGGGCGAAGGTTTCATTGTGGTCAAGGCCTTCGGTTTGGTTATTCCCCATAATCACAAGCCTAGCTTTAAACCTCTCAATGGATCCATCAGAGTGATACTTTATTTTGTAAACCCACTTGCACCCGATGGCCTTTTTGCCTGATGGAAGTGGTTCAATGGTCCATGTACCATTATTTTCTAAGGCGTGGATTTCTTGGTGCATGGCATGTCGCCACCTGTCGTCTTTCATGGCCTCAGTGAAGGTGTGAGATTTTGTGCCTGCAGTGATAGCTGCCAAGAAATGCCTATACTGCATAGAAAACTTTTGACAGTTCACATAATGAGCTATAGGATACGGCGTACCTAAGGAATGCGACGGGTTGAATGAACTCGGAGAAGGGCTCAACTTACAAATAGTGTTTGTCACGAAGTCGCAAAGTAGAGTAGACGGAGTTTTAGTGCAATGTCCACGTCCTAGAGGTTCAACAGGCAAGGGATGATCTGAACCCCCTCTGTCATCTATATTGGCAGGACTACTATCACTTGCAATAGGAACACGTGAGGAGATGGACTCTCCTGGCTCCGTAGAAGTGGCACCCACAACAACATCAGTTTGTTCATCAGGTGCGAGGTGAACACCACTAACAGTGGGAGCATCGTCAACATGTGCATCTTGAACACGTGCAGGGTGTGGGGCACCGTCCAAGACAGGACTATCATCAACACCCTCAATGCCACCCCAAATGCTCACTGCACCTGGTTCAGGAGCGAGTTGTGCAGAAACTTAGATGCCCGAGCTATCATTCTGATAAGGAAATTCATTCTCACAGAACACCACATCGTGCGATACCAAAAACACCTCCAACTCTAGATCATACACTTGCCACCCCTTCTTGCCATAGGGATAGCCTAGAAAAACACATTTTCTGCTACGGCTAGCAAACTTATCGCCATTGTGATGCTGATTATGCACGTAGCAGAGACATCCAAACACACGCAAATGGCCAAGCAAGGGCAGTTTGCCATATAAAACTTCATAGGATGTTTTCCCATGCAAAACAAGTGACGGAGTTCTATTAATCAAATACCCCGCGGTCAGAACGCATTCTCCCCAGAACTCGAGAGGTAGATGTGCCTAAAATGGCAATGCACGAGCCACATTGAGTATGTGCCTATGCTTGCGTTCAACCCATCCATTTTTTTGAGGAGTGCCTGTACAAGACGTCTCATGCATGATACCATGTTCATGGAAGTAACTACCCAAGCATGTAAATTCGGTGCCATTATCGCTACGTACAGTTTGCACTTGCTTATTAAACTGGCGTTCTGCCATGGCTATGAAATTGCACAGATGCATGGTAACTTCTTTCTTATCAACCAATAAATAAAGCCACACTGCTCTCGAATAATTATCAACAATAGTCAAAAAATATCGTGCACCACACTGAGCGGGGGTGCGATAAGGTCCCCACAAATCACAATGAACTAATTGAAAAATGCTCATAGTTTTATTATCAGCAGCAGGAAAGTTGTCTCTTGTTTGTTTTGCTCTAAGACAAACATCACAAGTTTGAGTGCACAAGTTACTATTTCTAGAGGGACCAATATTGGGAACGAGCTCTACAACCTTGGAAGACGGATGTCCCAGCCGCTTGTGCCACAGATCAAAGGAGGTCGCACCTCTGGTTTGCATAATTGCCGAAATATCCATCCTTCGAAAATAGTAGAGCCCCTCCCTTTGTTCACCTACACCAATCAGCATCATTGAAGTTCGGTCCTGTATAGCACACAATTTGTTAGAGAACTGAACAATATAATTGGATTCATCAAGTAACTGAGACACAGAGATTAAATTGCAGTGCAGGTTTGGCACGTAGAGAACATTAGTCAGTGTCATTGTGGCACAAAGCACCACTATTCCTTCCTTTGTAGCAGCCATGTGCTTCCCATTTGGAAGCCCCACAGGACACTCCATCACATCTCGTACATCTGATAAACAACTCAGTTGTCCTGTCATATGATGAGAGGCTCCTGTGTCGATAATCCACTACATGGAGACATGCTTACCAGTGAGCTTTTCATTAGTTTCGGGCTTGGTAGTATTCAGAAGGTTCAGCAACGTTTGTCATTGCTCATTACTGAGCCCATTGGCGGCACCTCTATCAGTATATGGATTTACAACATTGGCTGCATTGGCTTTAATTGTTCCGCCACGACCTCTGCCACCAGCGGTTATTCCTGCTTTGCCACGTCTATTTCTTTGTCCAGTCCCACGTGGTCGATCTCCCCACCACTCTGGATAACCAACCAACTGAAAGCAATTGTCTGACTCATGTCCTGTGCGATTGCAATGACTGCATAGCATGGGTTTGTCTTTGCCTTCAAATTTTTCACGAGTTCTGGATCCCATATGTACTGCAAAACTCACGACATCTCCACGTTCTTCCTTCCCACGTGATATGGTTCTCACTCACTCTTCCTGCACTAAAGCAGAATAGATTCTGTTCAAGGTTGGCAAAGGGTCCTGGGTAAGAAGGTTGGACCTCACTGTCCCATAAACGGTATCATCAAGTCCCATAAGAAACTGATGAACCTTTTCTTCTTCTCGTTTCTTTTCGAACACAGCTCCGAGATTGCAGGTGCACATTCCACACTTGCATGTTGGCACTTGTTCATAGTTGGCCAGCTCTTCCCATAATTTTTTCAGCCTTCCAAAGTAGGTAACGATAGTCAATCCTCTCTGCTTACACTTGGCGAGTTCAACCTTCAGTTGCTGTATACGCGGTCTGTTGGCCACCGAGAATCATTCTCTGATATCTTCCCACAGATCCTGCACCACCTCCATGTGCGATATGGTGGATCGCAGTGATGTTTCAATAGTATTCATTATCCAAGAAACTAATAATGAATTATTAGTCCACCAATCTTCAAGGTCGGATGATCCTTCATCCGGACGTCCAATGGATCCATCGACAAAGCCAAACTTTTTTCTGGCTCTCAACGCGGTTCTGAGAGAACGCGCCCATTCATCATAGTTTTCCCTTTTCAGTTGCACTTGTGTCAGCAAACTTCCAGGATTGTCGTTGGAGGTTATATCATAAGGAGAGATAGTCTTCCTCGACGTCGCACCGTCAGCACCTCCCTTGCCTCTGCTTGCTCCGTCAGCACCTTCCTTCCCTCTCCCTTCTTCTCCGGCCATGTCGGCAAGACGACGATATCACTCAAACCAGGTACTGCTCTGATACCATGTAAAGAATGATTTGAGGTGCAATCGTGTCTCTATTATTGATTCTCAACTGGTTTATATACAGCTATGCCTAACTACCATTACGGACTATACCTAATATAGCACCCTAAACACACGCTAATTACAATCAATCACACTATGTACAGCTAGCACATTATTCCTAAAGATAGCAGGAGAAGATTACGGCATATCAGAATATTTCTGATATGAGCTAGAGATATATAGCTTAATAAACCCATTTAAAAAAAAAAAAGTCATATTAATCTTTCTTAGAAATTAGAATATCTGCACTTTATAGTCTTATAGAGTACCTTTGTCTTTGTTTTATAAAAAAGTATAGATGTCTGTCATCCTATTAATAATTATATCTAATATTGGAGATCCCAAAATCTTAAATGGCCGATTACTCTTGTTCTGTAAGGGACTTTTCATTTTCATTTTCTTTTCTTTTTTTTTATACTTTAACAACCCATCTAAAAGACAAACCCACACGGCAAACCAAAAATTAACGGGTCAATGCAATGAAGAAGAATAAATAACCATTGCTCAAAAACGTGTTATCTTTTTCTTTTACTTTTTTTTAGTAGAATTTTATAAATGACTGTGATTAGATTGGGTCAACCATAATTAAAGTCTTCCCTAAAACAGAAACGTCCACGTAATTCTAATATGATGCAATGTTGGTATAAATAATTAAAAACAATTGCATAAGAATATACGTGTACAAAAAGTTACTTTATATAATTAAAACAAATAAATCACTAAGTATAATTTAATAATGAAGAGTTTGTGTAATTTGTAAGATAGATGTTCGAGCCTCCTCTTGTAACCAAAAAAAAGAGCATAACTAAAACAAATATATATATATGATAGCAATTGAAACCCCTATCATCAAACATCTTAGTCATTGGCCACTGAGAGATTTTGCTTGTACTTTTTGGTTTTGTAAGAAGAAAATGACTAAAAATATTTTTTTTTTCCACTTTTCTTGTAACAAAATATTTAATATTTGTGTTATGAATGTTTTTGAATTAACTAATCAACTTACATTCTGACTTCAACTATAATGTAGAATTTTAATAATTTACCTAGAACATAAATGCAGGTACACTTAATTGGTCGCTCTAATTTATCAATTATAAAACTTTAACTACCCTTGACTGGAAATGGTAAGAGCTGCCACAATTTGAAAGCAAGATATGAATGGGGACTTT
>QAOA01004877.1:0-25024 GCA_003255065.1 Cercis canadensis
CCTGAAAAGAGTTGCTTTTACTTCAGTAGTATACAGATTCTGGGGATGAAAGAAACAGCAAATATTTAGAAGCAAAACCTGCACCACTTAAATAATGCAGGTATTCATCTCAATTAGAATTTACTAGAGGAAGATTCTGCCTAAAGTTATGGCTTGTTGGTATTTTTCTTCCCATTATTTTTAAGAATGAAACCTGAATATTGCAACCAGCAAACGTGAGTAGATTATTAATAAAATAAATAACATCACCAGAGGGGAGATACATTAAGTTACATTATTGCAACATTCTTACACCAAATTTATTTCATTTGATCCTCTACGAATCCTGTGCAAGTGTGAGAACGGATATGGACACAACTAGTTTTGCGGTTTTCCAGAAGGGGATAACCTATACGACACGTGAGCCGCCAGTGCTGCAATCACCATAGATAGTAAATTCTTCTCTTCATCCTTTAACTTACCTTCTGCAATATTTGTGACAGCATATGAAGTGGAAGCAGCCACTTCTTTGATTCCCCTCCCTATTGTGTCAATTATATTCTCCATGCGCTTCTCATTATAGATGGACGCAAATTCGCTGGTTGCTTCCTTCTCCTTCTCTGGAGTTTTTGGACCAGGTTTGGCAGCCATACCTAACTCTTTGCTTTCCTCGCTTTCTGTTGCTTTAACCATACCCTTCTCCACACCTTTCTCAGGCATTTTTGGCTCGAATGGCTTGGCGATTGTTTCTTTAACTTCCTTCTTCTCAGCATCTTCAGCTCTCCTTCCCACAATGTTCTCATCTGTCTGCATTTTGGGAACTGTTGTTAATCCGGGCTTTTGCATGATTTCCTCTAGACCCTTTTGAGGCTTATCATCAATTTGCTTTTTCAGATCTAGTGGAGCCGTTGTTAATGTGGTTTTTGGAACAAATTCTCCAGGACCCTTTTGAGTGTTTTCATCTGTTCGCTTTTTAGTATCCATTGGTAATGTGGATTTGGCTCAAATTCCCCTAGAGGCTTTTCCTCGGTTTGCTTTTTGGGAGCCACTGCTAACGTGGGTTTTGGCTCAATTTCCTCTTGACCCTTTTGAGCCATACTATCTGTTTTCAATTTGGGATCTGCAATTGTTACTCTGGGTTTTTGCAGAATTTCCTCTTGAACAACTTGAGGCTTAGTCAGCTCCTTAATGGGTTCAGGAGGGGTCAAAGATGTCAATTCCTTGTCATCTGCTGGCTTTTTGATGTCAGGGAAAGGCTTCTGAGCTGTAGTAGTGTCTTCTTGATCCTTTGGTGCTTTCTGATCAGCAAATGAAACACTTCTCTTTTCACTTGGTTCTTCCACAGTAGTAGAGGTAGATTTTGGAGGAATTACCACCTGTGCTTTCTCAGTTTTTTGTTCAGCCACAGCTTCCTTTGAAGGGCTTGGAGCCTTCAAGTCAGCAAATGAAACATTTCTCTTATCTTTTGGCTGTTCCACAGAAGTATAGGTAGATTTTGGAGGAGTCTCCACCTGTGCTTTCTCGGTTTTTGGTTCAGCCACAGCTTCCTCTGAAGGGCTTGGTGCTTTTTCTTGAGTTGTGTTCACTTCTTGCGGAGCAGCAACCTGGGAAATGAACTTCTTTGGCATTGTAATGGTGAGAATTCCCTGATCAAGATTGGCCGTAAGTCTGCCCACGTCACAAATTTCTGGAACTGGATATACTTGGTTGAAACGGCTCCGTTTGTTAACTCCAATATCAATTGTTCGTTCTCCGGAAATGCTCATCATTTTGTACTACTCAAATATTTAATCCTTATCTGCTCTTTCTCTCTTACAAAGCCTGCAAAAGCAAAGCATCAGGAGTAATTTACATGAAACTTGATTCCTGCGACTTGCAATTCATATCAAAATATACTTTTTATATAGAAAATAAGCTTCTGTTTTACTCCATTTTTTTTTGTTACAACTTACGAGGGAGCACACACAAGGTGCTGAGGAACGGGGATGAGAGTATATAATGAGGATCAAACGTTTGATATAATATACTCTGATTTTTATGATTAGGAAAGGTGCCCTTAAACTAATAGGTAGTGAATATAATTTTAAAGAAAGCTAAGAATTTGTTGGGATTTCATTCTGATGATGTTGCTTCTTGTGACATACAAGGGTACTAAAAATTGAATACCCTAATTAATTAGAATCAAATCAAAATTAAGGTAGGAATCTTATTTGATGAATTTAAGTTAGAGTAACATTGTCAAAACAGGTTGAGCCAAAAAGCCTGAATTTTTTAAGCCAGCATAGTCTTTTATATAAATGAATTGGCATGATTAGTATTATTTTACTATTTTTGTATTGAATACTGACTAAGCCCAAATTTTAAATAAATCGGGCCCAAAATTAACAATGTTGAATGAGATAATGATTTTTACTCAAACTTTTCATTAGAACATTCAGTAAATTGTATTGAATGGCAAAATATGAATTCAACTAGCAACACTTCATTTTTTTTTTTCCCTATCAAATTCAAATTTGATGACATAACAGTTTGTGTGTAGCACTTGTCCACAGAAAGATTTACTGATAATTTCTCTTTAGGTAAAAAACAGCGTTACTTACATAACTTTTTATTTACACAATCATTATGCTTGCATACTTATATAATCAAGATTTGATAGAAAAAGAAAAAAATTAAGTGGACGTCGACTGGTTGCTAGTTATGTCTTGATTGTTTACTTGTATATATGCAAGACTCGTTTGAAAGAAAATCTTACTCTAATTAAATTGTTTGTGATTAAATGATAGTAACATCGTCTTCAAAATTTATATGTGAGCTAAAAATACCCAAAAGAAAGTTTACCCAAAATAAAATTTATTTGAATATAATAAGAAATAGTCTATAATAATAATAATTATTATTATTATGATTATGATGATAATAATAATAATAATAATAATCATGATGATGATGATGATGATGGGCATATTGATCAGGAAAATGACATCTATATATTTTTTGAGATGTACCAAGTACAAAGCGGATACAATAAAAGGTAGTTAGTATAAGATATTAGTGAGAGCGTTGGATAATTTGCAGGATGTTTTATATTTACTTAAAAGAATAAAACAAAAGCAGGAATGCAATAGAAAAGATAAACGCACCAGGCAGGTGAATTTGAAGAATGTGAGCTTCCGGAGTTTCACTCATTTCAGACTTGGGTTGGAAGTCCTCATATACAGCACAAATACGAGGGGAAGGTGCTGCACTCAAAATCCTAGGTGCCACACACTGCACTCACTCATTTCAGACTTGGGATGGAAGTCCTCATATGTACGAAGGGAAGGTGCTGACCTGAAAGCCATAGCTCCAAGCTTGTTTCCTTTTGCTTATGAAGAAGTGTCTTTTGGAACTCCCTCCATGATTGAGGCAGCTTGTCAATGATGGCAGCAACAAGGAAATTATCTTCTATTTTTATGCCTTCTGATTTCACTTCATGTGCAAGCATTTGAAACTCTTGAATTTGCTCCACAACAGAACGATTATCCATCATTTGATAACGTAAGAAACGACTTGCAGCATATTTCTTTGCACCAGCATCCTCTGTATCATATCTTTTCTGCAAGGCATTCCAAATTTTCTTTGCAGTGGAGTAAGTCCTTTCATAATAATCATAAAATTCATCAAATAAACAATTTAGTAAATAATAGCGACAATGGAATTCATCCTTCTCCCATTTTGCTATTTTTTTACCATGTAGCTCTTTTTCTGCATCGATCATCCCATCAATAGATGTCTTTTTAGGATTTGATTCTAAGAGAACATAAGACACCTTCAAAAGGTTCAAGTAGAAAAGAACTTTTCCCTTCCATCGATTGAAGTGAACCCATGACCTTGAAAGGCTTGTTGAGATCACAAACACCACCATTTGGTTTTATTGTAGGATCCATGGGAAATAAGTCTAGATTTGAATTGTCTTAAAATTGTTGTTCCCAAGCCTACAAAATATAAAATAAAATACAAATAATAACAATAGGTTAGAGAAAATTAGAGATGTGGCACCAGGATGAGGCACGGGTATCTCGCTTTTTTTAAGACAATTCACGCCTCTCGCATGTGATTTTTAGTATATCCACCAGGTGCAGCGAGTTCTAGACGCATTGCCTCCAGGATACAACAGCCCGGTAGCTACACCGTTTATCCTCCAATATTCTGCACAAATAGGAGGAAAGGACTCTCCAACACTCTTCTCTACCCAAGTGTTTACTCACACAATATAAGCAAATAATATGCATATACTACAATTAAGTTGCACTTACAAATGTATCTCATACTCATTCTAATTGTAGAAGCACATACACATATATATAATGTAGTGAACCACCTTTTCAAATTCTAGCTGTTAGACACAATTCAATAAATATTATAAGCTTTTAAAACAAAGAAATAAAGCACAAAGAAAACAACCAAATAAAAGCTAAAACCATTCAGCCAATTTAAAGTACTTCAAAGCATTTTATAATGCAGTTACATTGCCAAAAACTGAATAGCTTTAAGGCTAATAACAAAAGCTTTTAAACACAATAAAAATAGAGAGAAGAGGAGTTGTAACATATATAACCATTAGGATATTAATCATATAATGTAATATATTTATTTTTAATGAAAATACCAACAAGAGGAGGCGAAGCAAAAACAGAGAGAAAAATCTTCACCCACATCTCCTTCTTCCACATCTTAAATTCATGGTTTGGCTTTGCTTTTCAACCGACGGTGGCTAAGATAAGAAATGCCTCTCTTTATTTCTCTAAATGTCTCTCCCTCTTTCTCTGAAATTATGTTTCTCTCTCTAAGTTTTATTTCTCTCTCTAAAATGGGTTTTTCTCTCTAAAAAATATTTTTCTCTCTAACTTGGGGTTTTTCTCTTTCACTGAAAAATCGTTGACTTGAGGGTAGAACTGCTGCTATCACTGATCCCACCCCTCCATTTTCTTCTTTTGGCTATTATGGATATTTTTGTCTTCCGATTTTTTAGAAATATAAGGGGTAGAAATAATATTGAAACAATTAAAAAAAAATGCAAAGAATGAAAGTTTTGGTTAAAGGTTATATACCTGTGAATGAGTGTGAATGAGTGAGTATAGCTCTCTGTTGGTGTAGAATTTTGAATGTCTCCTGCTCCCAAATGCTCTACTGTGTATGAAGGATAGAGAATATGTGTATCTCTCTGAGCTGTGTGTATCTCCACTCTCTAAAGAACCTTACTCTATTTTCTAGAATTTTTGCTTCTCAAGATTTTTTGGATTTTTCAACCTCTCTGTCACTCTCTGTATATCCGGTGTCATGTGCTCACTGTATCTCACGGTGTCCTCTCTCTGCATCTGCTTGGAGCTCTTTTATAGCCAGGGTTGGAGTTAGTTGCTAAACTAAACTTCTCCCATCTGTAGGTTGTGCAGCCATATGAAGCAAGGATGGCCAGTTTATGGGTGGTGTCATCCTACAGCGACAATGGAGCTAGTTAGTAGAAAATGTCAAATTTTGCTTCTGATGCACTTTGATCTCTTTTGTCATTTTTTGGACAATATCTCTTACTTTGAAAAAAAATAGAAAATACATCTAGTAACCCAATTTATTTGTATTTATTCTTTCTGCTTTTGTTTTTTCTTTTCTTTTTTTTTTTTTTATATTTGGGACATTTGAATAATAAACAATGAAAAAAAAAATAAAAAAATAAAAAATCAATATACCCATAAGTGCAAATTTGCGTATCAACAAACTTCATTAAAAAATAAAGTAGTTGTTCTTTGTTTTGCTCATACTCATACACTTCCTGCAAAACTCATGTCTTATGTGTAAATAATTGTGGACGATGAACCAAAATAGGATTAGCCTTGTAATTAAGCTATTTTTTTTTTTTTNNNTTTTTTTTTTTTTGGTTTAAATGTGCTGCAAATCCTTATAATTTAGACGAATTTTGAATTAGATCTCTATAGTATTTTTTTTCTTTTTTGGGGTCTTTATAGTTTGAATTTTTTTTAATTGGGTCTCTACCGTCACCTCTAGTTATAACTCTATCAACTTAGTACTCATATGGCAAATTGCTTATCTGTGTGACAATAAAAGAAGTTAACATGACGCTAAAGTGACACAAAAATTACTACCTCATCATCTTTTTGAAGTTGGCAAATATGATGAGGTGGCAATTTTTGCGCCACATTGACGCCATGTCAACTTCTTTTATTGCCACATAAATAAGTTGTTTTTCATGTGAACACTAAACTGATAAAGTTATAACTGCAGTGGTGACAGAGACCCAATNAAAAAAAAAAAAAAAAAAAAAAAAAAAAAAAAAAAAAAAAAAAAAAAAAAAAGTATAGGGATCTAATTTCAAATTTAGTATAAAAGAGGTGTTATAGTAATAAATGAACTCATTGTTGCAGTAAGAAATTGATGAGATGAGTGAAAGTTGCTGTTCTGTTAATGTTGCTAGTAACCTGAAAAGAGTTGCTTTTACTTCAGTAGTATACAGATTCTGGGGATGAAAGAAACAGCAAATATTTAGAAGCAAAACCTGCACCACTTAAATAATGCAGGTATTCATCTCAATTAGAATTTACTAGAGGAAGATTCTGCCTAAAGTTATGGCTTGTTGGTATTTTTCTTCCCATTATTATTAAGAATGAAACCTGATTAGTGCAACCAGCAAACGTGAGTAGATTATTAATAAAATAAATAACATCACCAGAGGGGAGATACATTAAGTTACATTATTGCAACATTCTTACACCAAATTTATTTCATTTGATCCTCTACGAATCCTGTGCAAGTGTGAGAACGGATATGGACACAACTAGTTTTGCGGTTTTCCAGAAGAGGATAACCTATACGACACGTGAGCCGCCAGTGCTGCAATCACCTGCTTGTTGGTATTTTTCTTCCCATTATTATTAAGAATGAAACCTGAATATTGCAACCAGCAAACGTGAGTAGATTATTAATAAAATAAATAACATCACCAGAGGGGAGATACATTAAGTTACATTATTGCAACATTCTTACACCAAATTTATTTCATTTGATCCTCTACGAATCCTGTGCAAGTGTGAGAACGGATATGGACACAACTAGTTTTGCGGTTTTCCAGAAGGGGATAACCTATACGACACGTGAGCCGCCAGTGCTGCAATCACCATAGATAGTAAATTCTTCTCTTCATCCTTTAACTTACCTTCTGCAATATTTGTGACAGCATATGAAGTGGAAGCAGCCACTTCTTTGATTCCCCTCCCTATTGTGTCAATTATATTCTCCATGCGCTTCTCATTATAGATGGACGCAAATTCGCTGGTTGCTTCCTTCTCCTTCTCTGGAGTTTTTGGACCAGGTTTGGCAGCCATACCTAACTCTTCGCTTTCCTCGCTTTCTGTTGCTTTAACCATACCCTTCTCCACACCTTTCTCAGGAATTTTTGGCTCGAATGGCTTGGCGATTGTTTCTTTAACTTCCTTCTTCTCAGCATCTTCAGCTCTCCTTCCCACAATGTTCTCATCTGTCTACATTTTGGGAACTGTTGTTAATCCGGGCTTTTGCATGATTTCTTCTAGACCCTTTTGAGGCTTATCATCAATTTGCTTTTTCAGATCTAGTGGAGCCGTTGTTAATGTGGTTTTTGGAACAAATTCTCCAGGACCCTTTTGAGTGTTTTCATCTGTTCGCTTTTTAGTATCCATTGATAATGTGGATTTGGCTCAAATTCCCCTAGAGGCTTTTCCTCGGTTTGCTTTTTGGGAGCCACTGCTAACGTGGGGTTTGGCTCAATTTCCTCTTGACCCTTTTGAGCCATACTATCTGTTTTCAATTTGGGATCTGCAATTGTTACTCTGGGTTTTTGCAGAATTTCCTCTTGAACAACTTGAGGCTTAGTCAGCTCCTTAATGGGTTCAGGAGGGCTCAAAGATGTCAATTCCTTGTCATCTGCTGGCTTTTTGATGTCAGGGAAAGGCTTCTGAGCTGTAGTAGTGTCTTCTTGATCCTTTGGTGCTTTCTGATCAGCAAATGAAACACTTCTCTTTTCACTTGGTTCTTCCACAGTAGTAGAGGTAGATTTTGGAGGAATTACCACCTGTGCTTTCTCAGTTTTTTGTTCAGCCACAGCTTCCTTTGAAGGGCTTGGAGCCTTCAAGTCAGCAAATGAAACATTTCTCTTATCTTTTGGCTGTTCCACAGAAGTATAGGTAGATTTTGGAGGAGTCTCCACCTGTGCTTTCTCGGTTTTTGGTTCAGCCACAGCTTCCTCTGAAGGGCTTGGTGCTTTTTCTTGAGTTGTGTTCACTTCTTGCGGAGCAGCAACCTGGGAAATGAACTTCTTTGGCATTGTAATGGTGAGAATTCCCTGATCAAGATTGGCCCTAAGTCTGCCCACGTCACAAATTTCTGGAACTGGATATACTTGGTTGAAACGGCTCCGTTTGTTAACTCCAATATCAATTGTTCGTTCTCCGGAAATGCTCATCATTTTGTACTACTCAAATATTTAATCCTTATCTGCTCTTTCTCTCTTACAAAGCCTGCAAAAGCAAAGCATCAGGAGTAATTTACATGAAACTTGATTCCTGCTACTTGCAATTCATCAAAATATGCTTTTTATATAGAAAATAAGTTTCTGTTTTACTCCATTTCTTTTTGTTACAACTTACGAGGGAGCACACACAAGGTGCTGAGGAACGGGGATGAGAGTATATAATGAGGATCAAACGTTTGATATAATATACTCTGATTTTTAAGATTAGGAAAGGTGCCCTTAAACTAATAGGTAGTGAATATAATTTTAAAGAAAGCTAAGAATTTGTTGGGATTTCATTCTGATGATGTTGCTTCTTGTGACATACAAGGGTACTAAAAATTGAATACCCTAATTAATTAGAATCAAATCAAAATTAAGGTAGGAATCTTATTTGATGAATTTAAGTTAGAGTAGCATTGTCAAAACAGGTTGAGCCAAAAAGCTTGAATTTTTTAAGCCAGCATAGTCCTTTATATAAATGAATTGGCATGATTAGTATTATTTTACTATTTTTGTATTGAATACTGACTAAGCCCAAATTTTAAATAAATCGGGCCCAAAATTAACAATGTTGAATGAGATTAATGATTTTTACTCAAACTTTTCATTAGAACATTCAGTAAATTGTATTTAATGGCAAAATATGAATTCAACTAGCAACATTTCATTTTTTTTTTTCCCTATCAAATTCAAATTTGATGACATAACAGTTTGTGTGTAGCACTTGCCCACAGAAAGATTTACTGATAATTTCTCTTTAGGTAAAAAACAGCGTTACTTACTGTACAGATGTGTAAATATACTTGAGCTGCTGTAAATAAGCTTGAGCTGCAAGTTTAATTAGTTAGTTAAATTTGTAGTTCAGTTAGTTAGTTATTTAACTATAGTTACTTGGTTATTTAACTACGGTAGCTTAGCTTGTAGTTAATTGAGCTGGCATGTAACTACTTTAGTTTGACAGCAAGGCAGGTTTATTGTATATAAACATTGTTCTTGTACAATTCATTTTTGATCCAACAGAATATACGAAATAGAATTTCTCATCCTCTGGTTCTGAACTTCTTCTCTGGTTCTGTTTAGATTCTTTCTTCTATTCTTGAACTTCATATGGTATCAGAGCAAATCGATCTAGATTTGCTAGAGTCTTCAACTTGTGAACTTCTCTGAGGAAGATTGAAGAGGTTGATTTTATTCAACTTGAAGAATGGAAGCAAAAACTGCTTCGGTGCAAACTGGAACTGGTTTGAAGAACAGTGAAATGTTGAGCAATTCAAATGGAGATCCCATGGCATTGGCCAATTCAGATCATCCTGGAATGCAACTTGTTACAACTCCTCTGACAGGTAATAATTATTTGTCTTGGAGTAGATCGATTAGAATAGCTCTTGGATCAAAGGTGAAGCTAGGATTCATTGATGGAAGGTGTGAAATGCCTGAAGAAAATTCCACTGAGTATGATCAGTGTATTCGTGTTGATTGCATGATTAGATCGTGGATTTTGAATTCAATTTCCAAATATATTGTAGAAGCTTTTCTCTATGCATCGACTGCTAGAGACCTTTGGATGGAGCTGGAAGAAAGATTTGGTGAATCTAATGGACCACAGATTTATCAAATTCAAAGAGAAATAAACACTATTTCTCAAGGAAGTCAATCAGTAGTGAAATATTTCACCACTCTGAAGAAGCTTTGGGATGAGTTAATTTGTGTGCAACCAATCCCAAAATGTACATGTAAGAATTGCATTTGTGAGGTCTCGAAGAAGGTCTCTGATCTTGCTCAATCTAGCAAGTTGTTGCAGTTCTTAATGGGGCTTAGTGATGACTATGATCATGTAAGGAACCAAATTCTAGTTATGGATCCTCTGCCTTCAGTCAACAAGGCATACTCTATAATCTTGAGGATTGAAAAGCAACAAGAAGTACATCTCAATTTGGCTGGGAAGGTAGAAAACTCTGCCATGCTAGCAAGGACTCCTATGGGAAGAGGTTCAGGAGTTGGAAGAGGAAGCTATAAGAAGCCAGGCAACTATGACAAGAAAAATGAGAAGTATGATAAACTGTCTTGCGCTCACTGCAACACAAGTGGTCACACTAAAGACACATCTTCAAATTGCATGGGTATCCGGATTGGTATAAAGAACTCAAGGGACAAAGAAATCAAGCTATGGGAGGAAGGAATCTTGTGAATTTTGCTGATAACCCCTTGGATGCTAACATGAACAATACTGCAAGGAAAGACATTGATCAGAAAGCAACTTTGACAGAATTGATACAACAGGAGCTGTCAAAGATGTTGAAGGAGCAAGCAAATTTTGCACACCTTGACAACTTTGCAGGTAACATTTCTAATACTGCTCTCCATTTTGTTATGCATCTAGTTGATAATATGGAACTTGGAACTTGGATAGTAGACACAGGTGCATCAAATCACATGTGCACTAACATCACATTACTGCATAACCTCAAACTAGTCACACAAACTACTTCAATATTTTTACCTGATGGTTCAGTAAAATTGGTTCAACAAACAGGAGATGCTCACCTTAGTCCAACCATAACCTTGACTGAAACACTTTATGTCCCTAGTTTCAAATTTAATCTCCTGTCTATGCGAAAGCTATGCCAAACAGCACAGCTTAAATTTACTTTTCTTCCTGACAAATGCATCCTGCAGGACCCACAGACTGAAGCTATTCTCGCAGTTGGTAAAGTGGTTGGCAATTTTTACATTTTAGAAAAAACTTCTTTCCATGCTTCAGCATCTTTTCTTTCCTGTAATACCCAGACTGACTCAGTCATATCCCCTTTTAATTCTGTTTGCAATTCTGTTAAACTACCTTGTACTGTCTTTGGAAATTCCAATAAAATTTCTGCCTCTTTGTGGCATAACAGATTTGGCCATGCCTCTTTAAAGGCTTTACAGCATATTACCTTTCTCAAGGAACTCGATACCACTTTGTTTTCATCATGTAATGTCTGTCATAAATCAAAACAACATAGATTGTCATTTCCTCTTAGTACCACTAAGTCAGACTCTCCCTTTGACCTTTTACATATTGATTTGTGGGGACCCTACAGTCAACCTTCAATTACAGGAGCTCATTACATGCTCACTGTGGTTGATGACTGTAGTAGGGCAACTTGGATTTTTCTGCTTACTCATAAACACCAAACACTGCAGACTTTGAAGGTTTTCTTTCAAATGGTGTATAATCAATTTAACCAACAGATAAAATGCATTAGGACAGACAACGATTCTGAATTCACTAGCCATGAATGTCAATCTTTCTTGGCTAACTTAGGAATCTTACATCACAAAAGTTGTGTCTACACTCCCCAACAAAATGGCATTGTTGAAAGGAAACATAAGCATATTTTACAGATTGCCAGAGCCTTAATGTTTCAATCACAGTTACTAATCAAATTCTGGGGTCATTCCCTTTTAATGGCAGCTTATCTCATTAATCGAATACCTAGTCATTTTTTAGATTGGAAAACACCATATGAGGTCTTGCATCATAAACTACCTGATTATACTCTCTTAAAATATTTTGGTTGTTTATGTTATGCCACCAACACCAAGCCACATAAAGACAAGCTTGAGGTCAAGGCATATAGGTGTATTTTTGTAGGTTTTGTCACAGGTCAAAAAGCCTATAGGGTATATGATTTAGACAACCATCAATTTTATACTTCTCGTGATGTAATTTTTCATGAAAATACCTTTCCTTATGCTGATACTCTTTCTGGTGACAGTAAGGTCTCTCTCCCTCTCCCTTTCCTTGAATCAGCCATTTCTACTTCTTCTCCTGTCACCACTCCTATTACTGCTGATACTGGCATTACCCAACCTGAATCTGATCTTTCTACTCCCGTTACCATTCCTATCCCTGCTGATACTGGTATTGACCAACCTACCCTTACTTCCCCTACCTCCAACTTGAATTCTCCATTACCCTCACCCACTCCACCTCTCTCTTTCCCATCTACTGATGTTCCTTCTCATAATTTCAGACATAGTACTCGACCAAAGTTCAAACCTACCTGGATGCATGATTTTGTTTCTAATGTGACAATTCCCTCTGACTTACCAACTGTTGTTCCCCCTTCACTTACTGTTCTCTCCCCAGGTTCCTCATTTTACACACCCCCACCTTTCCCTACCATCAATCCCCATTTTTTACTACCTTTTACATGTCATTTCTTGCTAATGTGTCTACTGTTCCTGAACCACATACCTATCATCATGCTAGCAAAAATGACAAATGGATTCAGGCCATGAATAAGGAATTGGAGGCCTTAGAGTCTAATCATACCTGGGATTTAGTCCCTTTACCTCATGGCAAGAAAGCCATTGGTTCCAAGTGGGTTTATAAGGTTAAGTATCTGCCAGATGGCACTATAGATCGCTATAAAGCCAGGCTAGTGGCTAAAGGATATCATCAGATTGAGGGCATTCACTCTAAAGACAGTTTCTCTCCTGTGGCAAAGCTGGTCACAGTGCGCCTCTTCTTGGCCATTGTTACTGCTCAGAATTGGCCTCTACACCAGCTTGACATTAATAATGCCTTCCTCCATGGCTACCTAGATGAAGAGGTATACATGCAGACTCCTCAGGGCTATGCTAAAGCTAAGAACAATGAGGTTTGTTTGCTCAAGAGGTCTCTGTATAGTTTGAAACAGGCCTCTCGCCAGTGGAACATTGAGTTTTGCTCTAAGCTTCAAAGTTATGGCTTTACACAGAGTGCTCATGATCATTGCTTATTCACCTTGTCCAGTTCAGATTCTTTTTTGGCTCTTTTAGTTTATGTTGATGATGTTCTTATTACTGGAACACATGAGCCAGCCATTCAGAAAGTCAAAGACTTCCTTCATGCTTCCTTCACCATCAAGGACTTGGGCTATGCCAAATACTTCCTTGGGCTTGAGATTACACGTGGACCTTCTGGCACTTATGTCTCTCAAAGGAAGTATGTCCTCGATATTCTCAGGGATGCTGGTCTCCTTGGTGCCAGACCTGCTGCTACCCCATTACCAAAGGGTCAGAACTTCTCTTCTGCTGGTACTGCCTTGACTGAACCAGAGAGGTATCGCAGGTTGGTTGGCAGATTACTTTACCTCAACCTCACAAGGCCTGATATTACTCATGTTGTTCAACAGCTTAGCCAATTCCTCCATTCTCCTACTCAGGCACACTGGAATGGAGCCCTTCATGTCCTTAAGTACCTCAAAGGCACCCCATCAAGAGGCTTATTCTTTCCTTCTGCCACTGACACATCTCTTACAGCCTACTGTGATGCTGATTGGGCGGCTTGCAAAGATTCTAGACGTTCAATCACTGGTTACTGTATTTTCTTGGGAGGTTCATTAATCTCTTGGAAAACCAAGAAGCAATCCACAGTGAGCAGGTCCTCAGCAGAGGCTGAATATCGCAGCCTTGCCACCACTGTTTGCGAACTGAAGTGGATCAGTTACATTCTCCAGGACTTTAAAGTTCACATTCCTTTACCTATTTCCCTCTGGTGTGACAATTCTGTTGCATTACATATCATTGCTAATCCTGTTTTTCATGAGCGCACCAAGCACATAGAGATTGACTGCCATCTGGTGCGTGATCATTACAAATCTGGTTTTGTTCTCCCTCATCATGTGTCCACCAAGCATCAACTTGCAGATGTCTTCACCAAGAACCTTGGTGGTCCACATTTCACTTCTATTCTGTCCAAGTTAGGCTTGGTAGATTTTCATCATTCCCAAGCTCCAACTTGAAGGGGGGTTGTACAGATGTGTAAATATACTTGAGCTGCTGTAAATAAGCTTGAGCTGCAAGTTTAATTAGTTAGTTAAATTTGTAGTTCAGTTAGTTAGTTATTTAACTATAGTTACTTGGTTATTTAACTACGGTAGCTTAGCTTGTAGTTAATTGAGCTGGCATGTAACTACTTTAGTTTGACAGCAAGGTAGGTTTACTGTATATAAACAGTGTTCTTGTACAATTCATTTTTGATCCAACAGAATATACGAAATAGAATTTCTCAGCCTCTGGTTCTGAACTTCTTCTCTGGTTCTGTTTAGATTCTTTCTTCTATTCTTGAACTTCACACTTACATAACTTGTTATTTACACAATCATTATGCTTGCATACTTATATAATCAAGATTTGATAGAAAAAGAAAAAAATTAAGTGGACGTCGACTGGTTGCTAGTTATGTCTTGATTGTTTACTTGTATAGATGCAAGACTCGTTTGAAAGAAAATCTTACTCTAATTAAATTGTTTGTGATTAAATGATATAACATCGTCTTCAAAATTTATATGTGAGCTAAAAATACCCAAAAGAAAGTTTACCCAAAATAAAATTGATTTGAATATAATAAGAAATAGTCTATAATAATAATAATAATAATAATAATGATTATGATGATAATAATAATAATAATAATAATCATGATGATGATGATGATGGGCATATTGATCAGGAAAATGTCATCTATATATTTTCTGAGATGTACCAAGTACAAAGCGGATACAATAAAAGGTAGTTAGTATAAGATATTAATGAGAGCGTTGGATAATTTGCAAGATGTTTTATATTTACTTAAAAGAATAAAACAAAAGCAGGAATGCAATAGAAAAGATAAACGCACCAGGCAGGTGAATTTGAAGAATGTGAGCTTCCGGAGTTTCACTCATTTCAGACTTGGGTTGGAAGTCCTCATATATAGCACGAATACGAGGGGAAGGTACTGCACTCAAAATCCTAGGTGCCACACACTGCACTCACTCATTTCAGACTTGGGTTGGAAGTCCTCATATGTACGAAGGGAAGGTGCTGACCTGAAAGCCATAGCTGCTATATTTGGTTTTCGTTTTCTATGCTCTTTGTTTTTAATTCTTTGGATTGGAATATGTGGGTCATTGTCTATGTATATATATACATATATATATATATATGAAGCTTTGGAAGATGTTGGGGTTAAAAGTGTTTCTTGTTAAAGATTCAATTCCATTTTGTTTGCTTTGGTTTTATTTTTTGTGTGGTTCAATTTTATCTTATTGGTCCATAAGGTGTAACTTTGTCGCAACGTCCCTTTCGGAGCGCAAAGTGGAACGGCGAAACCCCTCACGAGAAAAATAAGAGATAAGGTGTATGATATGATGCAAAAGAATGGAGTCGCCACCAAACGTTTTGTTCCATTTTTAAACAAATTGAATGGTGCGATTGGACACCTAAAAAACAAGAAAGGTCTGTGTCTTCAGAGTTTGAATTTGGGGGTTAATTACATGTAGGGAAGGTATTAGCACCCTACAATGCCCGTTCTTAGAACAGTTATCTATTTAATCAATTATTATCTTTTCTAAATGAATTAGATTGGTCATAACATTATATTTTAAAATAAATTAACATTGTTAGCTCCAACCAGTCCTTCTGGCAAAACCTAAAGGATGCCTCAAGACTATTAGGTAGATTCGTGATTGTCATTACAATCCTCCCCTAGTCTATTCCGTCATAAGCAAATTTTAACATTTTTATTATTTGAGTAATAACTAAAAAATGTACGAAATACAAGTCATTATGCATACTAGAAAATGAGTTTGAGATTTGTGGAAAATGATTTTTTTATCGAATGTCTTTCTTTAGTCCATCAGTACTTCTGGAAAGGCTAAAGGGACACTCCTCACTTCCGAAATGTCAAGGAGTCGCCGTCATCACAACTATCCTCAATTATTCCCACATTAGTACTTTTAATCCACACTTTAAGGTAAATAAAAGTATGACATTATGCATAAATAAGATTTTTTTTGGAGAATTATATATAGAAAAGATTTTTTTCAAGAGTTAGCCTCAAGCCTCACTAGTACCTCTAGCAAAACTAGAGAAACTCCTTTATTTCTAGAATGTCAAAATATCGTCATCATTATGACTAATTTTGATTATTCCCTCATCAGTAATCTTATTCTAGCATAAGTGAAAATAATGATGAAATATAATGAGATGAATTACAATGTAGCAAGTAATGATGGAAAGACAATAATTGAAAAGATAAAGTGATATTAGGAATTTCATTGGTCACACCAGTACCTCTGGTATAACTAAGAAATTTATTTCTCACCTCAGGAACATTAAGAAAAATTGTCAATACAATTATTCCCTAACTTAATCCGTCGTCGGGCTTTAATTTTATTTACAATGATTAAATATAATGTGAAATGTATGAAACATGTAAAGTGAATAAGATGAAATACATTAGTGTCACTAATTATGGTAAAATAAAAAATGATAACAAAAATATATAAAGAACCAATAAAAATGAATAAATAAGAATAACCCAAAAACAGAACATGAGTCCTAAATAGATGGGTCCAAGAGAAAGCAAAAACTAAATACATTAAATAATACAGCTCTTAAATAAAAGATAACTTAACCCAAAAAAAAAAAAAAAGTGCAATCCAATTAAAAGAACCAAAGCCTAAGAAGTAATGCATTTCCATGGTTCAATGATTAATTAAAAAAAAAGGTCAAATTTGAAAATATACAAACAAAACTACCAAAAGCTGAAAAAGCACCATGCAAGCTAGTATATCTTGATATTTATATATAAAACACATACACTATTGCTTAATAAAACAAATAATGGCTCCTAAATTTGGACTGGGCTTATATTGAAGCAAAAGAAATAAAAACAACAAAAAAAACACACAAGAGGCCATTACAAGGCCCAAACCAAAATAGCTTGAATATAAAAAAAAAAAAATGGGCTGGTTCTACTTCAGAGCCCAACCAACTAAGCTGATATAAAAAAAGTAATGGACCAGTTCTAATGTGACCCATGGATCAGGAAATATTAACAGAAAAAAAAAGGTTGGCCCACGAAATCTAACATAAGCCCAAATAAATAACAAACCCAAACTAAAACACCATAAAACTAAAATCAAATAAAAAAAAGAGCATAAACAAAGAAACAACAAATGACCCAGTTCGTTTTTGGCCCAATAGCCAGCAAAAGAGACAAAAACTTCAACTTGCTAAAATTAGCCCATCAGAACCTAACCATCCAAGCCAAATTCAAAAAGAAAAAGTAAACAAAATTAAACCAAGAACAAACGAAATGACATCTGGCCCATCCTTTCAATAACCCAAAAAGATAAAACAACAACCCATATTAACACCAAAATAGGCAAAAGAAACAAAAAACATTTAAAGAAGAAAAATGCATAAACACGTCGGGGAAGGAAGACACTACACAGGAGGAGAAGCAAAGCAAAAACAGAGAGAAAAATTTTCACCCACATCTCCTTCTTCCACATCTTAAATCCATGGCTTGGCTTTGCTTTTCAACCAACGGTGGCTAAGATAAGAAATGCCTTTCTTTATTTCTCTAAATGTCTCTCCCTCTTTCTCTAAATTATGTTTCTCTCTCTAAGTTTTATGTCTCTCTCTAAAATGGGTTTTTCTCTCTAAAAAAGATTTTTCCCTCTAACTTGGGGTTTTTCTCTTTCACTGAAAAATCGTTGACTTGAGGGTAGAACTGCTGCTATCACTGATCCCACCCCTCCATTTTCTTCTTTTGGCTATTATGGATATTTTTGTCTTCTGATTTTTTAGAAATATAAGGGGTAGAAATAATATTGAAACAATTAAAAAAAAATGTAAAGAATGAAAGTTTTGGTTAAAGGTTATATACATGTGAATGAGTGTGAATGAGTGAGTATAGCTCTCTGTTGGTGTAGAATTTTGAATTAATGTCTCCTACTCCCAAATGCTCTACTGTGTATGAAGGATAGAGAATATGTCTATCTCTCTGAGCTATGTGTATCTCCACTCTCTGAAGAACCTTACTCTATTTTCTAGGATTTTTGCTTCTCAAGATTTTTTGGATTTTTCAACCTCTCTGTCAGTCTCTGTATATCCGGTGTCATGTGCTCACTGTATCTCACGGTGTCCTCTCTCTGCATCTGCTTGGAGCTTTTTATAGCCAGGGTTGGAGTTAGTTGCTAAACTAAACTTCTCCCATCTGTAGGTTGTGCAGCCATATGAAGCAAGGATGGCCAGTTTATGGGTGGTGTCATCCTACAACGACAATGGAGCTGGTTAGCAGAAAATGCCAAAGGTTGTTTCTGATGCACTTTGATCTCTTTTGTCATTTTTTGGACAATATCTTTTACTTCGAAAAAAAATAGAAAATGCATCCAGTAACCCATTTTATTTGTATTTATTCTTTCTGCTTTTGTTTTTTCTTTTTTTTTTTTTTTGTAATATTTGGGACATTTGAATAATAAACAATAAAAAAAAAACTAATATACCCATAAGTGCAAATTTGGGTATCAACAAACTTCATTAAAAAATAAAGTAGTTGTTCTTTGTTTTGATCATACGCATACACTTCCTGCAAAACTCGTGTCTTATGTTATGTGTAAATAATTGTGGACGATGAACCAAAATAGGATTAGCCTTGTAATTAAGCTATTTTTTTTTTTTTTTGGTTTAAATGTGCTGCAAATCCTTATAATTTAGACGAATTTTGAATTAGATCTCTATAGTATTTTTTTTCTTTTTTGGGGTCTTTATAGTTTGAATTTTTTTTAATTTGGTCCCTACCGTCACCTCCAGTTATAATTATATCAATTTAGTACTCATATGGCAAATTGCTTATCTGTGTTGCAATAAAAGAAGTTAACATGATGCTAAAGTGACACAAAAATTACTACCTCATCATCTTTTTGAAGTTGGCAAATATGATGAGGTGGCAATTTTTGCGCCACATTGACGCCACGTCAACTTCTTTTATTGCCACATAAATAAGTTGTTTGTCATGTGAACACTAAACTGATAAAGTTATAACTGGAGTGGTGGCAGAGACCCAATTAAAAAAATTTCAAACTATAAAGACCTCAATAGAAAAAAAAAAAATTATAGGGATCNAAAAAAAAAAAAGTATAGGGATCTAATTTCAAATTTGTCCAAATTATAAAGACTTACAGTACATTTAAACTTTTTTTTTACCCTTACCATTAATATATCTTTGTAGTACGTAGATCATTTAAACTTGGGACTTCAACATTTTTAAAATATTGTGTGCTTAATTATGTACGTGTAAGCTAATTAATTAAATAGAAAAATCTGTGAATGTAAGTGAAAGGAAGGGATCAATGTGATTAGTTTAATATACACCTATTAGAATGGCATCACCCGAACATCTAAAAACTAACTGTGCGAATTTATTAATTTTCTTTCTTTTATAATATGAAACATAACCCATCACTTTTTGCAATTCGAACGATTAACCAACATTCGAAACCTATCCAATGAGACTACAAACAAAGTAAAAAGACTTCAATACTTTTCTTTTTCCTGTGCAAAACTTCAAGCTTTGGAAGAATACATATTTTGGCCATTTGAAATTCTTCATAATTAAGACTGAATATGTGCATTCAGATATTTTAGAGTTTTCAAAAGAGTTCTTTTTTTAAAATAAAATAAAATAAAATAATTGTGAGTTTTGGATTAATTTTTTTTTTTAAGTGCGTTTTCAAAAGTCTTTAGACTGTGCATACAGGACTGAGGTATTACACCAATACTCTCTCTTAGCTTTTTAAAAATAAAGAAAAAAAAAAAGAATTGTGAGTTTTGGATTAATTTTTTTTTTTTTAAGTGCGTTTTCAAAAGTCTTTAGACTGTGCATACAGGACTGAGGCATTACACCAATACTCTCTCTTAGCTTCTTTTGGTTTTGTCTTGTTCTTTTTTCCAAATTTGTTTTCTTATGAATTTTTTTTTTTTCACAAACTCAAGGTAGAAAAAATTGTTTTTATTAAAAATCTTTCAAGTATGCAAACACAGCAGGTGTTACACCATGAACATGACCATACTTGCTTTTGATTTTAGTACTTAATTTTGTCATTTTTCCAAAATATTCTAAGGTTTTGTTTATATAGACCCAATCAAATATGACACATATATCTCAACAGGATTAGTTCAATTGGTAAGGATCGAAGTACTTCGCTTATAAAGCCTAAGTGTACTATGGTAAGACCTCACTTACATCTGTGGCATGCCCAGTAGCCTTGACATTGGAATCACCCTAAATTTTTGTGTACCAAAAACAATGATGCATATATATAACCAAACAAAAATGACACATACAACTTATAGAATTATGTACTAAGGATTGATTGAAGAATCCAAACTTGACTAAATTAGTTGATTGAAACTTTTAGTATTCTTAAATTTATGTACAAATTCTTATTTCTGATTTTTATTCTATTGTTAATTTCATATAAAATAAATTGCATGTTGGAACCTAGAATGTTGGTGGCCTATTGGGGTACCAAAAAAGTTGAGTTCTTATGTTTGAATCCCCATCCTCCTATATTTTAACTAAAAATTTAATTTTTTCTATTTAATAATAATAATAAGGAGGTTACTTGTATACTTTTGATATTTATATTGTATGTCATACTACATACGAATAATCAATGTATGAATGACATGTGTACAAGTTAACTGTTTTTAAGTTAGTTTGAGAAAATAAAATAAATTAATTTTATATCTCATAAAATATAAAAATTAAGTATGTTTGTCACATCAGTGCAGTATGACATACACATGTAGTATCATAAAATTCTCATAATAATAATAATAATAATAATACATAAATAAATAAATAACATGTTATGAGGATATTTGTATTGGTAAAATGAAAAGAATAAGGCTACTAAAGATGTTTAAATACCTGGGCAACATAACATTTTCAATTGAAATATAACATTACCCATGTCCATGGGTTTTAGATCTTGTTATATATTATTGAAACATGCTTATAGCACACTTATTTGATCAATCGCACTCTGACTCGTGCAAGTGTGTGAAAAGAACTATTAATTCTAGGGTTTTCCAGAAGCGGTTAACCTATAAGAAACATAAGCCCCCAGTGCTGCAATCACCAGAGCCAGTAAATGCTTTTCTTCATCATTTAGTGTCCCATCTCCTATATTTGTGACAGCATTGGTAGCAGAAGCAGAGACTTCTTGAATTCCCTTCCCTATTATGTCAACAATATCTTCTATGCGCTTCCCTTCAACACTGGCTTTTAATATTGTGGGTTTTGGAACAAGTTGCTCTAGACCCTTTTGAGGCTTAGCCTGTGTGCTGAGTTGTTGAGTGTCAGCAAGACCTTTCA
The DNA here is from genome assembly GCA_003255065.1 of Cercis canadensis. Classification (NCBI taxonomy): domain Eukaryota; kingdom Viridiplantae; phylum Streptophyta; class Magnoliopsida; order Fabales; family Fabaceae; genus Cercis; species Cercis canadensis. The sequence continues at coordinate 21,705 of QAOA01004877.1, forward strand.
GAAAGCTTGGGAGTGAAGCACTTTTCTTATCTCTTGGTTCTTCCAAACTAGGAGTAGTATATTTTGGAGGAGGCACCACTTGTGCTTTCTCATGCTTTGGTTCATCAGCCACATATTTCTCTAGAGGGCTTGGAACTTTTTCTTGGGTTGTTTTCACTTCTTCTTTTGGAGCAAACTTGGAAATAAACTTCTTTGGCATTGTAATAGTGAGAATTCCCTGATCAAACTTTGCCCCAAGTCTTTCCTCGTAGAAATTTTCTGGAACTGGATATGCTTGCTCAAAACGGATCCATGTGTTGCCTTTCTCAATTGGTCTTTCCCCAGAAATGCTCATCACTCTTGAAGAGCTGATATATTTAATCTTTACCTGCTCCTTTGTGAACCCTGAAAAAGCAAAGCAGAATTTTTAATTAACATAAACTTGATTTATGGGACTTGCAATCACCAAAACCTGTTTCATATATCATAAATAACCTTTCTTTTTACATAAGGTTTTGAAGAAAGCTAAGAATTGTTTAGATATGATTATCCATTGCTTCTTACAACACAGCAAGCTACCACTGGAATTATATGAGGGAACCTCAAAATTAAAATTAAACAGCGAATTTTATACATAATGAATACGAGTAATATATATTAATGACAAAACCACATACTGTTTTCACTAATTGTATTTAATAGTAGAATGATAATTTAACTAGTTATACTACAACTTTTTTGCTCTGTCAAATCCAGATTTTGTTACATCCTAATGTGAGCACACAAAATTTGACCTTTTTCATTTCTCAATAGGTATATATAGAATAATAATACTTACTTTAACACCTTATTTTATAACATTCTTACAGCTACATGCATGATTTACAAACATGATTAGACAGAAAGAAGTTTTAGTGAATCTTTGCAAGGTGTTTGTTAATCTTGATTAATGTAAATATTAATTCCTATTTATCCACCACTTTTCGTAGTATTTGTTTAACATATAAATGTCACCTAAGGGCATATTTACTAAGATGTGTCAATGATGCGGAATGCAATAAAAATTATTATATTTGAGACTGTGGTGAGAATATTGGATAATTTACAATATCTTTTAGGCTTAGAATAAAAAATAAAAAATAAAAAAAAAAAAGAAGGAAAAAAGCATGCATGCAATAGAAATGAGAAACTCACCAGGAAGGTAAACTTTCAAAAGGTAAGCTTCCAGGTTTTCAATCATATCTGCCTTGGGCTGGAATTCCTCATAAACAGTACCAAGTGAAGGATCTTGAGATATTTCCTCTTGACCCATCATTGCACTTGGGAGAGAATCAAGTTTCTCGTCTCTTGGTTCTTCCACACTGGTACTGGTAGATTTTGGAGTTGTATCTTCACTTCTTCTCAGTTCGTCTTTTGGAACAACTGGGGTACTAAACTTCTTTGGCATTGTAATGGTGAGAATTCCCTGATCAAACTTGCCACGAAGTTTATTAACCTCACAATTTTCAGGAACAGGATATGCATCGTTGAAACGGATCCATTTGTTACCTCCTTCTGGTCGTTCTCCAGAAACGCTCATAGCTTTCGTAGAACTCACATATCTAATCTTTACCTGATCCCTTGTGAAGCCTGCAAAACCAAACAGAAGGTCTAATTTTCATGAACCATGATGACTTGCAAATGACAAACCATCTTCATGTATAGTAATAAGCTTTTCTTCTTATATGTACAAGTTTTGTAGTTAAAGCTAAGAATTGCTGGATCTGATTCTAGTGACTTTTGCTTTTTAGGATTTAATTACAACATAGAAAGCTACTACATGAATTAAATTAAGGGCCCACATTGGTTAGAATTAGATCAAAATAAAACTAGGGATGTCATTTCTTGAAATTAAGTAAAGATGATGATATATAAACAAACTTTTTACTATAATATTCTACAAATTGTAATGAATGACAGGATTTGAATTTAGCTACTCGCATATAAACTTTTTTCTCCAAACACTTGAGTTGCATCACATTACAGTTTGGGTATAATAGTGTACACAAAATTTATACATTTATTATTTCTTTAGAGAAAAATATATAATATAATTTTACTTGCATAGCCTCTTTTTTTCACCTTTAAGTGACTTGTACACTTTGAAGGTTTTAAGAGCACAGAAAAAATTACATACATGAAATAATATACATAGATATATTGATTGAGAAAATTTCACCTAAAGCCTACATATTTTCAAAGATGCATTAATGAGGCAGAATGCGATAAAAGCTATTAGGTATGAGATAGTGATAAATGATGATTGATGAGAACTGTTTCATAGTTTGCAAGATATGTCTAAAATTTACAGAGAAACAAAGAAACAAAATTAAAAAAAAAAACCAAACAAATAAACGCACCAGGCAGATGAATTATCAGAAAGTGAGCTTCTGGAGTTTCCGTCAATTGTAATTTTGGCTGGAAGTCCTCATATACAGCATTTGGTCTTCTTTGGAAGCTAGCCATCTCAACTATAATTGAATTTTGTTTCTATGCTCGTCTTTTCTCACTCTCACAATTGTGTTTTAATGCTTTGTGATGGAATATGTGGATTTTGTCTCTCTATATATATATGAAGCTCTTGTCTGGAGGATGTTGGATTTAAATGAGTTTCTTCTTAAAGAGATGATTCCTTTTTGTTTGCTTTGGTTTTTCAAATTAGGATTGTATTTTCCTTTCTATGAGGTATAACTTCTATGGTAAATAAAGTTTGTTCTTTATTTTATTCATACTCTTCCAAATCATGCAAAACTTATGTAAAAAGGTGAACGAACAGAAGCAATATTCACCATAAGAAATGATAGGAGGGCCCTGAGGGTATACTCTGATTTGAGATAGTTAGTCAACAGTAAAGAGATACTTTTAAATTTTTAATTAATAAAAAAAGTAAATAGGATTGATGCATAAAAATTCATTTATTTCATGCATGCTTGGTTGTTATGATTTCTATGGAGATCGTGAAATCCTGTGTTGTTGCCCTTGTTGAAGGAATTTTCCAAATAAAGCTATGGAAGAGCCACTAGTTGATGCCGTGGGTATATTGCTTGAACATTGGTCAGGCATTCACTATTTTCCTAAGGTGGGATAGTGGTGGTAGATTGTACTTAAATATACCCAAATGGGTTTTTCTTGCAAACAAATCAAGCATGCTGACTCTGATATACATCCATATTCTTGGATATCCAGCCACATACATCTGCAAGAAATGCAACTTCTCAATAACTTTTGCAATTTCATACTACTTTCATGTGCAAATAACTTGTAAAACTGTGAGTGCTGCAATGTCTTGTTATTTTTTTTTT
>QAOA01004877.1:29735-70135 GCA_003255065.1 Cercis canadensis
TATATATATATATATATATATATATATGAAGCTTTGGAAGATGTTGGGGTTAAAAGTGTTTCTTGTTAAAGATTCAATTCCATTTTGTTTGCTTTGGTTTTATTTTTTGTGTGGTTCAATTTTACCTTATTGTTCCATAAGGTGTAACTTTGTCGCAACGTCCCTTTTGGAGCACGAAGTGGAACGGCGAAACCGCTCACAAGAAAAATAAGATATAAGGTGTATGATATGATNATATAAGATGTATGATATGATGCAAAAGAATGGAGTCGTCACCAAACATTTTGTTCCATTTTTAAACAAACGGAATGGTGCGATTGGACACCTAAAAAAAAAGAAAGGTCTGCGTCTTCAGAGTTTGAATTTGGGGGTTGATTACGTGTAGGGAAGGTATTAGCACCCTACAACGCCCGTTCTTAGAACAGTTACCTATTTAATCAATTATTATCTTTTCTAAATGAATTACATTGTTCATAACATCATATTTTAAAATAAATTAACATTGTTAGGTCCAGCCAGTCCTTCTGGCAAAACGTAAAGGATGTCTCAAGACTATTAGATAGAGTTCGTGATTGTCATTACAATCCTCCCCTAATCTATTCCGTCATAAGCAAATTTTAACATTTTTATTATTTGAATAATAACTAAAAAATGTACAAAATACAAGTCATTATGCATACTAGAAAATGAGTTTGAGATTTGTGGAAAATGATTTTTTTATCGAATGTCTTTCTTTAGTCCATCAGTACTTCTGGAAAGGCTAAAGGGACACTCCTCACCTCCGAAATGTCAAGGAGTCGCCGTCATCACAACTATCCTCAATTATTCCCTCATCAGTACTTTTAATCCACACTTTAAGGTAAATAAAAGTATGATATTATGCATAAATAAGATTTTTTTTTTGGAGAATTATATATAGAAAAGATTTTTTTCAAGAGTTACCCTCAAGTCTCACTAGTACCTCTAGCAAAACTAGAGAAACCCTTTTATTTCTAGAATGTCAAAATATCGTCATCATTATGACTAATTTTGATTATTCCCTCATCAGTAATCTCATTCTAGCATAAGTGAAAATAATGATGAAATATAATGAGATGAATTACAATGTAGCAAGTAATGATGGAAAGACAATAATTGAAAAAATAAAGCGATATTGGGAATTTCATTGGCCACACTAGTATCTCTGATATAACTAAGAAATTTATTTCTCACCTCAAGAACATTAAGAAAAATTGTCAATACAATTATTCCCTAACTTAATCCGTCGTCGGGCTTTAATTTTATTTACAATGATTAAATATAATGTGAAATGTATGAAACATGTAAAGTGAATAAGATGAAATAAATTAGTGTCACTAATTATTGTAAAATAAAAAATGATAACAAAAATATATAAAGAACCAATAAAAATGAATAAATAAGAATAACCCAAAAACAAAACATGAGTCCTAAATAGATGGGTCCAAGAGAAAGCTAAAACTAAATACATTAAATAATATAGCTCTTAAATAAAAGATAACTTAACCCCAAAAAAAAAACAGTGCAATCCAATTAAAAGAACCAAAGCCTAAGAAATAATGCATTTCCATGGTTCAATGATTAATTATAAAAAAAAAAAAAGGTCAAATTTTAATATATACAAAAAAAACTATCAAAAGCTGAAAAAGCACCATGCAAGCTAATATATCTTGATATTTATATATAAAACACATACACTATTGCTTAATAAAACAAATAATTGCTCCTAAATTTGGACTAGGCTTATATTGAAGCAAAGGAAATAAAAACAACAAAAAAACACACAAGAGGCCATTATAAGGCCCAAACCGAAATAGCCTAAATATAAATAAAAAAAAAATGGGTTGGTTCTATTTCAAAGCCCAACCAACTATAAGCTGATATAAAAAAAGTAATGGACCAGCTCTAATGTGCCCCATGGATCAGGAAATGTTAACAGAAAAAAAGGTTGGCCAACGAAATCTAACATAAGCCCAAATAAATAACAAACCCAAACTAAAACACCATAAAACTCAAATCAAATAAGAAAAAAGAGCCTAAACAAAGAAACAACAAATGACCCAGTTCGTTTTTGGCCCAATAGCCAACAAAAGAGACAAAAACTTCAACTTGCTAAAATTAACTCATCAGAACCTAACCATCCAAGCCAAATTCAAAAAGAAAAAGTAAACAAAATTTAACCAAGAATAAACGAAATGGCATCTGGCCATCCTTTCAATAACCCAAAAAGATAAAACAACAACCCATATTAACACCAAACTAGGCAAAAGAAACAAAAAGCATTTAAAGAAGAAAAATGCATAAACACGTCAGGGAAGGAAGACACTACACAGGAGGTGCTGTTCCCAAGCCTACAAAATATAAAATAAAATACAAATAATAACAATAGGTTAGAGAAAATTAGAGAAGTGGCACCAGGATGAGGCACGGGTATCTCGCTTTCTTTAAGACAATTCACGCCTCTCGCAGGTGATTTTTAGTATATCCACCAGGTGCAGCGAGTTCTAGACGCATTGCCTCCAGGATACAACAGCCTGGTAGCCACACCGTTTATCCTCCAATATTCTGCACAAATAGGAGGAAAGGACTCTCCAACACTCTTCTCTACCCAAGTGTTTACTCACACAATATAAGCAAATAATATGCATACACTACAATTAGGTTGCACTTACAAATGTATCTCATACTCATTCTAATTGTAAAAGCACATACACATATATATAGTGTAGTGAACCACCTTTTCAAATTCTAGCTGTTAGCCACAATTAAATAAATATTATAAGCTTTTAAAACAAAGAAATAAAGCACAAAGAAAAAAACCAAATAAAAGCTAAAACCATTCAGCCAATCTAAAGTACTTCAAAGCATTTTATAATGCAGTTACATTGCCAAAAACTGAATAGCTTTAAGGCTAATAACAAAAGCTTTTAAACACAATAAAAATAGAGAGAAGAGGAGTTGTAACATATATAACCATTGGGATATTAATCATATAATGTAATATATTTATTTTTAATGAAATACCAACAGGAGGAGGCAAAGCAAAAACAGAGAGAAAAATCTTCACCCACATCTCCTTCTTCCACATCTTAAATTCATGGTTTGGCTTTGCTTTTCAACCAACGGTAGCTAAGATAAGAAATGCCTCTATTTATTTCTCTAAATGTCTCTCCCTCTTTCTCTGAAATTATGTTTCTCTCTCTAAGTTTTATTTCGCTCTCTAAAATGGGTTTTTCTCTCTAAAAAATATTTTTCTCTCTAACTTGGGGTTTTTCTCTTTCACTGAAAAATCGTTGACTTGAGGGTAGAACTGCTGCTATCACTGATCCCACCCCTCCATTTTCTTCTTTTGGCTATTATGGATATTTTTGTCTTCCGATTTTTTAGAAATATAAGGGGTAGAAATAATATTGAAACAATTAAAAAAAATGCAAAGAATGAAAGTTTTGGTTAAAGGTTATATACCTGTGAATGAGTGTGAATGAGTGAGTATAGCTCTCTGTTGGTGTAGAATTTTGAATGTCTCTTGCTCCCAAATGCTCTACTGTGTATGAAGGATAGAGAATATGTGTATCTTTCTGAGTTGTGTGTATCTCCACTCTCTGAAGAACCTTACTCTATTTTCTAGGATTTTTGCTTCTCAAGATTTTTTGGATTTTTCAACCTCTCTGTCACTCTCTGTATATCCGGTGTCATGTGCTCACTGTATCTCACGGTGTCCTCTCTCTGCATCTGCTTGGAGCTTTTTTATAGCGAGGGTTGCAGTTAGTTGCTAAACTAAACTTCTCCCATCTGTAGGTTGTGCAGCCATATGAAGCAAGGATGGCCAGTTTATGGGTGGTGTCATCCTACAGCGACAATGGAGCTGGTTAGTAGAAAATGTCAAATTTTGCTTCTGATGCACTTTGATCTCTTTTGTCATTTTTTGGACAATATCTTTTACTTTGAAAAAAAATAGAAAATACATCTAGTAACCCATTTTATTTGTATTTATTCTTTCTGCTTTTGTTTTTTCTTTTTCTTTTTTTTGTAATATTTGGGACATTTGAATAATAAACAATGAAAAAAAAATTTTAAAAAAAACCAATATACCCATAAGTGCAAATTTGGGTATCAACAAACTTCATTAAAAAATAAAGTAGTTGTTCTTTGTTTTGCTCATACTCATACACTTCCTGCAAAATGTCTTATGTGTAAATAATTGTGGACGATGAACCAAAATAGGATTAGCCTTGTAATTAAGCTATTTTTTTTTTTGGTTTAAATGTGCTACAAATCCTTATAATTTAGACGAATTTTGAATTAGATCTCAATAGTATTTTTTTTTTCTTTTTTGGGGTCTTTATAGTTTGAATTTTTTTTAATTTGGTCCCTACTGTCACCTCTAGTTATAACTCTATCAATTTAGTGCTCATATGGCAAATTGCTTATCTGTGTGGCAATAAAAGAAGTTAACATGACGCTAAAGTGACACAAAAATTACTACCTCATCATCTTTTTGATGTTGGCAAATATGATGAGGTGGCAATTTTTGCGCCACATTGACGCCACGTCAACTTCTTTTATTGCCACATAAATAAGTTGTTTGTCATGTGAACATTAAACTGATAAAGTTATAACTAGAGTGATGGCAGAGACCTAATTAAAAAAAAATGGGTTTTAGATCTTGTTATATATTATTGAAACATGCTTATAGCAAATTTATTTGATCAATCGCAATCTGACTCGTGCAAGTGTGTGAAAAGAACTATTAATTCTAGAGTTTTCCAGAAGCGGTTAACCTATAAGAAACATAAGCCCCCAGTGCTGCAATCACCAGAGCCAGTAAATGCTTTTCTTCATCATTTAGTGTCCCATCTCCTATATTTGTGACAGCATTGGAAGCGGAAGCAGACACTTCTTGAATTCCCTTCCCTATTATGTCAACAATATCTTCTATGCGCTTCCCTTCAACACTGGCTTTTAATATTGTGGGTTTTGGAACAAGTTGCTCTTGACCCTTTTGAGGCTTAGTCTGTGTGCTGAGTTGTTGAGTGTCAGCAAGACCTTTCAGAAAGCTTGGGAGTGAAGCACTTTTCTTATCTCTTGGTTCTTCCGAACTAGGAGTAGTATATTTTGGAGGAAGCACCACTTGTGCTTTCTCAGGCTTTGGTTCATCAGCCACATATTTCTCTAGAGGGCTTGGAACTTTTTCTTGGGTTGTTTTCACTTCTTTTGGAGCAACCTTGGAAATGAACTTCTTTGGCATTGTAATAGTGAGAATTCCCTGATCAAACTTTGCCCCAAGTCTTTCCTCGTAGAAATTTTCTGGAACTGGATATGCTTGCTCAAAACGGATCCATGTGTTGCCTTTCTCAATTGGTCTTTCCCCAGAAATGCTCATCACTCTTGAAGAGCTGATATATTTAATCTTTACCTGCTCCTTGGTGAACCCTGAAAAAGCAAAGCAGAACTTTTAATTAACATGAACTTGATTTATGGGACTTGCAATCACCAAAACCTGTTTCACATATCATAAATAACCTTTCTTTTTACATAAGGTTTTGAAGAAAGTTAAGAATTGTTTAGATATGATTATCCATTGCTTCTTACAACACAGCAACCTACCACTGGAATTATATGAGGGAACCTCAAAACTAAAATTAAACAGCGAATTTTATACATAATGAATACGAGTAATATATATTAATGACAAATCCACAGACTGTTTCACTAATTGTATTTAATAGTAGAATGATAATTTAACTAGTTATACTACAACTTTTTTGCTCTGTCAAATCCAGATTTTGTTACATCCTAATTTGAGCACACAAAATTTGACCTTTTCATTTCTCAATAGGTATATATAGAATAATAATACATAATTTAACACCTTATTTTATAACATTCTTACAGCTACATGATTTACAAACAAGATTAGACAGAAAGAAGTTTTAGTGAATCTTTGCAAGGTGTTTGTTAATCTTGATTAACTTAAATATTAATTCCTATTTATCCACCACTTTTCGTAGTATTTGTTTTACATATAAATGTCACCTAAGGGCATATTTACTAAGATGTGCCAATGAAGCGGAATGCAATAAAAATTATTATATTTGAGACAGTGGTGAGAATATTGGATAATTTACAATATCTTTTAGGCTTAGAATAAAAAATAAAAAAAAGGAAAAAAGCATGCATGCAATAGAAATGAGAAACTCACCAGGAAGGTAAACTTTCAAAAGGTAAGCTTCCAGGTTTTCAATCATATCTGCCTTGGGATGGAATTCCTCATAAACAGCACCAAGTGAAGGATCTTGAGATATTTCCTCTTGACCCATCATTGCACTTGGGAGAGAATCAATTTTCTCGTCTCTTGGTTCTTCCACACTGGTACTGGTAGATTTTGGAGTTGTATCGTCACTTGTTCTCAGTTCTTCTTTTCGAACAACTGGGGTAATAAACTTCTTTGGCATTGTAAGGGTGAGAATTCCCTGATCAAACTTGCCACGAAGTTTATTAACCTCACAATTTTCAGGAACAGGATATGCATCGTTGAAACGGATCCATTTGTTGCCTCCTTCTGGTCGTTCTCCAGAAACGCTCATAGCTTTAGTAGAACTCACATATCTAATCTTCACCTGATCCCTTGTGAAGCCTGCAAAACCAAACAGAAGGACTAATTTTCATGAACCTTGATGACTAGCAAATCACAAACCATCTTCATATATAGTAATAAGCTTTTCTTCTTATATGTACAAGTTTTGTAGTTAAAGCTAAGAATTGCTGGATCTGATTCTAGTGACTTTTGCTTTTTAGGATTTAATTACAACATAGAAAGCTACTACATGAATTAAATTAAGGGCCCACATTGGTTAGAATTAGATCAAAATAAAACTAGGGATGTCATTTCTTGAAATTAAGTAAAGGTGATGATATATATAAACAAACTTTTTACGATAATATTCTACGAATTGTAATGAATGACAGGATTTGAATTTAGCTACTCGCATATAAACTTTTTTCTCCAAACACTTGAGTTGCATCACATTACAGTTTGGGTATAATAGTGTACACAAAATTTATACATTTAATTTATTATTTCTTCAGAAAAAAATATATAATATAATTTTACTTGCATAGCTTCTTTTTTTCACCTTTAAGTGGACTTGTACACTTTGAAGGTTTTAAGAGCACAGAAAAAATACATATATTAAATAATATACATAGATATATTGATTGAGAAAATGTCACCTAAAGCCTACATATTTTCAAAGATGCATTAATGAGGCAGAATGCGATAAAAGCTATTAGGTATGAGATAGTGATAAATGATGATTGATGACAGTGTTTCATAGTTTGCAAGATATGTCTAAAATTTACAGAGAAACAAAGAAACAAAATTAAAAAACAAACAAACGCACCAGGCAGGTGAATTATCAGAAAGTGAGCTTCTGGAGTTTCCGTCGATTCTAATTTTGGCTGGAAGTCCTCATATACAGCATTCGGTCTTCTTTGGAAGCTAGCCATCTCAACTATAATTGAATTTTGTTTCTATGCTCTTGTCCTTTCTCACTCTCACAATTGTGTTTTAATGCTTTGTGATGGAATTTGTGGGTTTTGTCTCTATATATATATATGAAGCTCTTGTCTGGAGGATGTTGGATTTAAATGAGTTTCTTCTTAAAGATATAATTCCTTTTTGTTTGCTTTGGTTTTTCAAATTAGGATTGTTTTTTCCTTTCTATGAGGTATAACTTCTATGGTGAATAAAGTTTGTTCTTTATTTTATTCATACTCTTCCAAATCATGCAAAACTTATGTAAAAACGTGAACGAACAGAAGCAATANTCACTCTCACAATTGTGTTTTAATGCTTTGTGATGGAATTTGTGGGTTTTGTCTCTATATATATATGAAGCTCTTGTCTGGAGGATGTTGGATTTAAATGAGTTTCGTCTTAAAGAGATAATTCCTTTTTGTTTGCTTTGGTTTTTCAAATTAGGATTGTATTTTCCTTTCTATGAGGTATAACTTCTATGGTTAATAAAGTTTGTTCTTTATTTTATTCATACACTTCCAAATCATGCAAAACTTGTGTAAAAACGTGAACGAACAGAAGCAATGTTGCTTATCATCATAGCTTCTTCCAAACTCTATATAGCTGTTCAGAAAATGTAAGCACTTTAGAAATTTTCTTTTCATTTTTCCTTCTTTCTTTCTCTGTTAGAAATTGCAAACCTTGTTTTCTTCCAAACAAAACTTTGTTCTTTTTGTTTATTTTAAGACGATAGTCCTTTTGGTGCCAATCCCTTCTTCATCAAGTAGATTATGTCTTGTTCTCTCTTTTTATTCTCTTTTTTCGTTAATTATTTTTTTCCCTCAGAGAGGGTAAAACTTCTTGAACATTATGTTTTTTTACCGTAAGGACAAAGTGCTACGCAAGTTATCCCTAGCCTTGATTCGTTTCTAATTATCACCTTCTCTTTTTCTCGTTTGTTTTAAATCATTGTAGTGATATCCCATAGTTTCTAGGTTCACCCCATCAGGTCATTTATCCTGTGTTTAATAATACTATTAGATAAAAGAAATATGCTCAAAAAACTATTAAAACATATATATATATATATACTGATAGATTAATGAGATATCTTTAAGTTAATTGATCAAATAGAACAATCAGCACATATTAGAATGATATGATCCCGAACATTTAAAAACTAAACTGGAGGGGGATGATATTTTATTTTGCGTCCCTTCCCTAATAAGAGGAATCTTGAGCCTGTCTTTAAGTTTGTTGAGTATAGCACAATATTAAATTGGGAATTTACACTTTTTCTTTCTTGTACAACATGTAACTTCATTACTTTTTGTAATTGGAATGAGTCCCGGACATTCTAAACCTATCACGAGAAACCTTAAAACAAAGGGTATATTTTGATAGAGAATCATTTTTATTAGGAGAAATTAAGGTTGTTTTATGGATGATTTTTACAAGTATCTTTTTAATTTTGAGAGAAGCTGAAACTGAAGCAGTTTTGATTTCGGATACAACACTCAAGAAGTATTCTTTTAATATATAAAAATGTTATCGGTGAGACAGAATGGATCCACAGGTAAGAAGGAAGAAAGAAAAGACCCACACCACACGTTAAAGCAACACAAAGCTAAATGTGATTCAGTCTCTTTAACCTACATTAATTCATAATCCTTCCTTTATAGAGTGTTAGATAGTATAGTACTCTTGAAATACATAAGAATCTCTTGTTATAACATGTCCCTCCCTTGTAATTAAAGATATAAAACCCTTTAAAGAGTTTACATGCAGTGAAGCGTAATTATAACTTTAGGTCTATAGATATAACATGAATCATGGGTTTACAAATAATATTAGAAGGTCTCTTAAATACTTTTAGTACAAATGTAGTATGCCATATCACATGAGAATAACCAATGTGTAAATGATATGTGTAGTTAACAATCTCAAGTCAGCCATTTTCAAGTTTGTTTAAGAGAATGTGATAAATTATATTTTGTATCTAATAAAATATAAAAATTACGTCTTGATAATAGATGTTTGTCATGTCAGTGTGGTATGGCATACACATGTGATACCATAGAATCCCTGATAACATTATAACATGATAACTGATGAGAAACAGCTATTACACACCCACCTCCAACCATCCCAATAAACGGGCAGTTCTTTATGTTTCTGTCCCCACCAATATTGTATGATTGCATCATATGTGAGATTATAGAAGAGCCCTAGAGGAAGCTTCAAACAAGCCATGATGTGTATATTGGAATCACTGTGGCTATGGCTTTGAGAATAAATTTGTTTCTGCATGTCATGCTGCCTATAAAATAATGAGAAGAAATGAAAACTTTTGATATGGACAATATTGTCTTAAGTTTATTTTTGTTATTTGTACTATGCAACATAGATAAGCCATTGAAAAAGAAAAGTAAATGCATAATATACCTAATTACTATGTTTTCTCCTCAAAATCATTAAACCTAACTGATGTTCATTGATGGTTTGAAAGTCAACAAAACTTACTCACCTAGGTTGAGCTCAAGATGTTTGATTTTTTTTTTTATTATTATTATTTTCTCTTTTGAGGTGAAACATGAGGGGGACATTTGAGAATTTGAGTAGAGGTAGATTTAAGTCGTATTATGACTCCCTAATATTCTAGAAAAAAAATTGTACAATTTTAGAGCATTTTTAGAAGCTATGCTTAGGATAAGATCTATGTTAAACAATAAAATATACATTTTTAAAGGATATGCTTTTTTCGAATAAGTTAAAGGCCATATAAGTTAAAATGCAATTTTCATTCATAAACTGCATGTAGAGCGAGTTTCTTCCCTATAGTGCTTAATGTCAAATTTGTCCTTAAGCTATTTATTTAGTGTCAATTTGGTTTTTATTTAGATAAACTATTTAGCATAAATTGAAATTTTTATATGACATAACACTCATAGATGAACCGAGTTGGTATAAACATTGAGCATATGTACCATGCAAAAAATATTTATATAATTTGCAATAAAACCATGAAATTAGTATATATGTATCATGGCCCAAAAAAGACATTAATTTGTATGTGTTCTTTAAAGTTTGGCATCCAACTTACGGCCGAAAGAAAAAAAACCCTAATTTCCAACTTTGGCGTTGTGTGAATCACATATTAAAGAGATAAAAACCTTTAAGAGACACAAACACTGTAACTCTCCAACATAATTTGAGTGCTTTGAAACATTTTTTACTATTTATTTATTTATTTTTGGTTTGTGATGTTTTGTGCAGGCATACCTACACTTTGAAACATTATAATTCTTATGAATGTTAAATAAATGATAATCTATTGAAGGTTGAGAAGGTTGTGGGAAATCCATTTCGCGAAAAATAAGTTTAAGCCCAAATTATACATTATTGCAACATGATTACACCAAATTGATTTGAATTACACTTCATGAATCTTGTCCAAGTGTGAGAAAGGATTTGAAATTTTAAATAGATTCTAGGTTCAGGGTTTTCCAGAGGATGCAAACCTATAGGAAACATAAACTCCCAGAGCTGCAATTACCATAACTGCAGCACCCATATTCACTACTAAATTCTTTTCTTCATCTTTTAATGTCCCTTCTTTTATTCTTGCGACAGCCATGGAGGCAGCAGCAGACACATCTTTGATTCCCTTCCCTACTGTGTCAATCATATCCTCTTTGTGCTTCCCTTCATCGCCGCCAGAAGCTTTGCCGGCTGTTTCCTTTTCCCTCTCTGAAATTTTTGGAGGAAAAGGTCCTGCTACCTTGGCTAGGTACTCATTATTTTCCTTGCTTTCTTTTTCTTTAACCTTACTTTTCTCCACACCTTTCTTAGGCTTTCTTGACTCTGAAGGCTCCCCATATGATCCTTTAACTTCCTTCCTTATGGTCCTTTCCTTCTCAGCATCTCCCACAATAGTCTTCTCTTGTGTTTGCTTTCTGGGAACTGTTGAAAGTGTGGTCCTTTGCCTAGTTTCCTCAGGACCCTTTTGAACCCTTTCATCCATTTGCTTTGGAGGAGACGGTTTCAATTTGGGTTTTACCCCAAATTCCTCTTGACCCTTTTGAGGCTTCTCCTCTCTTTGCTTTGTGGGAGATAGTTTTAACGTGGTCTTTAAGTCAAATTCCTCTGGGCCTTTTTGAGGCTTTTCACCTATTACCTTTCCGGTAGGCTCTACTAATGTGGGCTTTGGCTCAATTTGCTCTTGACCCTTTTGCTTTCTTGCATCTGCCGTAGTTAATGTGGGTTTTTGCACAGTTTCCTCTTTAAAGTTTTGAGGCTTAGACTCCCTGGTGGATTCTGGAGGGATCAAATCTCTCACTCCCATCTCTTCTGCTTTCCTCTGCTGATCAATATCAGATACAGGTCTTTGCCTATCCGCAGTGCCTTTTACAGGAGATGAGAGTGAAGCACTTTTCTTATCTCTTGGTTCTTCCACTCTAGCAGTTGCGGATTTTGGAGGCAACATCTCCTGCGCCTTTTCAGGCTTTGCTTCAGGCTTCTTTGAAGGGCTTGGAATCTTTTCTTCTTTTGGAACTGCAACCTGTGAAAGAAACTTCTTTGGCATTGTGACAGTCAGAGTTCCCTGATCAAACTTGCCTTGAAGTTTCTCCACCTCGCAATTTTCCGGAACAACATATGCTTGGTTGAAACGGCTCCATCTGTTGACTCCATTAATTGGTGTCTCTCCAGTAACCCTCACCATTCTGGATGAATTCACATATGTGATTCTGACTCCCTCCTTTGTGAAGCCTGCAAAAGCAAAAGAGGAAAAGAATAATTTACATGAACCTTTGTGGAACTTGCAGATCACAGAATCTGCTTCATCGAACTAATCATTTGATCAGTATTTAATTGGAGACATGCATAAGAAGAACATGGGTTAACTAACTGTAAAATTTGAGTAGACATAACAATAATGTCGGTGACCTCTAAAGAATTCATATCAAAGTTTTCAAGAAAGCTAATAGCTGTAATTACAAGAAAATGTAGGGTTTGAACTTCGATGCAATTATGTAACTAAATTTTTTTATAAAGTTATTTTCTATATGTATTTTGAGATAGTATATATTTTTGAGTTATTTCTACTATATATTATCTAAATGATTAAATATTGAAAATGTAAGGTGTTTTTACCATATTAAAGAGGTATGTGATATTTCTCTAATGTAGCAATATAACAATCATTGATGTAGAAAATTATTAGTCTTAACCGTTAAAAAATAAACAGCTAAAATTAAATGTTTCTTCATCAACCGTGATTAATGATGTCAAGTTAGAAAGGTATCACATACCTCCCTGGTATGTGAGGTAAGTTCAAAAATGTATATCACCAAAAAAATATTAAAATTGTATATGTATTTATCTCTATATCCTAGGTAATTTTATATGGGATACAATTTTATCATTCCGAATTTCCATGTGTCAATTTCAATGAATTCTGTAATAATAACTCAAAGCACTCAAAATTATCTTGAGCCCTAGAAGTTTAGGTAATCATACCTTATTAACCTAGATGTACAATATTTTTGTTACTGGCATACATATAATCAAACACCTAACTAACCAAACATTAATAAGAACCAAATCATAAGCAACAAAACTAAAGTTATCATGTGTGGTCTAGTAGTGATTATAAAGAGTTTAGGTAATTTGTAGAAGATGTCGAGTTTAAACTTCCGTACAATCATAAACAAAACAAAAAATTATATAACAAAACTAGGAATTTCATGTCATGAAATCAACTAAAGGCACTTTTATCCGATGAATAATTTGCTATATACAACCTTCTATATATAAATTATACATAGATAGAGATTAATAAAGAGTTTAAGTAATTTCTAGAAGATATTGAATTCAAACTTCCGTACAATCATAAAAAAAATTATATAACAAAACTAGGGATTTCATGTCATGAAATCAACTAAAGGCACTTTTATCCTATGAATAATTTGCTATATTCAACATTTTATGTATAAATATCTTGAATAACAGAATGTCATCCGTTCAAGAAAGTCATATATTCTTTAAAAAAAAAGTGCCTGAATAAAGTGGCATGTAACAGAAAAGATAAACAAACCCGGAAGGTAAATATGCAGAAAGTGAGCTTCTGGGTTTTCTGTCGTTTCTATTTTGGGCTGGAAGTCCTCATATACAGGACGAGCTGGAGGTTGTGTCCTGGAAGTGGGTATTCTTGGTCTCATCATAGCTACTATTATTGCTTTTAGCTTCTATGCTCTTTGACGTACGAAGTAGTGTTTTATATGATGTTTTGGATTGAAACATCTAGGTTATTGGCTATATATATGAAAGCTCTGAAGGGTGTTTAGGGTTAAATTAATTGGGTTTCTTGTTAAAGAGACAATTCTTTTTTTGTTTCCTTTGTTTTGTTTATATAATTGGGTTGGGTTTCCCTTATCGAGCTATGAGGTATAAGTATAACTTCTCTAAAAAATAAAGTAATTGTTCTTTGTTTTGCTTATACACTTGCAGGGTATGCAAAATCCATGTATCAAAACGTGAATGCACAGAAGCAGTTGCTTTTCTTTATAGCTTTATCAAACTCTATATAGCTGTACGAGGACATTAAGAAAGTACTTTTATGTTGTTCTTTTTCTCCATTTTTAGAAATTGCTAACTTCTTCTTAATTTCTATTGAGATAAAACCTCGCTCCTTCTTTTTGTGTATTGAAGAAGATAGGCTTTTTGGTTCCAACCCCATCATCACCCACGCCAAGTAAATAGGTAACCCTATATATATGATCTGTTCGTTTCTTTTTCTTTTTTTGGGTGTTTGGGGGTGTGGGGGGTGGGTTGTTAAGGGTATACTCTTCTTCTTCTTTTTTCTTACAAGTAATTCTAATCATATCTCTCGCTGAAATTGGGCACTTTTATCCACTTTTTAATGCTGATATGAAATTAAGGACTGGATCTTCTAAAGTGCAATTTGTACTTTAGAAAATAAAGTGCAGATGTCCTATAACTCTTAAAAAGTATAAAGGGTTCATCTAAAAAAAAAAAATTATAAAGGGTTGATATTGTTACTCATCATCTTTTTTAAAATGCAATCTTAATATAATAATAAGTTGGCTTAATTACAATTTAGTCCTCTTATTT
This sequence comes from Cercis canadensis, assembly GCA_003255065.1. Taxonomy (NCBI): domain Eukaryota; kingdom Viridiplantae; phylum Streptophyta; class Magnoliopsida; order Fabales; family Fabaceae; genus Cercis; species Cercis canadensis. The sequence goes on from QAOA01004877.1 coordinate 44,407, forward strand.
TAACAAATTAAACTTTTTGGTCCCTCTTGTTTAAATATCAACAATTTAGTCCTATATATTTATAAAATATGCAATTTTTGTCCTTTTGTCTTTAAGCTAGGTATATTTCAAGATATAAAATTCTCTAATTCATAATCTCACCGTTAAATTAAAAAACTACATCTTGTGAACATCCCCACAAAATTTCAGTTTGATCTAACGGTGAATGAATCTAAATCTCCGATTAGATGAAAACTTCTAGTTGTGGTATTTTGGGCTAAATCCTACCATTGGATCAAGCTGAAATTTTGTGGGGAGATTCACAGGACGTAACACTTNAATCTAAAAGGTGAGATTGTGAATTAGAGAACTTTACATATTAAACTAGACCTAAGAAATTTTGACTTAAAGACTAAAAGACCAAAATTGCATATTTTATGAATATAATAAGACTAAATTGTTCATATTTAAACAAGAGGAACCAAAAATTTCAAGTTGTTAAAATAGGATAACCAAAATTACAATTAAGTCTAATAAGTTATACATGATATGTAAGTAGTATTTACCTATATTTATCTTAATCATAGTTAGACATTAGTGATAAATGAATTTAATTGAAAATCAATAGAAGTTTCTTGAATTTTTATTGGTGCTTTTAGCTCTTCAAACTTTTCTTACTTTTGAGCATTTTCTGTTGATTTTGGCTTAATTTTTAGATCTTCATCCTTAATTTTTCTTAACTTTTAGAATTATCTCCTTGATTTTTAGTATTTTCTTGACTTATGGTGTTTTTTTCCTTCATTTTATGTATTTTCATACATAATAATATTTAATTAAGGATTCTTGTGGTTAAGGAGAAGGTTAATGAACTCATGTAAGTGTCACATGCTATTTCCGTCCATGAATTAACAAATATATGGGCAGAGAGTTCTTTTTGCACTAATTTTAAAGCTTAAAGGGCCTCCACACATTTTTTAACCCTAGAGGGAGTTTTTCGAACATATAAGCCAAAGTTGAAGTGGGCCCACCCTTTATATCATGATGAGTTATATTACAATCCCATACATTACAATTTTAACTGGACGCATTTAATTTTTTTTTTTTGAATAGCATATATTCAATTAGTGCGCACTATAANACAATTTTAACGTGACACATTTAATTTTTTTTTTGAATAGCATATATTCAATTAGTGCGCACTATAATATGGAATGATAAGAAATTAGGATATATGAGTAACATTTCTTTATCATGCGCACCTAACCAAGAAAGTTTGTACTTCAAGCTCTTAAAATTAGTATGTTTGAAATAAGGCATCTAATCAAACAATTAATCATTTCTACTTAAAGTTTTCTTTATATATATATATATATATATAGGAAGTTTCTTAGATACTTTTCATATTTATGTAGTATGTCATACTACATAAGATTAGCCAATATAAAAATGACACGTGTACAAATTAACTATTTTTAAATTTATTTGAGAAAATAAAATAAATTATATTTATATTTAATAAAATATAAAAATTATGTATGTTTGTCACGTTAGTATAGTATGATATACTCATGTAGTATCATAGAATCCCCGATATATATATATATATATTCTAGGAAGTNTAGAATTCCCGATATATATATATTCTAGGAAGTAGGGGAAAAAACAAAAAAGGAGTATAATTTATTTTCAAAAAGTGCAATCCTCCCAAAATTCAAAGGTGCTTGGTAAGCTACCTCTCACTTTTTAATGGGAGGTATATAAACTTATTTTATTTTCTTATGTTCTTTAAAAATTAGTCGTATATGCTTTTCACAAAAAAGGTAAAATTCACTTTGCACTTTACTTTAAACATATTTTTTTAAGGTGCAATACTTTAAACATATTTTATAAACAAGCAAAACGTCTCAAATTTTTTTTTTTTTTCATGTTTCTCTTGTGGTTTTTTATGCTGTAACAAATACCAATTTATTTTCAAAAAGTACAATCCTTCCAAAAAAAATTTAAAAAAAAAAGTTGCAGTTTAGTAAGAATATGTTTTTACGTTCCCCTAGACGAGAGTTTCTTTCTTGTCTTAACTCACTAGAACACTCATAAATTTGAAGGACATATTTTTTTGATTGTTCCCTTATTTAGAATGTAAATATAATTGAGATATAAATAGGTAAAAACCTAATTGTATATGAAGTAAATAAGTATCATTCATTAGTTTGAGAGAGATTTAACAAGCTCAACCATTTATCTTTTTCAAGGATTAAGATGTCTGAATTTATCCTCTAAACTGCAAAGTGCATTTTAAAAACCAAATGGATATTTTTAGAAACAATTGCTTTTAACAATTAGCATATATGCACTTTAGAAAAGTAAAATTGATCCCTTTGTTCAAGTTCAACCAAAAAAAAAAAAAGTAAAATTGACTCTGCACCTTAGAGATCTATATCCCTACATTGTAGGAATTCGAACAAACTAATCAACGGTCACAGAATTAGTCACTGACTTCTTCCAGTTTTTGTGTGAATCATTAATGGTTTCCATGAACTACTTCTATAAATACCCTAATTTTCTCGATAAAACTTTATCTGACAAATCATACCTTCAACTCTATTTTAAACAATCGTCTTCCCTATATAAATTTTCCCTCATTTGCTTTATCTCAAGTGAATCGTCAAATTGGCCATTGTCGTTGTATGTTGTTCTTTCTTTCCATCTTCAATTGTAAATTTTTTCCCATATAGATTTACTTGCATGAGCATCTTATACCTTTGTTCATCTTTCGTATCATGTTAAAAATTAAAATTGTAGTCATATCAAAGTAATCTTTGGAGTGTTGATAATTTATAAGATATCATGTATGGGCTATTTCCTCTATTTGTCTTTATTTTTTTATGTGTAACTCATTAGCAATTGAGAAATGATAAATCCACTTTTCTTAAGGTGTAAGAATAATCTGAATTGTATGTGAAAAGTTTATGTGAGTCTAGTGATCCAACTTAAGTTTTCGTGGATCCGAGCAAACTCAGATGATGTCATATATACAACTACAGAAAAAAGTTAGAAATTTAGATATAGATGCATCACTACTCTTAGCAATTAATGATAGAAAAATTGTATTGATAGAAAGTTGCTTGCATGCATTGGATTGATTTTTTCGGTGCTGGTGAGGATCAGGGGGAATGAGAGAATTGAAGAAATGTTCTTGAAACATTGAAGAAATGTCTTTGAACGTTTCCCTATTCATTTTGACAGTTACATAATTGAAAACCTCATTGCAGTTAAGCCAAATTGCATTGATGCTTGATTCAAGTTCAGGTTCTATGAGCATTATTAGTATTGTGACATTCAATTTTATTTTGTTACAAGATTCAAATATTGCACTGAGGGTTTTGGCAACTATACCTGTGCATTTTCCAGTATGGATTTTTGCCTATGACATTTCTGATATACTCATTTTCTGATCTATTTCCTCTAATTTTTCTTTTACTCTACAGGTTGAGACAAAATGGGAAAAATGACTAGGACGTCGGCTTTCCTAGTGGCAATTTTATTATTATGTTGCTTGGTATCCATTACAGATGCAAAACATGAAAAGAAAGAAAAACATTCACAAAAGGATTTATACAAAGATCCAAAGGCATCTATTGAAGATAGGGTCAATGATTTGTTGAAGAGAATGACCCTTGCTGAGAAGGTTGGTCAGATGGTCCAAGTAGAAAGAGTAAATGCCACAGCTGAAACCGTGAAGCAATACTTCATTGGTATGTGTCAAATTACTGGATTCACTTGAAAAGAAATGATTTTCAAATTCAATCAAAAGTAGAAGGATTTATATTATGATTTCAAACGAAACAAGTTTCATAAAGGAATTCATGTTACAATGAATTGATCAATTTTGTAATTCTAATGTTTGGAACATTAGAATTATCAAATGTATATCATAGTGTTGGAAATAATTTAAATTGGGAATTTTTATAGGGAGTTTGTTAAGTGGTGGAGGCAGTGTTCCTGCTCAAAAGGCTTCTCCAAAGGCTTGGGTTGACATGGTGAATGAATTCCAAAAAGGGGCTCTTGCTACCCGTCTTGGGATCCCAATGATTTATGGGATTGATGCTGTCCATGGCCACAACAATGTGTACAAGGCAACCATATTTCCCCACAATATTGGTCTTGGGGTCACCAGGCAAGTGAATGCAAAAGTAAAATGAAATTCTGAATTTTAATCATTTTTTTTTACTGAATGCAAAAGGTTGCTTTTAGCATCTTGTAAACTAAGAGAGATAACCCCATTTTCTGCCTCATAATATGGTGCTTAATTTTATCATCTTATTCATATACATGCTTGTGTTTTCTTCACATATTGTAGTTTCCTTTCTTTAATAGTACCATTGAAAGTAATGTTGAGATATATTCACCTTATTTCAATGTCACATTAATATCTAAAGCATCACTTCTTGAAGTTGGAACACACTTTCTTAAAGTTTGCTTCATGAAAAATCATCAATTTTGAGTTTTACTGCAAGGGTATTGACAGTTTTCATAAATCCACTATTCTTTCACTTTCCTTCTTGACCAAATCACTTAAGAAAGTTGTTCAATTATAATCTACAGGGATCCTGTCCTTGTGAAGAAAATTGGGGCTGCAACTGCACTTGAAGTTCGAGCCACCGGCATTCCTTACGCCTTTGCTCCATGCATTGCAGTAAGTAAATAATTCATGCCTTCCACAAGAATCATGCATGAGCCCTAGTGACAGATATCAGAACTTAATCCTTTCATAATTTTCATCATAATTGGTTAACATATTTTGTTACATGATCTAGGTTTGCAGAGATCCAAGGTGGGGTAGATGCTATGAAAGCTATAGTGAGGACCCAAAGATTGTGCAGATGATGACAGAAATCATCCCAGGACTACAAGGAGACCGTCCTAATAAAATTCCTAAGGGATTCCCATATGTTGCTGGACAGTAAGAACAGATTTTCTTCTCTTAACCTCTTAATTTCTTTTCTTATTTTGATTTTATTATTTTTCTTTTTTATATATTTTTAAAAGGTGAGCACCCCACTCAGTTTGGTAGGACCCAATGAGATTTCAATATGATTTTAGTGTCATTACGAGGATCTCGAAAAACTAAATCACACAATATGTGACAGAACACATGATTCTTTATAAAATATAAGAACGGCATAAAATAAGAAAATGTGCCAAAAAATAAACTTGAAAATTTTATTTTTTTGGTACATTTTTCTATATTGTGCTGTTCTTGCATTTTATAAGAAATTATGTGTTTTGGTATATATTGGGTGAAACAGTTTTTCGAAATCTTCACAATAATACTAAAATCACTGAGTGAGTATCACCAAACTCACCCAACTAGGGGGGTGTAGCATAACCCTCACCATTTTTAAATTGTGGTTCGCTTAGCCACAACATTATTGTAAAAGTGGCTTTTGCAACCACAATTCAACATCATGATATTAATTACCTGATTTGTGCATTTTGGCTATCACTTGTGCAAAAATTTATTGGTTTCTCCTGTACTTTTGCAGGCATTTTGTGGCTGGCTGTGCAAAGCACTACGTTGGTGATGGAGGCACAATTAAAGGAATAAATGAAAATAACACTATAGTTACTGATGATCAATTATACCATATTCACATGCCTGCTTACTGGAATTCAATTGAGAAGGGAGTTGCCACTGTTATGACATCCTACTCAAGTTTGAATGGGGTGAAGATGCATGCTAATCGTGAAATGGTCACTGATTACCTCAAGAACAAAATGAAGTTCAAGGTAAATCTTAATTATTTGACCCAACTTCATAAAAATCTATACAACTGAAAAGAATTTGATAATGATACAATTATGACTTGGAACATTGCAGGGATTTGTCATATCTGATTACCAAGGAATTGATAAGATTACTCCGGTACCGGATTCAAACTACACATATTCCGTTGAACAAAGTATTCTAGATGGTATTGACATGGTGAGTAATCAATCCTTATTCTTATATATCGATCCTTAACAAATTATATTATATGTGATCTACTGAAAGTTCATCAAGAATATATTGACTTATTGAGAATGGTCCATGGCTTCATTTATGGTTCAGGTCATGGTTGGGTATACTAGCTACTTGGATTACCTCCATATATTGACTAGCTTAGTTGAGAAGAAGGTCATCCCTATGAGCCGAATTGATGACGCCGTTACCAGAATTTTGAGGGTCAAATTTTCCATGGGTCTCTTTGAACATCCTCTAGGTGATTACAGTCTTGTTAACAAAGTGGGATGCAAGGTTAGAAAATTTTTATGTCACCCTTATCTTGAATCCATTTGCCAGTAAAAGCAAGCAATTACTAGATGGAATGCTCTCTTCTGAATACCATGGATTTAAGCTCAACTCTCTCTGGTATTTGATTTTCCTCAGAAACACAGAAAATTGGCAGCAGAAGCTGTAAGGAAATCTCTTGTGCTCTTAAAGAATGGCAAAACTGGAAGCAAGCCTTTGTTGCCACTTCCTAAGAAAGCATCAAAAATTCTTGTGGCAGGAAGCCATGCTGACAACTTGGGAATGCAATGTGGTGGATGGACAATTGAATGGCAAGGGCTAAATACAACAGACCTCACTGAAGGTACATTAACCACATTTTGTGTAGAAAGAGTAATGCCACTTATATACTATTTGCACTCACATTGCTTCACACTTTGTACACTTGGCGATATTTAGTGAAATCACTTAAACTTTCACTATACAGCTCATATTTTACACACTACCTCCAATAACATACAATAGTCATTTATTTTGTAGATAGGATATCCATTTATTAAACAAATAATCATTATTACACGCCAATTGAGTGAACACCTAAGTTAACAGAGAAAGATCTTAGTGTGGCCATGTTAACTCAGATATAGACGCGTGTGCAGATGTTGACACGGTATATAAATAGATAAACTCTTAAAGAAATTGGCCTTTCCATTTGCAACAGGAACCACTATCCTTCAAGCCATCAAGAAAACTGTTGACAAAAACACCCAGGTAGTCTATAATGAGAACCCTACTGCTGAGATTGCCAAGTCTGGTGGCTTTGAATATGCTGTGGTGGTAGTAGGAGAGCAACCATATGCTGAGACTAAGGGTGATAATCAGAACCTTACCATCCCTGCACCTGGCCCTGACATAATCAAGAATGTTTGTGGAAATGTCAAGTGTGTTGTGGTCCTCATATCCGGGCGTCCTCTGTTGGTTGAACCCTACATTGCCACAATGGATGCTTTTGTAGCAGCATGGCTTCCAGGTAGTGAAGGCCAAGGTGTAGCTGATGTTCTTTTTGGTAATTATGGATTTACAGGAAAGCTAGCAAGAACCTGGTTTAAGAGGGTTGACCAACTCCCCATGAATGTTGGGGATAAAAACTACGACCCACTTTTCCCATTTGGGTTTGGTCTTACAACAAAACCAGCAAACCAAAAAGGACATTCAATAGCTGACCTCTAAATGTTTGAGTTCTTGTAAATATAATATTTTTTGCATTACCAATGACCCATGAGTCAAATGATACTTCACTCAGTTATATATGAGCTCGAGTATTTGACCTTAGGAGTTTTAATTCAACACTTACTCCCTTACCCCTTTCTCAACATACCATGCTCCATTGTAATATTAGATTTATTGTAATACAAAGAGTCTATCCAGCACCTCAAGAATTTATCCTTAGAGGAATTTATTATAAATCCAATATAATATATTGAAATTTAAAGACTCAATCTAATTGTTGACAGTTTGACACAATAGAACCATTTAATGTTTTTTTCTCTTACAATCAAATATTTATACTACAATATATGTATTTGCATTTATTTCTAATAAACTCCTTTACATGAAAATACATTGCATTAATAACACCACAACCAGTAATAAAGAAAAANAAAAAAAAAAAAAGCTGCATCAGAATTTCTAATCCCAAATTCTGAGAACCTCATCAATATTGATATACAATTACTTCAGCTATTGCTTAGGTTAATGGGTGGGTTTTTGGAATCATTTCATTCATATATAAGTATTTTAATCTTTTATCAAAAACTAATATTAAATAATGATAGTAAACTACACCAACAAAAAAAAAAATAACAATAGCATATTGGACTTGAATTTAGACTTCTTTTTGGGGGTTAAGCACGGAAGTAATATTTTCACCATTTCTCATCACAATAAATTTGGGCTATTTAAGTAGCTTCAATTTTTAATATGAGAAAATATCTGAAACCTTTAGCAGTAATGGGCATGTCAATACTGAATTGTGGATTCCATGAAGAGGATGTTCTACCCTTGCACTCAATCTTCCTTTAAAAAGTGTATTCACGAGGCCTCAAACATAGGATCCCACATAGCTCAACGAGTTTTCTTAACCATTGAACCAACTGCAAGAGATGAGATTTTATAGGATGTGCATGAACATAAAGACTTGAATATGTTTTTTGTCTGAGGATCGGCCCATTTATTCAAAGCAGTCTATAATTGTGGGCCTAAGTTTTAGCACAATTTCTCTCTAACATTTAGCATTATGTAAAATAACTAAAAATATACCAAATGATTGTAACTAGTTTTTTTTTTTTTTTAATTAGTCAAAGTACTAAAAAAAAAATAAGTGAAAATAATTTTTCACCACCAAAGGTGACAGTTAGGTGGTAAAGTGACTCTCCTACCTATTGATCAAGCATATTTTGTTCTGGTTTACAAGGACAATGATCGTCATGTCCAATAACTTAATTTTTCCTTCAAACAAAAAAGAAACAAAATATTTACTCACAGCCAAATATATATATGTAATCTTGCATTCCAAGTTAGCCAACGCAAGTAAAAAAAAAAAAAANAAAAAAAAAAAAAAAAAAAAAAAAACACCTTCTATTACATTTAAATAGATTCTAGATGCCCTAAAAAAGTTAGACAGTTTGTGCATGGGAAACAGCCGCAATTTAATTTCTTCAAGCTCTCCTCCGAAGTCTCCACCTTTACAAAGGAGATTATGGGAGAAAACTCAGCAACAGCAACCAAGGAGTCGGAAGGAAAGATGGGAGAAAGGGGTTTACCAGATTATAACCAAGAGGAACTCTCTGAAGAAACTCAAGCAGCCCTAATCCTATTGTCTATGCCTCATGACAAGAGATGGAGAAAGGGCTTAATGGTCGAAAAAGACGAGTTTCCAATCAAACCTAAAGCCAACCCATTTAAAAGAAGCAAGCCTAAATCCCTCAAAATTCAAGGTTCTGTCAACTTGGCAGGCATAGGGCATCATCCACCTAATATTCCACCAGTTCCAAGCCTTAGAAGCCTTGTTGGTGAGTGCAGTAAGCCTTTTGGGAAGTGGTTGACACAGAGTGATATGAAAGATCACCTATGCAGGTTGTCATTTAAAACGCACCACGTAAAGACACATTTGAAAAATTTTGTGGAGGGTGAAAACCTTGTTGTTGGGATTCAAGTTTCTACTTATGATATGAAGGGAAACGAATATCCTATGGTATTCAAGTTGTGGTCTCAGAAGATTTATGTTTTAACAAGTGGGTGGAGCAAGTTTCGCCAAGACCATGGGTTTCTTGAGGAGCAAGACCATTTTCTCACAATCTGGGGGTTTCGCCATCTTCAATCTGAAAAGCTTTGCTTTGTCATTGCTTCTACTTGGACAGGATCCCGGGTGCCCTAGCAGAGAATTAACTAGCATGCATGCGTGATGGTCAGCCAGTTAATTTGTTCTAAGTTTATTAACTAACTAATAAATAATCATAGGATTGCTTTTGATTTTGTTTACTTGATTTCAGTCAATCATATATATAGCAGGATATTAGCAATTATGTAGTAGACAAGAAGAAAATAAAACTCTTACATTTTGAAATTTTGCACTGATTATTAAGTTATCTAATGTTATTAATTTGACAACTAGTTAGATACACATCATGAGAGTTTTAAATCAATATCTGCCCAAAACTGCCATTGCGCACACCATCAATATTGCAGTTTTGGAAGCTACACCACAACTGTGTTTTTCGCAATTAAACCCTGATACACATAGTACTAGAAAAAAATTACACAAGCAACTCTCTCAAAGGAAGAAAAGGGAATATGCCTCTTATTCCTCTGTTGCACATATGAGGAGCTTGCACCATCTTTAGCTTAGTTGTATATGCATATATTAATAGTTTTTTTTCAACAATAAAAGTATGGGCTAGTTATCACTGTGGGATAGATTCTTTAGAATTAATTCTGGAGATGATTTATAGAGAGAAAGTGGATAATTGATTCTTGAAGAATTGATTTTAGAATAAGTAATTTTTATACTGCTCCTAGAATTGAATTTTTGTTAACCTTTGTGTTATATTTGGTAGTAAATAAAGTGATTTGCATTATATGAAATAATAAATAAAGTGGTTTATGGTATAGCTAAATCTTAGCCAAACACACATTAATGTTTGAAGCTTATACTTAATGAAAGGTTTATTTGGGTAATTAGTGGGTCATGCTTTCATGTGATTGTCATTGGTTTTTTTTCAAAGAATTATAGGCTAATGATGTAACTAAAGGTTATTTAGATAATTAGTAGGTCATATGCCTTAAATACCTAATTTATAATAAAGTAATATTTTTGATTGCTAGCTCAATATTTTTGTAAACAACACACTGAAAGAATGACTAAAAATACTCATTTTATAAAAATAAAATACCACACAGTTCATTTTTAAAAAGATGGACTAAATCGATTATTTTACAAAAATAAAAACTAAAATTACAATTACAATTACAATTAAATCTTTTATCTATTATAATTTTATTATTAATTCTCAAATAGTATAACCAACATGCCGTGCCAAAGTAGAAAACAAAATCATTAACTTCATGGTCTTTTGTTATTCTCACCAAAGTTTAGAACTTTCTCTTATCTCTCAGTGCATCGCACGCGATCACTTCTAGTACCAATTTAAACTAGTGCTGTACAGAGTACATTCTCATCCAAAATCCAAATACACAACAGAGACTGGTCCAAACTACCACTCATGGACTCAAAACAAAACGTCTTTGCCCAAATAGGCATTCACATATTTGCTAGAATGAGATACAAGCTCCCCTCATCTTCACTCTTAGAGATGATTTTGCCTAAAAACGAGATTCAAGTAGCAGATTCAATCGGATCAAGAATGAGTGGAGCCCTTTGGACCAATCTTCAATTCTCTCTTATTTTCCGGGTAAAGTTTATTATGTGGTGATTCATGCTATTAGTTCTATTTTAAGCAATTGAAAGTTTGAAACCCCTACAAATGCGTTTAGCAAAAACAATTCCTTATAAAATGCTTTTCTAAAAAATTCAGTCAGCCATAGCTGTATGCTTCTTCTACTTCCTTCCCACTTTTTGTCTGAACTACCACTCTCGAATTCATGTATTAGTTTATTGTAGTTACAATCTATATTTCAGGTAAAGTAACAATTTTTTTGTTGCCATGATGATTCTGTGAACTGAAATGTGTTGATATCCTTTGATTCAGGTTATTAGAGCGATTCTATTACCCCTAGTGGTATTCTTTCTTATAAATACCCTGTTCATGTTCAGCGTTCTTTCATTTTTTACTGTTAGATAGTAGCTACTACCATTGAAATTAAGACTGATTGAGGTTATGGTTTCATACAAGTTCATTTTTTTGTTTGTTTTTATAGCTGACATCAGAAGCTTTGCTTTGTTTCTGATTTGCAAATTAAAAGCAAAGCAATGACCACTTGACTGTTAAATTCTTTTTTTCGTACTGGATTTGATGTATTGTGGATTGTGGACAGATATTCCACTCTTGAATGAATTTTAATGAGCTACATTTTCCAGTTCGTGATTTTGTCTCTGATGGTTCATCACCCATTTTTGTATAATTTTATTTTGTTGCTCCACAGGTTTATATTCAAAGGCGAAAATGGCTAGGATATCAACTTTCCTTGTCGCGTTGTTATTATTATTATTATGCTTCTGGACACCCATAGCAGAATCTGCTACAGAATATGTAAGATACAAAGACCCAAAAGCACCAATTGGTGCTAGAGTTAGGAGTTTGATGAAAATGATGACCCTTCCTGAGAAGATTGGCCAAATGGTCCAAGCAGAAAGAGGACAAGTCACTGCAGACATCATGAAGCAATATTTAATTGGTAAGTGCTGAATTTTCCTTCAAACTCTAATATTGAGATATGGTTTTGTTACCATGACAAATATATTGCAAGTCTTCTAGCTAAATGCTTATGTTTATGGGCATCATTACAGGGAGTCTGTTGAGTTCTGGAGGCAGTGTACCTAGTCCACAGGCTTCTCCAAAAGCCTGGGTTGATATGGTCAATGGATTCCAGAACGGGTCTCTTTCCACTCGTCTGGGGATTCCTATGATATATGGGATTGATGCTGTTCATGGCCACAACAATGTGTACAATGCAACTATTTTCCCTCATAATGTTGGCCTTGGAGTAACCAGGCAAGTGAATTCATCATATTATCTAGCCTTTCTGAATTTTTGGAAATTTCTAAATGCAAATGGATCCTTTTATCTTCTTTAAAATGCCCATATTTTGAGAATTTTAACTTACTGAGGTTGCGCCAACTACTACCTTACATAATATCTGATTCACTACATATTTCATGGATATATTTTCATTAGATTCACTTATTTTATTTACAATAACTCTATCCTTTTAATCACAAAGGCAAATTTAGATATCTTCCAAAACTCAGATTAAATTTGCTTTGGTTCTTGGGCAATAGAAAACTTTATAACAAATACATGACCTTCCATTTGCAAAATTCTCTTCTTTATATGTTTTAAGGGTATTAACAGATTCCAGCAATTCCTCCTTGACCTAATCATCTAAGAAGGTTGTTCATGATCTGCAGGGATCCTGCTCTTGTGAAAAAAATTGGTGCTGCAACTGCACTTGAAGTTAGAGCCACGGGAATTGGTTATGTTTTTGCTCCATGCATTGCAGTAAGTATTAAGTTCTTTTATGAATCATGACCTCCAGTTATAAATGCAAGGGCTCTTCTCTCTTTTTTTTTTTTTAGACCCCTCTCCATGTTTTGTATATGATTTACATTTTTGTTGGATGATCCAGGTTTGCAGAGATCCAAGGTGGGGCAGATGTTATGAGAGCTATAGCGAGGACCCACAGATTGTTCGAATGATGACAGAAATCATTCCAGGACTACAAGGAGATGCTCCTAATAACACTAGAAAGAGTGTCCCATTTGTGAATGGAAAGTATGAGTCAATATGCTCTTGCTTACTTCGATCATTTTTTCTTATATGTACCTTTTGTATATTTCGGAAAATCAATTTTTAAGCTCTAATGAACGTAATATGACAAATCTTTTCAACTATGGGGAATCTAAGTTAATGCCAACAGTCTAAAGTTATTGCTGATACTCAAATATCTACTGTCGGTGTGGACAAAAACGTATGTTGATCAAACTATTTTGATTTAAACATGTTACTAACCACAAAAGGTTGTGAATAAAACATTTTTGTTGTAGCAGACATCTCTTTTATGACATTAGTCAGTTAAGAAGCCAGTTTCATAGCTTTTATATCAATTTCTCTTTTTACTGCAAATTATTCATTGATTCCATATTTGCACACGAGTTTTCTATAGCGACAAAGTGGCAGCTTCTGCTAAGCACTTTGTTGGTGATGGAGGCACGTTTAAAGGCATCAATGAAAATAACTCAGTAGTCAACAATCAAGAGTTATTCCGCATTCATGTGCCTGCTTACTGGGATTCAGTATACAAGGGTGTCTCAACTATTATGGTATCCTACTCAAGTTTGAATGGAGTGAAGATGCATGCTAACTATGACATGATCACCAGGTACCTCAAGGACACAGTCAAGTTCAGGGTAAGTTTTATTTTGACGAGCTCAGAAAATCTATGCAAGCCTAAATATTTTGATACTAGTGCAGTTATGACTTGGAACTCTACAGGGATTTGTGATATCTGATTTCCAAGGCATTGACAAGATTACCCCAATTCCTGGACAAAATTACACATATTCTGTTCAACAGGCACTTCTAGCTGGTATTGACATGGTCCGTAACGAACCTTCATTTTACATACTAATTCCTTTAAGACATGTTACTTAAGCTTTCTTGTGCCCCAACACCCCCTCCCCCTTTTTTCTTTGGTACAAAATGAGTGAGGTATATGCTTAGAAAGCCTCTCTTCTAAGTTAGATGTGGGAAGAAGAAAGATCCAGGATTGTTGACTTAAGTCAACTTGTGAGAATTGTCCTTCTTTATTAATAACTGGAAGTCTGGATGGAAGTATTCTCAAGATGTTATTACATTCTGAATATATGTTGATAAACTATTTATTAAGATTTAAGATATATTAAAAAGAACACATTGTTGGAAATTAATACTTTTATCTCCTTCTCCCATAAATTCAAATGATTCTACCACGCAGGAAATATAAATAGACCAATAACCAAATATCAAAAAGAGAAAGAAGAATGGAAAGAAGCATGACATCTTAGACTTAAGGCAGAATTTGCTGATATAAAATGTTTCAGTGAAAGTTCATCTGCAGGACATATTGAGATTGGTGGCTTAATTCAATTATGGTGCAGGTAATGATTGGATATGATAGCTACGAGGATTTCATCAATATTTCAACTACCCTGGTTGAGCAGAAAGTGATCCCTATGAGCCGAATTGATGATGCTGTTCGGAGAATTTTACGGGTGAAATTCACCATGGGCCTCTTTGAAAACCCACTGGCAAATTACAGTTTTGCTGACAAAGTGGGATGCAAGGTCAGACATTTCACATATCAGCTTTATCTTTCAACCCATCTAGCTATAAAAACCAGCAACTTAATGACATTCTTTTGTTTTCAATTCTGGTTCCAAGCTCAACTCGCTTTTCTATTTACATTTCCCCAGGAACACAGAGAATTGGCAAGGGAAGCTGTGAGGAAATCACTTGTGCTTCTGAAGAATGGAAAACCTGGAAACCAGACTCTATTGCCTCTTCCTAAAAAAGCACCAAAGATTCTTGTAGCAGGAACCCATGCTGACAACTTAGGGTACCAATGTGGAGGATGGACAATTGATTGGCAGGGGCGCAGCGGAAATAACCTCACTGTTGGTAAATTATCATCAAGTTCATGTGTCTTTGCATATTTCATTCCCTGTTTGTATAGAAGCTGTCCTATAAATGAATTGGTTCTTCAATTTTCAATAGGAACCACTATCCTTAAAGCCATCAATGCAACAGTTGACAACAGCACCAATGTAACATTTCAAGAGAATCCTACTGCTGAGTTTGTCAGGTCTGGTAACTTCTCTTATGCTGTCGTGGTAGTGGGAGAGCAACCATATGCTGAGACTATGGGAGATAACAACAATCTTACCATCCCTGCCCCTGGCCCAGACACAATCAATAACGTGTGTGGAAATGTTAAGTGTGTTGTCATCCTCATCAGCGGGCGCCCTCTTGTGATTGGACCATACATTGCCACAGCTGATGCTTTTGTAGCTGCATGGCTTCCAGGTACTGAAGGCCAAGGCATCACTGATGTTCTTTTTGGTGATTATGGATTCACTGGCAAATTAGCTCGAACCTGGTTTAGGAGAGTTGATCAGCTCCCAATGAATATTGGGGATCCTCATTATGATGCTCTTTTCCCATTTGGATTTGGTCTTACAACCAATTCAACCAGCCACTGAGAGAAAGTTGGTAGTGTTTGAGTTAATTGTAACTTTAGAATTGCATTATTGAGTTTGATGTGTCTATTTTTAACACAATAATGCATTATAATTGCTTCTTTTAGTATTGCATCCAAAGTTAACTTAAATTTGCTTCTTTTAGTGTCTTGGACAAGAAGAAACAAAAAAGGCTTAGAAGACTATATTGAGATATAGTAACATAAATATAGTAACAGACTAATATTGCTGCAGAATAATATTGCCTAGTTCATTTCTACAATAATGAGACAATATGCATGTCTACTGTGGAACAACATATATGCAAACGTCAACTGCCATATCAAGCATGAAGATATGTCATAAAAACATTAAAAATCTGGAGCTGTTTTACAATCATTTTTACCCGTATTTAAAGAATATATTGCTACTAGTTATCTAATTATTAAGGTGATTGTTATCCTACAATCATCAAATATGGAGGGTAGCGCTACCTCCATTAGTTGGATATGTTTGGGGTGGGATTTAACATGTGAATTTGGCGTTATTACGAAGATTTCAAAAAATTGAGTCACTCTATGTCAAATCATATAATTTCTTATAAAATATAAAAATGACATAATATAAAAAATAAAAATAAAAACATGCTAAAAAATATATTCAACAAAATCAATAAGGTAATTTGAATTCATTTTAAAATTGAAACAAGGCAAATAAACTTTTTTTTTTTTCAGTTCTTCTTAATTACACCTTATTACTTAGAAAATAATGATGTTATAATGATCTATATTTAACCTTGCTTACCAAAGAAAAGTACGATGAACTTATATTTCTAAAGTTAGATTGTTTGCTTTAATTGAGGCAAACAAAGGACGAANAGCTGTTTTACAATCATTTTTACCCATATTTAAAGAATATATTGCTACTAGTTATCTAATTATTAAGGTGATTGTTATCCTACAATCATCAAATATGGAGGGTAGCGCTACCCCCTCATTAGTTGGATATGTTTGGGGTGGGATTTACCATGTGAATTTGGCGTCATTACAAAGATTTCAAAAAATTGAGTAACTATATGTCAAAATATATAATTTCTTATAAAATGTAAAAATGACATAATATAAAAAATAAAAATAAAAACATGCTAAAAAATATATTCAACAAAATCAATAAGGTAATTTGAATTCATTTTAAAATTGAAACAAGGCAAATAAACTTTTTTTTTTCAGTTCTTCTTAATTACACCTTATTACTTAGAAAATAATGATGTCATAATGATCTATATTTAACCTTGCTTACCAAAGAAAAGTACGAAGAACTTATATTTCTAAAGTTAGATTGTTTGCTTTAATTGAGGCAAACAAAGGACGAAAAGGGAGAAATTATGTCTTAAATTCATCTAATTAATCCAATCAAGATGATGAGATGTTGAAGGGAGAATCAATTCTCTTATTCCAAATGTCAACAGAAAAGTTAACCATTTTAGTACCAAAAAGAAACAAACAGGAAAGCTAACCATTTATAATTTATTCATTGATAAAGTCATTCTTAACGTGATGTACCCTTTTTAGGACATTGAAATTTACCTTTACCTAGACGATGGGTTTGGATTTAGAAGCAAACTAAGGAAAGAGCCATCAGCTTCTTTGTCCTTTTACTCTTTTGGCAAAGTCTTTTGTCTTGGAATCTACTGTTCCCAATTTGTTTGTCACTGAAAAGATTTAAAGCCTTTCGGTGCTACACAACAATCTACTTTAGGATTATGTGAAGCAAAGAACAAATTTAGAATATTATTTAATTAGATATACATCACTTGCAATTAAATGGTTTATGAAGTACTAACTTAAATTAGTTCAGCTAAAAAGAATTAAAATATTTTATTTATAAGGCTTAAGTTCAAATTTTACTATTAATAGTTTTATTTTGATAAATAATTTATAAAATACTATTGTAAGCTTTCGTTGAAATTATAATATACACTGACTTTAAAATAAAGTAATCTCCTTTCTTTTTAAATTTTATGTAAGTATAAAAAAAAAATAGCTTGTAAAATTTGAAATATTATATTTATGGAATATAATAATTTTTTTTTGTCATGAGAATTAGATATTTAATGTTAGAGATTTAATTCTCATCACATACTCCCCTATTTATTCCTTATCCCTTTACACTTCTTTATTACCAAAAAAAATAGCACAACTATATTAAATTTATGGAGGTTTCTTAGATACTTTTCATATTTATGTAGTATATCATACTACATGAGATTAGCCAATATGTGAATGATACATGTACAAATTAACTGTTTTTAAATTTATTTGAGAAAATAAAATAAATTATATTTGTATTTAATAAAATATAAAAATCACGTATGTTTGTCACGTCAGTGTAATATGACATACTCATGTAGTATCATAAAATCCCCGTAAATTTATACATATATGGACACTAGAATTTTTTTTTTTTTTTTTGAGAAATAGAAACATATCATTTTGTATTCCTTGTTTGTATGGGGACCAATTGCAACAAGACGTGAGTGAGCCATTGTTAGAGGGCACCCATTGGAGATCCAGGGCCCAAAAGTTATCCCATGCCAGTTCTCTTCACATGGGACTCTACAATTTGGCTTCAAATATTTAATGATTGAATTTCTCATTACCCAAGACCAAGAAAGAAAAAATATCTCACTACCCCACTTAACGAATCCAACGTTTTGGATTTAAGGATTAAAGTGTCGAACAATAAGAAAAAAAAATCACTAAACTATAAACTAAAAAAAGTGACTTTTTCCTTTATAAATAAAAGTGACTTTTTAGTTTTATAGATTCTCTAAAGTCAAAAGGGAAAGCTAGAATTTAGTGAATAAGTAATTATTATTATTATTATTTTATTTTATCTAATAATAATATTTTGAATTTTGAAAATTTTAATTAAAATTTTACATTACTTGTGGAGTAAAATATACGAAAATAATTATCGATATATTATTATGATAATATATATACTTGAGTGATTATTTACAATGTGTGCTTAATTTAGGGATAAAAATTTTGGATAGTGGCTTAGGTTCAAAACTATGAGAACTTTGGTTATAAGGCAGCCTAGTTAATTCTTAAAATTTAATATACAAAAGAAAAATCATTTATAAGTTTTTCAAAATGAATAATATTACTTAATTAAAGAAAATTTACTAGAATAATATATTAAAAAATAAAAATTTACCAAAATTTATGTGTGCATATTGAATGAAACAAAGTCATAAAAATTATATATTTTTTAATAGTAGTTATAAATTTGAAGGTTTTTTAGATATTTTTAATATTTATATGATATATTATATCATATAAAAATAATTAATATATAAATGATATGTGTATAAATTAATTATTTTTAAATTTATTTAAAAAATAAAATAAATTATATTTTATATCTAATAAAATATAAAAATTAAATATATTTATCACATCAATATGATATAACATACCCATATAATATTATAAGACCCATATAAATTCACATAGGAGATAAATTCTTACTCACGTTTTGCTTTCAAAATTGAAAATTTACTCGATTATCTAAATCAAATCCATTCAAAGGATCCGATTCTAGTTTTTACAGCAAAAAGGGAAAAGATAATGACTTTTTTTGAAATGCCCACATGTTGTCCTTCTCACGTTTTCTTAGGAAAGCTCCACATTGACACATTTCCGCAGAGAAAGAGCAAAAACCGCCTAACGCAGACGCAGTGGTCAGTGTCCACTACCTCTCCGCTACTATCCTCCCTCATTAACTGCTATATTACTATTTCTATCTCCCATTTCTCACAAGGAAAAAAGGAAGGAAGAAGAAGAATCAATAGTTAAAGTCTCCATTTTTGCTCACCTTGTAAGCTCTGTCCCTCTCCTTTTTTTTTTTTTTTTTCTCTCAGACACAAACTGCCACCCACACCCACCTCACAAGAACTATGCTTTTCTTGCTTTTGCCAATGCCTTCACTTCAATGTCTGATTGATTGCTTAGAAAACTGTTGGATATTGCAAAAGGGAATACTTGATCTTTGTGGGGTGATATATGCTTTTGGCAGTATGCCTTTACCCCTTTTCACATTTACAATTTTTATTAGAACTGAAGATTCAAGTAATGGTGCTAAGTTATCTTGAAGCCCATTCCACTGGATATTCCTTTCTTTTGCTTTTGTCTCTCTTCCTTGCCAACCCAGTGGGGTATGAATCCAAGATTAAATTTTTATTGGGTGTTTTCTTCTCCCCAATTCTACAGGTTTAGCAAGCAAGAACTGGGAAAATCAAGATGTCTAGGGAATTTATTCATTTTTTGGGGATTTTGTTGTTATGTTTGTGGTGGGCATCACCTGGAGAAGCCCAAACAGAGTATGTGAGGTACAAAGACCCGAAGCAACCCGTGGCTGTTCGGGTTAAGGACTTACTCGGTAGAATGACTCTGGAGGAGAAGATTGGTCAAATGGTACAAATTGATAGGAGTGTTGCCAGTGAAGAGGTTATGAGAACGTACTTCATTGGTAAGGGCCTGGTGTATAAGATTCTCTTTTTCTGAGTTGTTAGTGTTTGAATTGAAGATGCATTTGTACTTCCAGCACCAATTTAATTTATCTTTTAGTTTTCCTGTTATGTTTTTCTATAGACCCACATTGCATTTGATATTGTCTGTCTAGGTGATGAATAGTTTTAGCTCTTTCTTGTGGTTCTGTTGTGCCTCATGTCTTTCAGTCAGAGACACTTGATTGGGATCCTTTTCTTGTCATGCTTCTATTCCCTTAAATTGAGCTTGTGGGAACTTGTGTCTAATTCCACCTTGCAAACATACCTAATTCATTTTCATTCAATAAATTATCTTTGGGCTCCATGGGGAATCCCATCTCAGCTGGTGGTCACGTTGTGACCAAACCTCATTACTGCCCTTACCCTCACAGATTTCATTTATTCAATATGATAATTACTTCACACCTTTTACTCTTTCTAAATGGTAATGTAATGTAATGTATTCCACTTTTAATTTGTACATTTATTAGTAAGTTGTGTAAATATGGATGTTGGAATGTGTATCTATTGCATCCTATATTCAAGTACATATCAATCATGGTGGAAGGAAAGTGGAACTCTGAGAAAGTGGGAAAGTTTGCCACTTTTGTACAATTTGCTTTGCCTTGTAATTCAATTTGGATCCTCTCTCTCTCTCTCACTCACTCTATGTTGCTCACACATTTGTGTTTATTAACATGTGATAGATTTTTGGATCTGCTCACAAATTTCATGAGAACTTGATAAGTATTTAAAAGTATATTACCAGCAACTTTGGAGTCAAGAAATAATATTCACTAGAAAGTGAATCAAGAAAGGGATAGTGAAGGAAATGATAACATATTATCGAAATGCATTATTAATTAGAGCATTTCTAAATGATGTACAGGGAGTGTATTGAGTGGTGGTGGCAGTGAACCGCTTGCAAGGGCTAGTGCTGAAGATTGGGTTAATATGATAAATGAGTTTCAAAAAGGGTCTCTGGCTAGTCGATTGGGTATTCCAATGATGTATGGGATTGATGCTGTTCATGGACACAATAATGTCTATAATGCAACCATATTCCCCCATAATGTTGGGCTTGGAGCTACCAGGCAAGTTGAGATTTCTGGCCATTTGTACCTTCTGTGTGATCACATTTCGTATTACAGTTTTTGTACGAGTCTTAGACATTTGACAATTAGCATGGCTCAAGTCTCCAGTCACACATTATTTTCAAAGTTTTGCTTTATCAAATAAAACTTCATCATGCTTGTGCAATTAATGTGAAATAAGAAGTATGGCACATACGATAGAATTTATATGAATTTGCTGTTGACAGTTGTTATTTTTAGCCTGCAATTGCTTTGTGAGAAGGAAATTAATATTGTATATGAACTGTTCTGTTCATTAAATAGGGTCAGAATTTGAATGATCTTAATGATGTCATATTGCCCCCTTAGATCTCAGGGATGCTTTACAGAGTGTTTCGGCCATTTCTTATATTCAAATAATCTTTTATGAACAGGGACCCTGACTTGGCACAGAGGATTGGTGATGCAACTGCTCTTGAAGTCAGAGCTACTGGGATTCCTTATGTTTTTGCTCCATGCATTGCGGTAAATTGAATACAGAGTTTAATAATGAATTTGTGGAAATTTTCTTGTTAGACATATTTGAGGTTGTCAAATATGTAATTTTTTTTTTCTCTATAATTTTTCTGATTTTGTAGGTTTGTAGAGATCCAAGGTGGGGTCGGTGTTATGAAAGCTACAGTGAGGATTACACAATTGTGGAAGAAATGACAGCAATCATTCCTGGTCTACAAGGAAATATACCTGCCAATTACAAAAAGGGATATCCATATGTTGGCGGAAAGTAAGAACTTGACAGTAGTAAAGCTGTTTTAAAGGAATAAATACATTTCATTATTTCTAGAGAAGTTTTATACACAAACAGTTTATAAAATTTTCTCCAGAAACCAAGTTTTATAGACTTAGATGCCTAATTTACTGGTTTTCCACCTTTAGAAAGATGATATAATAGTGTTCAGAAATTCGAACATTGAGAAAGGTAGTGCTTTCTCTATAACTGCAACTTCTTATTAATCTGTATGCATATCATCTGCTGTTCTGGTAATTAATTGGTCAAAGACTCAATATATCTCAAAACTTCACATGGTTAACAAGATCTGCTGAAGATGCTTTCTTGGTCATAATTTGGTTGTTACTTTGTGCCAACCACAAAAAACCAAAAATGAACAAGGAAAAAAAAATTGTGATCGCCCAATTAAGCTGTCTGTAATTCTGATCTATAAAAGGTTCATTCTGTCCCCCTACCCGTCATCTGAATTATAAATTTCTTGCAGGAAAAAGGTAGCAGCTTGTGCAAAGCACTTTGTTGGAGATGGTGGTACAACCAGGGGAATCAATGAGAACAACACAGCAATTGACTGGCATGGGTTGCTTAGTATTCACATGCCTGCCTATTCTGAGTCCATTCTTAAGGGGGTATCCACAGTCATGGTTTCATATTCCAGTTGGAATGGGATAAAGATGCATGCAGATCGTGATTTAGTCAATGGCTTCCTCAAGGACACCCTAAAGTTTAAGGTGATGGCTAGTTGCTTTCCCATTTTTTTATTAAAAAAAATAAAAATTCTGGGCTACATACACAATCTTCTAAAATATAGCTACCCTGTACAATGGAAGCTACTACTAAATAATTTTGTTCACAGTAANAGGACACCCTAAAGTTTAAGGTGATGGCTAGTTGCTTTCCCATTTTTTTATTAAAAAAAATAAAAATTCTGGGCTACATACACAATCTTCTAAAATATAGCTACCCTGTACAATGGAAGCTACTACTAAATAATTTTGTTCACAGTAATATTTCATGTTTAGTATTCTTGTTATTTATCAACTATTAAAAACAGAAATTACACAAAATGGTGAGAACACACTGAGACAAAAGTTCCCGAAAGATAAGAACATGGTGCTATTAATATATATACCTTCATATATAGACACACAAGCACACACACACACATATATACATATATGTATGTAAGTCCATATATAAGCCTGAAAGATCAATCATTATATGGAGATGAGTCTAGTTTGTATCTGACGTGTTTGTGTCCAAAAATCAGATAAAAATTGGTGATTGAAGTTTTGAGAAAGTTATATATCATGCATTGCAACTGATCTTGTTCTTCTGGAAAATGCTGTATAAACCATATTATTACTTACTGTTCAAAAGTAAACCAATATATTGTTCTATTATTGCACAGCTTGTTATTATGCCATTGATAGTTTGAGAGAGAAAATCCATTCTTGGGCTTGCACCTAATAGCTTAAGTTTTTGGGATGACTGGCTCCTTGACAACAGGTCCCAATTGTAGGCCACATATTTGTATTGCATGCTGACAACAAACTTTCTTCTCTTATTTGCTAGGGATTTGTTATCTCAGATTGGCAAGGTATTGACAGGATCACATCACCGCCTGATTCAAACTACTCGTACTCTGTTCAGGCTTCCATTGAAGCTGGCATTGATATGGTTAGTTTGTACTTTCTGTTCAAATTGCTGCAGGATTTAGGAGAGGATGAAATGTCTACTTGGTTGTAGCGAATGCAATGCTTACTGAAGTGTACAGTTATATAGCTCAGTCATTCTTGTCTTTGAATTTTGTGACAGGTGATGGTCCCATACAAATACATGGAGTTCATTCAGGATCTTACACTCTTGGTTAAGAACAATATTATTCCAATGGAGCGTATTGATGATGCTGTTGAAAGAATTTTGCTTGTCAAGTTCACCATGGGTCTTTTTGAGAACCCTCTAGCTGATCTCAGCTTAGTCAATGAGCTGGGAAGCCAGGTGAATCCTCTAACTATCTCAACCGTAAAATGAATCATGTGAGTAATGAACTTGACTATTTATGTAGTTCAATTAGAATAATATGAGGTTCTTGGAAAACAACACTGCAAATTTAAGTCAATTTGCACATAAGTGGTATTATTACCCAGGTTTAGCTTGTAATCATTGGGGTTGTCACTGAAGGGAAAGAAGGCCAGGGATGTGCAGCAAGCACATCCCACCTACCCACCCATCACAGATAGGGTTATGAACTGAATACCTTCAGTTGGGGTACCCTTATGTTCAACCATCAATGGCAATGATCAATCATTGGGTTCTATTAGCATATAACAGATGATCGGCTTCTACCAGATATTTTCAGTTGACATCCACATTGTAAACTATCTTCTCTACTTTTATTATGAAACAAACAGTAGTGATAATAGTTTTTTTTTTCTTTGTTAATAACATACAAGTCTGCATTGGCCATTTCTGATGTAAACAGGTATTTGATGTACAAAAGTATAGGCAACTTCAGAGTTGTTTCTTGTTAGAGCCAGTGATTTTACATTATATTCTAGCATAATTAAGACATTGAGAACCATGAGAGATAAGATCTTGTTGTTTATCTAGGAACACAGGGACCTAGCGAGGGAAGCTGTGAGAAAATCACTAGTGCTGTTGAAGAATGGGAAAAATGGAAGTTCTCCACTACTGCCCCTTACAAAGAAAGCCCCAAAGATCCTGGTTGCTGGAACTCATGCTGATAATTTGGGTTATCAATGTGGTGGGTGGACAATCCAATGGCAAGGATTCAGTGGCAACAATGACACGAGGGGTAAGTCACTCTCAAACATGCATAGCAACATTTCTATTTTGGCCTGTGGTGCTTACGAGAATCTAGGCTCTGAATATACTAATTGATATTGATATGTGAGAGATATAGCAAATGAGCATTGTTTATATGAAGACATCCAAATTATACAATAACATTCAGCAATTCGGGTTACTAGTCAAGTCAATTATTTAGAGATACATATATGAACTAAAACTTTTGACATATATTTTTAAATGAATAATAGTAGGTGCTTGTGTAGATATCAGATAAACAGAAGCAGCTGTGCTTAAATTCTTTAGTTGTTTTGGTCTTATCTCAGTTACGTGAGCCATATTAACCCCTCATTGTGCATCTTGAATCTTTGTCTTCCAGTTTTAGTTCACCGCACCAAAACCACATGTGCTTTAGCCAAATGTAGGGATCTAGGCACATATTCTTTGACTAGTTTTAGAGGTTTTGGTTGGGGGAAAGAGGCTAAAATTTTATGGCAGTGTGATGTTTTTGCAATTATTTGGTTTCTTTGGTTAGAGCATAATGTCTCTATTTTTTGGATATTTGTTGGAAGAACAGCTGATTGGGACAAAATTATGTGTTTGGTGTCTATTTGACGCAAAGCACATCATCTTCTTTAGGGAGTTTCCCTAACAGATATGCAGAGGGATTGGGTAGTTTTGTTAATGATGTTTTTCTTCGTTTTTTTGCCTTGTTTCTATTAAGAGTGTGTCTGGTACAGGGTTAAAGTTAAAGGAGTACAACTTTAAGTATGTCTGGTAAACAAGGGGGGTGGTGGTTGGGGGG
>QAOA01004877.1:70219-86990 GCA_003255065.1 Cercis canadensis
GGGGGGGGGGGGTGTTTTAAGTTAAAGGAGTATAACTTACTTATTGTTACTCTTTAAAATGTTATTCCATTCATTTTTCTCCCTTTAATCATGCCAAACGCATCCAAAGTAGGATTTCTTATCCTCCTTTACTTTCGTACTTCTTCATTCCTGGTCTTAATGGAATTTTCTATTATTAAAAAAAAATGTAGGGATCTTTTGTACTTCATAATTTTGTTGCTAGTCTAATTTCTAATTCACTTTCTCTATTATTTCTTGCACCAGACCTTGGACGTAAGTTACTGATAAACTACTCTACCATTTTCCCACCTTTTTTTTTTTAGAAAAATGAGTAACCTATGATAAAAATAAAAGTGACAAGTTTCTTCCCATGAACAGGAACTACTATTCTCAGTGCCATAAAATCAGCAGTTGATTCAAGTACAGAAATTGTCTATCGTGAGAGTCCTGACAGTGAATTTGTCAAGTCCAACAAGTTTGAATATGCCATAGTTGTTGTTGGGGAGCCTCCTTATGCTGAGACTGCCGGGGACAGCACAACTCTTGAAATGGTGGATCCTGGCTCAAGTACCATCAGCAATGTCTGTGGGACTGTGAAGTGTGTGGTTGTCATAATTTCTGGCAGACCTATAGTGATTGAACCATATATTTCCTCTATTGATGCATTGGTAGCAGCATGGTTACCTGGAACTGAGGGCCAAGGCGTGACAGACATCCTTTTTGGTGACTATGGATTCAGTGGTAAGCTTCCAAGGACATGGTTCAAATCTGTAGATCAACTTCCAATGAATTTCGGGGATCCTCACTATGAACCACTTTTTCCTTTGGGTTTTGGACTCACAACTGAGTCTGTCAAGGAACTAGTAGCAAGGTAAATTTCCTCAAAATTGTTTTTTGTGGTGTTAATTGAGCTATGCTCTCTTTTTATGGTGCTTTTAGTTGTTTTTACACATTGTTCTCCTGTGCCTTTGTCCTCCATTTCATTTGGTGACGGATGGAAAGAGTTGAACTTTCAGTGAACTACTTTTTCTGTTTTCTTGAGTTTGTTTGCTTAGTCAATATCAGTTCCCTAGCATCAAATGAGGATTTTGTGTCTCAGATCCTACTTTAGAAACTAAGATATGTCGCACTCTTTTACTCGTTAGTTGATCTTTACTGTCAATTTTTCCTTCCACAAGATTCTTGTGATCACTTTTACTAGAGATTTTTTTAGTACGTGAAGAATATTACTAAGATTCATGATGCTACTTGTTCTCTCTGACTCCTGATGTGGTAGGATTTCATTTTGGAGTAATTGCATTTTTTTTTTCCTTCTTGATATCATTGGTCAATGACAACTCTTCATTTAGTATAGCTCACTCATACAAGAAACTTGTTTGCACTATACTTATGAAACTATCAATCTTCAGGTCAACCTCAGCTTCTGCCAGTGTAAGGGCATGTATACCTACCATTATGATGACTGTGATCATTGGCTTATATTTAACAGGTATGTCTTTGACTTTTCTGAAGCTTATTGTTTGCTTTGAAACACAGAACAGGTGCGTGTGTGTGTGTTTTGAAGAACAAAATAGTTCTATGTTTAATATGCTTCTACGTAGGTAGAAATTCATATGTTTAATTTGTTTGTTCACTTTGGTAGGCTAAGCACAATTTACAGGAGCTTATGGAAGTTGGCTGTCAGAGAACTGACTCAACACTACTCAGCGTAGTCACTATTTTTTGTCTGATTCATTATATTAGGACCTCTATATTGTTCAGGAACTAGTAATTTGATCATAATGTCTTTTATCATAATGCCTTAGAGTTAGACTGATCCTAAAAAGATAAATTAGAGGTGACGATTCGTGTCAATGAGTTTGATTTTCAATTGTGTCAAACTCGTTCATCATGGTCTGGTTTTTAAAACATTGGCAGGAATCCAAGGATCCTCAAAGATTTTTAGGACATTAACCAAATTTTAAAAAAAAATTAGTCTTACTCAAAAATGATAAGTGTGTTGATCTTCTAATTCAAATAGTTTTGAAGGAGTGAATGGCAACTCAATTTCAGAGTTCAATTTGAACAAACCCAATTAATTGTAATTGTAGTATGAAAAAGAATTTATTTTCTTTTGAGATAAACCCCTTTTTTTAATGAAATTTAAACTCAAGCTTAATAAAAAATAATTATAAATAACAAAGAATTCTGTTCTACAAGTCTATAATCAAGGAACTGAGTAATAATTCAAATGAAAACCAAACCAGATCGCCTCCCATAATCCAAATCTCCTTTCATGGCCAATGTACTGTATGCAAAAGTTGGTCATTTTGGAAACTCCTTGATTCAATTTTCATTAGCAAAACAAAATGGTCAAACTCAATATCATATAATATCAATAGTTTTGTTCATGCTAACCAGTAACGAAGTCAAAATTTCATATTCCTTATTTATATATATATACATTTGCAGAGCATATCATCTCTCAAGAACACTAATTCAAAAATCTTTGCAGCCTTCATTAAGTCAAGAATCTCATTCAATTTCATATATATATATATATATATATATTCATTATGGCAAGAATATATACAAAGGATTAGCCAAAAACAAAAAAAAGGACATATATATCAAGGAAAACATCTTTCACAAGTTCATTTTTCACAAAACTAAAATGTAAGCCTTCATTGGAAGCAAAGTGAACAAGTGTATGATTATTTACTTCAAAATATTACTAGTTCATATTACCAATATATATATATATATATATAGTCCATGATTCAAAGGAGTTGAGACATTCAACTCAACTATATTCTCTGAGAAGGGTTTTTTTTTTTTTTTGTAATATAACATAAATATTTGTTTTTTTTTTTGTTACATAATAATACGAAAGACTCAAATCTTTAATTTTTTTATAAATTACTTAAATTCCTCACCAATCACCACTATAATAGTTTTATATAATCCTCTTCAAAATTATATTAACTATAAATTTTGTAATTGCTGTCTGACACAATAATGAAAATACCTGTAATATAATCAACCCTTAAGACTAGTCAATGTATTTTTTTTAATTAATGTGTATGTCATTTTTCTTCATCTTATGTACCAAACAAAATTCAAAAGAAAAAGGCGTTTTCAATAAACGACGTCGTTTAAAGCAGTAAATTGGCGGTTATAAACGGACGTTCTGACTCAAATTAAAAGACCAATTACCCTAGTCTGATTTATTTATTTCCCACTAAGCCACCCTTCAGCCAAAAACCCTAAACCCTTGACTAGGATAGTCCGTACTTGGAAAAAGCCCGCCTTTGATGTCTCTGTGTTTTAAGCCGTAAACAAACTACAGTACCTTCGGTTTCCATCTCCAAAGAATTTCACCAGGGAGAAACGAACCTCTTCGGCTCTTGCTCTGTGAAACCCCAACAATGGCTACCTCCATAGCTTCGCAGTTAGAAGCTATCAAATCCTTTGTACAAGGCGACTCTGAGCCTCTCAAGAGGCCCTTCACTCGGCCTTCTATTTTGTTTGATGCCAAAGAAGCTGCGGACATCGATGTAGAAACCATATTGAGCATTGCGCTTCAAGGTTAGCTCAATTTTCTTCCTTTTTGCTTTCCCTTTTTATTTTGGTATTGGAACATTAAGAGTATAAATGGAAAAGCTCGCTTTCTTGTAAAAAACTGAAATTTCAAATTTTTGAGATTGGAATGCTGATTAGACTTTATATATTCGGTCATAGTTTATTTGCAAGTACTTAACCCAGCTTGAAAGGTGTTATTTGCCTTGTTGGGTAAACTTGTTAGTGATGAAATAATGTGTTCTGGATGATGTCTGTGATATATGCTAGTTTAAAGATATTATTTTTTTATTTTCTGATATTGTAAAAAAATATGCTGGAAATTGATTTATGCCTTTTGTGATGTACTATTTCAGGTTTAGAGCTTCTTATGAGCTCTGATGAGAGGTTCAGGAACTATAAGAATGATTTGTTTAGCTACAGAAGTAGAGAGTTGGATAGAGAGTTGATGGGCATAGAAGAAAACAATCAGATTAATATCTCCATTGCTTCATACTTAAGGCTACTTGCAGGATATTTTCATCTTCCTTCTGCTCTTAAAACACTTGAGTATTTGATACGCAGATACAAGTAAGCGCTCTGTTTGATAAGATTTTGGCTGATTTTGAATTTACATTTTCAAGGGGATATTGGTAGCCTGCTTTGGCTCCATTTATCTTTCTGTGGTTGTGATGTGATTTATCGGGAATTTCAGGATTCATGTATATAATACTGAGGATCTGATTTTATGTGCTTTGCCGTACCATGACACACATGCATTTGTCCGGATAGTGCAGATTCTTGACACGAGGTTAGAAAGTTATAGTTTTTTTGTTGTTTTCGATGATTTGATGATGTAAATTACTGGTAGCATTGGGTTCTGATATTTTATCTACTGTCTATGAAGGAATACTAAGTGGGGTTTTTTGGATGGTGTTAAAGTCTCTGGTGCACCACCACCTAGAAAGGTTATTGTGCAGCAGTGTATCCGTGACAAGGGTATTTTAGAAGTTTTATGCAACTATGTGAGTACTCAGTCCATTTTTAGTTTGTGAATTTGATTCCCTTCTGACGAAATTAAATAATTGGGTGACTGACTATTTGATTCCAGGCATCTCCATCGAAGAAGTTTCAGCCTTCAAAGCATGTAATCAGCTTTTGTACTGCTGTTTTCATTGAGGTTTTGGGTACTGTTGTGACAGTTAATGATGACCTTGTCAAGAGAATCCTTCCTTTTGTTATCTCTGGTCTTCAGCCTGGCATTAAAGGAGTTTCAGATCACAAGGTCAGATTTCAAGGGCTTGATCTCCCTACATCAAAAGAGATGCTTTGATATTGATTATGTTTCAGCTTAGTATTCTAAATCAGCGGAATTGCTTTTAATTCACCACATTCCACAACGAAAAAACTGATATAATGTGTTATTATACATACCCTTTTCTTGTATATATCAGTTTAATATTCAGATGGGCATGTACTATGAATACGATACCAAACAAGTTCCACAAGTTCTTATTGCTTTGGTTCTTTGATTGGCCACTTTTTGATAAACTTGTCATTCATGAAAAGATATTATCACATGCACTTTTTTGTTTGATTAAAAAATTACCTCATGTAATTTGAAATGAAAGTATAAATGTTTTCCTCAAACTAGTGTAGTATTAGGGTTTGCATCTACTGTGTGAATAAAATTTACATGAACAACTATTTTATTACACGTTAAAGTGGATTATAATAGGCATTTTATGGTAATAAGGTCTTTCAGTTGTGATTACCTTTTGATTAGTAGACAATGCAATTTCTTTAAAATAGTGTGATATGCACTTATGGAATGTTTCTGCATTTGTTCATTTTTGATAGGAGAAGAAATTCATTAGAGAGAGGAGGGATGCAAAGAAAGAGGAGGATAAGATATCCTTCCTCCTTAAATAAAAGAAACACATACAAAAAGAAGAAAAGATACACAGGAAAAACATGAAAACAGAATGTATTTGCATATATGCTCCACAAGATCCATTAACTCCAAAATATTAAGCTTAAGTTTGCCTAAATCTTCTAAAATACAAAATTTGGATGAACCTACAAATTAAGTCTTTCTCATAAGTCATTATTCACTGTAGTAGCTTTATCATTTTAAAATAATTTATTACAACTCTAAATATGGAATATGATTTTCTTTTGGAAAAAAGATGAAATACTATTAATAGAGTAATACTGGAGGATAAGGTAGCCCCCTATAAATGTAGAATATGTTTGTTCAGACTAGTTTATGTTATACTGTATACCATAATCACTGTCTTTCCTCACGTTTGTTTAAAAAATATGTTTAGTGCTCCTTCCTTGTATTTCTTTAAGTCTTCTTCTATCTATAACAAAAAAAGAGATTCTTTTTCATTTTATATATTGAATTGGATTCACCATATAGTGGAGTGTAATTTACTCTTAAAATAAATATTGAAATTTGTGTTTAAAATTTCATTGTTTGAAAAAACTGAGTTAGCTTTCAATGGGTCACTCTTCTGAATTTTCTCTGCCTTGTAGTTAAGCTATGGTCAATTGCTTACAAGTTTTAGTTACTTTTAATTTTGATTGTATGTGTCTGCATCATATGATTTCTAAGACCTAGTTTTTTCTCTTATATTGTTGCTTGGGTAGCATAATATTTCCTGCACTGCATTTACTTAAGTTGCACCTCCTGGCATCTTCTAGTGCATGTTTCTTATCAGATTGTTTTGCATGTAGGCTGGTTCCTTGATGATCGTTGGTTTGCTAGGAAATAAAGTTGCATTAGCTCCTAAACTTCTAAATAGTTTAATACGTTCACTTGCTGAGGTTGCCCGTGAGGGGGCAAGAGAGTTGACTGATCTCCAATGGCTTCGGTTATCCCTTATGGCTTTAATCAACCTTGTTCAGGTACTAATGTGTTTTTGTGTGCATTTGTGTTAGTTGCATGCATAAAGTGCAAATGGAGTTATTGATCCTAATTTTTCTTGTACTATTATCTATTTTATAATTCTGATTGTATTTTTCTAACTTTCTTACCATTATAAATAATTTAAGTACTTAATATTTGTTTTATTTTTATATTGGGAAATAAGAAATCTGTTCTTTGTACTGAACCAAATAATGCAAGACAAGCCTTTCAATTTGGGATGGCAAGAAAATATGTGGATTGAAGTTCTTAGAAGGTAAGATAAGAGGATTACCAAAAAAAAAGGTGTAGAAGAGATTGTGGAATCAAAGTTTGTCAGGAAAACTGTGGATCATATGTATTTTATTGAAAAATATTAATATGCTTGATTTGGGTTCTTCTGAGATACTTATTGCTAACTTCTTCTAGGGCTTAGTAGGAGTAAGAATATATGATTGTTGCAATGGATAGGGGCCAGAACTGTTTTGGATTTTCCTGAAAAGTGACGGGAAGGAGGATCATTTACATCATTGAATTCTGAAGTCTTAATAAGGTTGTTTTGCAGCATAACCTAGAATGATAGTTGAAGAAAGCGTGATTAATGAAATTTAATTAGTAGGCTTAGTTACAATTTTAGCCCTCCTAGTGTACATAAAGTTTCAATGTAGTCCCCTTGGTTCTAATTTTGACAATGTTACCTTCCTATTTTCCAATTGGAGTGATCAAGTCCAAATGCTAACTTCCTTTAACTAAGTTCATGATTTTTGCTGACCTGGTAAAAGTTTTAGAGAGAGAAAGTGAGGCTGTGCTGCTTTGGGCTATGGGGAGGGAAAATCTGGGTATATGGGAATGTCTTCAAATTTTTATTGAACACAAAACAAGGTATAAAGAAAAAAGATGAGGTAAGGAATAGAACCGAGAGTTTGTAATTGTATCTATATAATTAAAAGGAAGACCTGCTGCCCGGTTGTGATGGTTGTCCATTAGGGGTTGTAACTTGTTCTTATTTTATTTTTTCATTTTTGGATAAAAGAAAAATTATATTAAGAAAGGAAGAGTGCAAGATGAAAAGAGTATAAATTATCCTCTAGGAGAAGAAACACATAAAAAGAGAACAGCAAGAAAAGAAGAAAATATCAATGTAAAAAGGCTCTCCAATCTTGTGCCAAGTCCATTGAAGAAACATCCTTAGAGACCATGAGCTGTGCACCAAAGAGAAGCCAGGAAAGCAATCTTGTCTCATAACAACTTCAAATCCAACACAGATCCCTTAAAAATATAAGCTTTCTTTCCAACCAAATATGCCAAAGAACTGCATAAATATCACAATGCTATATACTCTCTTAAACATGAATACCCATTTTGTGAAAAATCTTGATGTACTTAGTCTTATTTTGGTCTCTAATTATTTTTTGCTATTAGTCACCCTAATAGTGATGTGCGTTTGCTTTTGGCCATTAGATTTCAATTCATCTTTAGAGGGTAATCTCAAACAATCTTTGATATTTATTTCAGAATCCTTTCATCTAGTTGTAAATCCCAGCATCTCTATAATTGATTATGAATTCTATTTTGGTATGCTGCACATGAGGTCTTGTTATGTTCTGACATTGTTTTGCTGGAATGTTATCAGTCTCAAAAGGTTGATATGCTCCCGAAGAAGGCACTGGAGATTTTAAAGGAAATTAGGTTGTTTGCTTCAAACTGCTCAAGTGATTTATAATCACTATGCATCAGCTCTTTTTTCATCTGTAATATTTATGTTCTTCATTTTTTTTTATCCAAAGGGATTTGGCAGGGATTTTATTGGAATTGTCCAAGGAGTTCAATATTGATAAATTCCTTTTTCTGCTTTTGGATTCCTTGATTGACTGTAGGTGAGAATTTCATGGTTCCCTGGAGAATTATCCTTTGAGGATTGTGTTTTACTATAGCTAGTGGTCTAAACTAATTATCATACATTTGCAGTTCTTCTGATCAATACTGCTACGAGGCTTTGGTATCCATAATAGAAAAACTCCCCATAAAGGATTCTGTTCATCATGTTGTAACTAAGATCCTATCAACTTGTCTGAAGTTATCGCAAAAAGTTGGTGATTCAGCATCATCTATTTCAGGTATGTATTCTACATCACAAATAGTTGGTCACTGAGAGTCTGAGATCCTATTGACTTGTCTAGCTATTTGCTTCTCACAATTTTGGCTTGTTGAATGTGAATTAGGAGGGTGGGCAAAAAAGGTTCTAATTGTTGTTAATAAAAAGTATCCATCAGGTCTACGTAGAGCAGTTAATCAATTCCTTCAGGTATGCTGATCAATTTCCTCCTTTTCTTTATGCATTTGAATGTGGCAGTGCAGAAAGTGTTTTATGGTTTGAACTTGTTCAACAGGATAACAAGGTGCATTCTAAGAAAGGCGATGCAACATATAAGATTTTATGTAAGATGTTGGATGGGGATTTGGATTCTTCCCTTGATATCTCAGATTCAAAGATTTGGTTTGCCTTGCATCATCCGAAGGTATCATCTATTGGCATTCTCTTGAATATTAGATTTCTGTAATCCTAAAGATGCCTTTTCTTTAATTTGGTGGTTGGTCATTTTCTATCAGTAAGCAACAAGCTTCACAATTTTTTTTTTTCTCCCATCGAAATGTGGTGTAGGCTGATGTTCGACGTGCTACACTGGCTGATTTAAATTCATCTGGCATCTTGCAATCAAAGGTGCCTGTTTCAGAGGTATCTGTACTCTGTTAATCTCCTTCCCACCTTCCACAACCCTATTTTTCAATTCTATCATCTCTTAACTTTTAACCTATTTTGTGCTCATTAAAATAATTATCTTTCATTCTCCTTTTGGTTGAAATGTTAAATTTTTTGCTTAATGTGCTTTATTACCAGTATTGTGGCAATTTTTTGTTTTGTTATTGTTGATGATGGCATATTGCTTAAATTCCGTTATTTTCTGAAAAAGGTTGCATCGTAAAATACAGTTGTCAAATTAGTTTGATATTGTTTACTTTGCAGTTGTTTTTTTATTTGCGATCAGACAATCAGATTGCTTTAGCTTTTATTGTTTGTTTGTGTATAATTTAATCTTGCTCATCGTAGTTGGCTTTTGTTTCGGTGCTTCATTGCTACTTGTCAAGCAACATTTACATTAGTTGACAGCGGGTAAATATCCTTATATAACCTCCCACTAGAGTTTGCTAAATGTTTTTAGTGACCTCTAACCATGCATTGCTAACTTTCCATATTTTTGGTAAACAAATTTAAAAAATTAAGTGTTGCAAGTAATGAATTATTGTACTTAATTAATTACTAGAGACATTTATGAAAGGTGTCTAATATCAACTCCAGAAATGTGGCTGGTTTGAAGGTTAGTTCTGAGTTTTTATTTTATTTATTTATTTATTTTTGCTAAATGTTCTAAGTGTTGGTTCTAAAGATGAAGAACATCAAATGTACAATGCTATGCAGTCTAAATCAATGCCTACTTGAGTTGATTTTTTTTTTGGATAACAGAATAATTATAATAAGAAAGGAAGAGTACAAGATGAAAAGAGGATAAGCTATACTCAGGGAGAAGAACACGTAAAAGACAACAGCAAGAAAAGAAGAAAAAATCAATTTAAAAGGGCTTATCAATCTCGTGTCATGTTCATCAAAGAAATACCCTTAAAGAGACCATGAGCTATGCACTAGAGAGAAGCCAGGAAAGCAATCTTGTCCCATAACACCCTTATTTGAATTGATTTTAAGTTTACTTAGGGAAGTCTCTTAAAAAGTGATCAAAGTGGATATAGACATATCTGCTATGCAGTTTATGGCATAAATTGTTTGGCATTTTTAGTGAATGTTGGGTGTGTCCTTTCAGCTTGGAGCAAATCTTATTTAATTGGTTTTTGAGGTTTTGGTACAAGTGTAGAGGTTAAAACCTTGTGGTAGTGTGCAGTTTATGCAATTTTGTATGTATCTGATCAATGGTCTTTATAAGGAGTTTCTCTTACAGATAGATGTGCAGAGAGACTGGACAGGCTTATTGCTTTGATGTCCTTGTGTACTTTTTGTGTCCTACTCTTGTTCAGGAGGCTACCTTATCCTCCAGGCATATGTACATTTGAGAGGACCTTCTGTTGTGAATTTTATACCCAATGATACAGTAGTTTGAATCCAAATTTAAAATCTTCAACTTTTAACTATATTTGTTTTGTTTGATCAGAGTCTTGTAAGTATTCAAGAGGCCGTATTGAGACAGCTTGATGATAGTGATCTAACAGTTGTTCAAGCTGCTTTATCTGTTAGTGGATTGCCAAATCTAATGGGTTCTTTGGAGCTTCTTGATGCACTGCAGAATGTGCTAAGAAGATGCATCAGCAAGCTGTTGTCTGGTGAGTCTGGTATATTTAGAATTATTTTACATAAATTCTTATATATCGATATAATAAGTGGGGGAATATTTGTTGATATGGGGCTTGAGTTTGTTTGTTTGCTTGTTCTTTTTTTTTTTAAGAAAGAAAAAATTGTTGGATGAGGTAGTAGGAGGTCCAACTTATCCAAACCTTTTTACTGATGAAAGTACTGAGTATGAATGAAGCTGGAGAGTGTATTTGTCCCTTAAAAAGTGCAATCTAGTTCCTTCAAGGAGTCATAATGTCACATTCAATTATAGTTCCCTTCTTACTGATGCATTCCTTTGTTGTGTCTTGCACAGTATAAATAAGATGCAGTTTCTCCTTTTTTTTTTTGGGGGGGTGGGGGCGCCCACGTTTNGGTAGGAAAAAGACTGTATTATGTTGTTCTTTTTCTAATGCATTTATCATTCATGTACGTCATTTTCTTTTCTTCTTGCAGGTTCAGCTGATAATGTTAGTCTAACTAGTGAAGTTGCCATCACTTGCCTCGAAAATGCTATTTCATACTTCCATGACAACCATTTAGAGAGAATTGCTGCCATGATATTTCCACTGCTCTTAGTTCTACCGCAGGTTCTTTTGCAGTTCTGCTTGATTTCAGTTTTAATATTTTTTTTTAACATGGTGTTTCGCAGCATTTAGAACTTTAGGTTCTCCCTTGTCTCACTGATTATCACATAAACGATTTTTCTTACCATGCACAGACACAAAGGTTGAATTTGAAGGCTTTGAGGTTGGTCAACAAAATAAACTGGCCACTTTATCTGAATCTTGCTATTACCTCCACTGAGGAAGAGGTAAATATTTTCCTGGAATTTAGTTTACTCCATCAATCTTGTTGAACACTTTTTATTTCAAGAAGCTTCTATATGTTGCACAAACTAGCAAGGTTATTAAACTCTAGATTCTGCCTACGATTGGCAGAGGTGACAAGGATTTTATTGTAGGATGAACTAAGGATAACGTGGTCCTATCTCAAATGGAAAATGAGACTTCTAAAATCTCCTTAGTAAACATAATAACATCAAAAGATAGCTAGTAATCTAAATCTTCACTTGCATTTAAAAAGAGTGAAGGTATTTTGTTGTTTTTGGTGAGTTTTGGGTGTGTGCCATCAAAGTTTGGATTGCTTTCTTTTGACTAAGATAACCAGTTTTAGGTTTAAAAAGGAGGGCAGCATATTCTGGTGGTGTGCTTGGTATGCTTTTCCTTAGTGTCTGATGTTGGAGTGGAATGCTCAGATTTTTAAATGAAAGTCTTTTTCTTGCTTTGGAATGGGCTTGTTTTCATGGCATCTCTTTAGTCCAACACATTTTTTCTCATGTGGACTCTCTGTGGTAGACATCAGAGGGGTTGGAGAGCTCTTTTGCACTAGTTTGTTCTTTTTGTCTTGTATTTGTTCTTTTATTGCTGCTCTGTTCGGAGGACTTCTTATCTTCATTTTTCTACATATTTGTTTCTTTCTAATAAAATTTCCTTTTCTAATTATATGAATAGAATTCAGCTCAGGTGAGTGCTTCTTAAGACTTTGTCATTGTGGATGGTTTGCCCTGGCAGTATGATTGTCTGAACATTTTTGGGTTCATCATCATATACTTTTAGGCATACTACAAAACTTTATCCTTCATCTAAGCTTGAAAATTTTCTGAGTGCTGAAGTGGAGTGGATTAGCCAAATACAATGTCTTATTAGTCTGGGCTGAAGGCTGAAATAATTTGAGATTAGATTTTACATGAGAATGTCTTCTGTTCAGCCTGTTTGATGAGTAAATGTGATCAGTTACGCTTATAATATGAAAATGTGAGATTTTTCATTTGACTCGTTAGACTATCTGTTAGAAAAGGTCACTGAAATCAACCTATGTTAGTAGGTAACAAAAAGCAAATTAGTATTTGCAAGACCAGTGATGTGAATAACGAAGAAAATTTGCTGAAAGCCTGAGTATGGGATCATATTTTGTTTATATCTTGTCACCATTAGATTTGCAGATTGTTTAATCAAAATTTCTCATGGATACATCTATGTCAAATGGAATGTAAGACAAATCACTTTTCACTGTACTGACTCCTAAACTACCATTGCAGACATCCATTCCTGGAAGTTTATCCTCCATTAATCTGAAGACTATCAATAACATGGCTGATAATTTCATGGTCCATCCTGAAGATCATATTGCTTGGTTTGTTGAGAACTGCAGTGATTTGGAGTTGTCAAAGACAGTCTTCTTTTTTGTTCTATTGCAGTCTCTTCTGCTAAAACGAAATAGTTCGTATCTCCCTTTCACTCTTCCTATGCACTTCTTTTTCTTTTTTAATTAATTTTCGATTTCAACTGAAATAGTGCTTAAATATCTTATAAGAAGTCGCATTATTGAAAAAGTGGATTTATGGGATGCTGAAATGTTCACTTCCTTTTTGCTGAAGGTGATGACTTTTCTGCACTTCTTGAAAGGGTGTTTCCTATTCTAAAGACCGAGTGGGAGTCATTGGTGTCTGCTGGTGATGTTTCATTGGAAGAGGTACAAGGGGTTTGCAGATTATGGGTGTTTATATTTGTATTTTTTTAATCATGAAAAACTAATTATCTTTTTGTTGTTGTCGATGGGTCTGTCTTTACTGTCTGGTTTACAGTTCAATTCTGAAGTACTAGACCGGGATTGCAGTGCATTCATTAATCATCTCCTGGATACCAATCTCAGGACTCTGAATGCAAAAGTTATGGTTTGCATTTTTTGGAGGTTGCTAGCAGCGCTAATATCAGCATTGCCTTCAGAGATTGTACTGGTTAGTAACTGCTTCAGTATTGTTGTCTTGAGACTGCTTGTCTCCGTATTAAACTTTTTCATAGTTGGATTTTTCTGTTTTCACCAATTGTTGGATGAGTGAACCTTCTACAAAATGCAGGATGATAATGATAAGTGGGTTAGCAGGATTAAGGATTTGTTTGTATTTTTCGCTTCCTCACCGTTGAAGCATTCTTTCCATGAACACCTCCATTACCTAGCAGCACAATGCAGGATATCACCCCCCCGCCTCTTATCCAAGTTTTTCACTGAGGAAGGTGCTCTACACTTGTTCCCTTTTCTCTTCTTTTGTTGTTTGATTTATTCCATCATATGTTTGATTTGACATTGTTTTAATGCTTCTACTCGTAAAATGCTGTCTCATAGCGTAGAATATTAGCAGTTTGTATTCTAAATGTAACCATTTTTTCATATCTTGGATAATGAATACATGTTCATGGTAATTTTCCCTTGCTCAAGGGCTAAAGTCATCTTTCTTTTTCTTGGATATCTCTGTTTCATTCTTGCTTCCTCTTTTTTTTTTTTCCCCTGAAATTTAATAAATCTAATGATTAAAAAATTTTCCCTGTAAGGTGGACAATTCAGTTAGCCCATCCATTTTGACTTGACCTGGTATTGTTTGCAAATTTGCTTGTGGAATCTTACTCTGTTAGTATCTTGTTTCACCTTCAGTATAATTACTCGTCTTTGAAGAATTTCACACTCATCTAATGCATTTTCATTTTTTATTTTCTGAAGCGGAATGGATTTTTTTTTTATTGCTAGTAATATGTTTTCTGCATTTGTCAATTTCTGTTATTTTTTAAAGAGAAACAACTTGGTCTGATAATATGGTGTTCCTAAAATTTTCCAAGTCAATATTTTCCTTAATAGTCTGATAGATGGTTCTTTATTTATTGTGAATTCTTCTATGCGAGTATTTATTAACTCAGATTTTATTCAGTCCTAGTTTGATTACTGCAAAGATCCGTTGTCATTTCCACCCTATTTGTGTTCATGGGCAAGGCTGGATCCCTTTTAGTTATATTTGTTTTATTTTTGTTGTATTGTTTTGGATATTTTTGTGTCTCGTAACTGACAGTCAAATGCAATCAATTCAAGTCTCTACAAGCTTGTAGTATCTGTCTTTTTCTTTATGTGAGCTTATGTTTGTGAAACTTTATTGATTCTATGTGGCACTAATCTAATAGTTCATTATTGCTCATAAATCCAATGAGAGTTGGTGTCTCATTTCGAAATACTATCAATTGGTGGTTTTTTCTCTAGTTAAGTGAAACCTTGGCATTTAAATTTATATTTCCAAAGATTTTGGTATTGTATGGTCATTCGTCATTACTGTGGTTCTGGACAATTCTTCATTTACATGATCTTTTGTTGGTCATTTCATTTTCTAGGTGTTCCTGTTGCAGTCCAAGTTGAAAGCCTTCAGTGTTTTGCATTTCTTTGTAGCCTGTCACAAGATAGATGGAAAATTGAACTTTTAGCTGAATTTCCTTCAGTTCTTGTTCCCTTGGCTAGTAATAACCAGGTATGACTTTATTGTTTTCCTTTTTCTCTTTTTTCAATCTTGATATAGTGTTTGTACTTTCAGGAGTGGTTTTTCCCTTCTTTTTTTTGTCTTTTTCTTATCAGTCTGGAAGTTATGACTGTCAACCAATGGTTTTCTTCCATATGTTCTGTTAGATCTAAAACCTATTGTTGGGCATCCACCTAATAGTTTAAGCTACTGGGATGAAATGGTTTATGATTCTTGACATGTTCATTTGAAAAGTGCAAAGCATGGGCTACTTTCAATTGTGTTCTTACTGTTTTCTTCATTTGTAAGGGAATAAAATTGCCCAAATTGATTTATTTACATATTTTGTCTTTTTTTTTTTTCAGGATGTGAGGATTGCTGCCATAAACTGCATTGATGGGTTATGTGCATTGCGGTCTTGTATTGAATCTTCTGGCAAAAAAAATGGTACTCTACTTTCAGAATCATTGCATTTAGGCTTACATGTTGAATTTTACTTTGGTATTTTATGTTTTTGAATTGGTAATGACAGGGAGTAATGCAACATGGAGCCATTTTCTGGGAGAGCTGTTAGAGTTGATCAATCAGCAAAAAACACTTATATTGTCTGACAAGAACTTACTTCCATCACTGTTTGCATCTATACTGAGCTCATCCTATCAAAACATCTTAGTACCTCAAAATATAGAAAACAGGTATTTATGTTGTTACTCTGACTGTCCTCATTTAACCAGCACCATTTTTTGCCACCATAGAAACTTCCTAATTTGTTTATAGACTAGCTAATACTTATCATAATGGAGATGTTTTCCTCCCTCACTTCCCTTCTGTTGTGTTGAAATTCAATTAGATCTCCTGTGTGGGCAGCAGCATTTATCAGAGTTAATTTTCTTTTATTTTAAATTCAAAATGAAGTAGAATTGTAGTGTCAGAAAAAAGAAAAGAGAGTATAGAAAGCAGAGGGTAAAATATTTGCACTTTCTCCTAATATATGCATTATTTGTAGTAATAACTCTAAACTCTGAAACTGTTGCTGATTTTTACAGTGCCCAGCAGCTAGGTA
This sequence comes from Cercis canadensis, assembly GCA_003255065.1. Taxonomy (NCBI): domain Eukaryota; kingdom Viridiplantae; phylum Streptophyta; class Magnoliopsida; order Fabales; family Fabaceae; genus Cercis; species Cercis canadensis. The sequence goes on from QAOA01004877.1 coordinate 86,463, forward strand.
CACTTGGTTTTGAGTTTAGGTAATTTTGTAGAGTCTTGAATTTGTCTGAGGCTGAGCAATTCCTATTGATTAACTACAGAGGCTTTGGAAGGAATAAGAACAGAAAAGGTCTTATGGAGATGTCTGATATATGCTTCCTTTGGTCTCTTAAGTTTTGGATGCAATGGAAGTGTGTTTAACACCTGCAGCTGACAATATTTTAAGTAGACTTTTTGGTGTGTTTGATTATTCTTGGCTGTGTCCTCAAAGCTTTGAGCAATTTCTTTAGATTAAGTTCAGAGGTTTTAGCAGGTGTTAGGAGGATAAAGTGTTATGGCAGTGCGCCATGTATGCGGCCCTTCAATGTCTTTGATTGGGGCAGAATGCTAGGATTTTTGGGAAAGATCTGTCCTTTGAGTTGTTATTTGAAGAATTTTATTTATGTCTTGTATTCTCTTTGGTGTTTAGCACGTGGTTCCTTAGTAGAATGCAGCGGGATTGGAGAGTTATTTTGAATTGATGTCATAGTTTTTCTCTTTTTTTTTTTTT
>QAOA01004877.1:86995-104371 GCA_003255065.1 Cercis canadensis
TTTTTTTTTTTTTTTTTTTTCTTTTTTTTGTATGCTTTTTGTTTAGTCATTTAGGAGAATATGTTATATTCTTTGCACTCCTTCTTCACTTCAATACAATTTCTTCCTTAGCCCAGATAACGTTATAGTTCAGGGTTTGGGAAAGTATCAAAATAGGTGCAGTTTTTCAAAGAAAATGAACTGCCAGAAATTTGTTGCCATAGAAACTTTGAGATTTTAGCATAGGTTCTTGTTTATTTGTGATTGAGATGGATTTTAGGGGTAGAATAATTTTTTGGGGGATATTCTTTGGTTGTTGGCTCTGATCAATTTTACTGTTGTCTGTAATGCTCATTCCTGTGATATGTAATCTTGTAGCTTTCTCCATGTTTCTTTTTCATTTTGATATTTGATGTTGGTAGTTTGTGATTATATTTGTTCCAAATTTCCTTTTTTTAATTCTAAAAATTGTTTAGAATAATTATTTCCAGGCTTTTTGATTGTGCTTTTTCCAAACATACTTGTTCAGGTTTGATCAATCCACAAAAGAAAAAATTCTTGCTTTCATTTTGGGTTCTGCTCTGAAACTCTCTAACTATGGGAAGGTTTGGTCTCTTTACATCTGCTTTCATCTCTATATCTCCTCTACTTTTAGTTGTTGAACTGATGATCTATATCAAATTTTCATTGTTTAAAACTGGATTTACCATAGCTTTATACATATTGGTTGATGCAAGCTGGATTCTGAAGAAGTAATTTATTTTTTGGACCTTGATGTCTCTGGCAGCTGATGATTTTATCCTTGCTCAAAGGAATTGGGAATGCCATTTTGCAAGTTGGAGAAGTTGAGTCATTGTTGTCCCTTCTTATGAGGAGCCGTGGACATTACAATAATGACCCGGATAAGTCATGTCAGAAATTGTCTAACATTGAAGTTCAGATACTATGCATTTTGCTTGAGGCAAGTCTAATCCTATAGTTTGTTGTTGGCTACAAACATCCTTGTTAACTTATTCTTTTTTATTTATTTTATTTATTTATTTTGTGATAGAGCTGTGTTATGTCCTCTTCCTCTGATGGAAATGGTTTTGAAGATCACTTATTAAAGGCTTTGCAAGTAAGATGTTTGGTTTTTCTATTTCTGGTATTCTTGTTATCTTGTACGTACAGACATCATACTCTTGACTTCCCCTTTTGCAGTTGGATGGCATGGCTTCAGATAACCCTGCCTATATACAGCCTTGTATCACTGTCTTGAACAAAGTTAACAATCAATTCTACAAGGGCTTGAAGAATGAAGTAAAGGTCTCATTACCTAGATGCCTATTTCTTTCCGGACATTATGTTGTTATCATTCATGATGGCTAGACTTGTCAAAGCTCATGCTTCAGATAGATATATTCTTTGGGCTTGATGTATCGAAAACTTAACATGATTTATTTAATTGAAACTGAAAGAACTATTACAAATAATTTCCCTATCATGGCCTAAACTATTATATCTATCTTATGTCTTACAGGACCATTTATTTTGTGAGCTTGTGTTTTTGTGTCATAATGCTAATGGTGAAATACGAAGTGCAACCAGAGAGGCTTTGCTGCGCATAGATGTGAGTTCCTTGCTCTTATTTGGTTTAATAAATTACTTAGTTACTTACCATCTGTTGCCTCAATTGAGTGCATCTTTTTTTTGTTTATTCTTGAGTATATTATGGTTTTCCTAATTATTATATAATGGGTTTATTTTATTCCTGCTAGTAAAGACCTTACTCTTCAATTCCAATTATTTAGTCTGGATATTTCTGTTACATTATAACTTTCAGATTTCCAATACCCATGATTTTTTATTTACACAGTTTTGAGGTTGGAGTGTTGATACATTTTATCAGTGCATAAAACAGTTTATGGGGCAACTAGTGTACTAGCTTGGCTGCCGAAGATACATTTTATTCCCAATCCTTAATTCTTATGTTGAATTTTAAGGCCTTTAAATTGCATGGAGTGACCTGTATGAGATTGAGAATTATAGCATTCTCAATTGGTAGATCTTCTGAAAGTCTTGCTGTGCAGGGTATAAATAGTATTTATGTGTATAGTCTTCTTGTAGTGCAAAAATAACTGGTGGTCCTTTGCTTGGAATTGCAGATTAGTTGCTCAACTGTTGCCCACATGCTTGATCTCATATTTAAACAGGAAAGTTGCATAATTAGTTCAACATATGGGAAGAAGAAGAAGAAATTGACCATGCATCAAGAGGCAGACCTCCCCTTTGATGACATATGTAGAAGAGACACTTCAGTCTATCTCCTTAGTTCCCTTCTTGATGTTTTGCTACTGAAGAAAGACATAGAAAACAGGTAATATGGTCGCTTAGAATCTGAATAACTTCATTGTGGACACTGATAGGATAGAAAATAACTGTACCACTGCCAAATCAGAAAAATGTGTGTTTCACAGTGCTGACTTTTTCACTTGGTTGCAGGAAATTGCTTCTAGACCCATTATTTAAGCTTCTTGGCAAGATATTTTCAGAGAAGTGGGAAAATGATGCTCTTTCCCAGGAGAATAACTTGGTTCAACCTTCATCAAGCCCTTCCGAGGCCAATACTAACACAATATATCATATTCAACAGACACTGTTGATAATCCTGGAGGATATAATCATGTCTCTTGGAAGCACTGCTCTACTGAAGGCATATTTTCTATTCTTGTAGCTTTGACATTATTGGTCTGCCTGTTTGCTCTTATATCGGCTTCTTAAACTTTTTGATCATCATTGGCAGGATGAAATAATAATTGAAATTGACATACGGCTCCTGGTTGAGTGTATCCATACCACCAAGGATGTTGTCACCCGCAACCATTTATTTTCTCTGCTTTCTGCTGTTACAAAGGTCTTTCCGGAAAAAGTTTTAGGGCATATACTTGATATTCTTGCGGTTATTGGAGAATCAGCTATTACGCAGGTTTGCTAATATATGTAACTTTTTTATGTCCTTTTTCTTTGCTCTTGTCTTTTTTCATTTTTCTCTGAAATCAAATTTTTTTTTAGTCTTCATCAAGTGCATGCATATGTTCTTTTATCACTTCAAATATGCGGCTTCTCTAGACTTCTAGTTGCAAAGTGTCAAATTTCTCCTTTATAATCCAGTTCTATTAGGACATATGGTTCAATATATCAGCTGTACCCTAACTACTTCTTTTGTGTATTTGTAGATTGATAGTCATTCACAGCATGTTTTTGAGGATCTTATATCTGCCATTGTTCCTTGTTGGCTTTCCAAGACCGACAATGTGGAGAAATTACTAAAGGTTGTTTTATTCAAAATAATACCTTTTGTTTACATATCTCTTCTACATTGTTGGAAATAACTTTTTTCAGGCCAACATTCTGACATGGTTGGTTATTCCATTAGATTTTCATGGATATAATGCCTAAAGTTGCTGGGCACAGAAGGCTGTCAATTGTTTTATACCTATTAAGGTACTCTCACTCCATATCTTATTATCTTAACTAGGATTATTGGTTCATGAGCTCCATCTTATAATGGTATCTTTTTTACAGAACTATAGGGGAGGGTAAAAGCTTGGCTTCTTTGCTTGTCCTCCTTTTTCGCTCATTAGTTTCAAGGAAAGCTGCCTCTTTCCTCAGTATCCAGGCTCCAGATTCTTTAGCATTTTATACAAGAGAGTGGGAATATAAATTTTCACTGCAAATATGCGAACACTATACAAGTATGATATGGCTTCCTTCTTTAGTTATGCTGCTTCAGCAAATAGGAAATAGTAAAGTTGACCAGGGCCTGTTGCTGGAGTTGTTTCTTGCAATGCAATTCACCTTACAGAAATTGCAAGATCCAGAATTTGTGTTCAAGCTGGAATCAGGAGAAAATGCTGATGTCATTCAGGTATAAATCCAGATGTGATTCATGATGTAGGACACCTTTATATCTTCAAATACATTATTTTGTTGAACTCTATAGTTTAGGACTTTAGGTGGTTTCATGGTAACTTTTGTTATGATTCTCATGAAGAGTATACTTATAGCCTTTTGTGGGTTCAATGTGTGGTAATCTGTAAACATTAACAGATACTTTGTTATATTTCATTTACATTTATAAGGAATGGAGCTGTTTTGCTTTATGCTTCGTTTTGAAATAATAAACTGGGTGAACTTCATAATTCACCATTCACCATTCATCAGAAATTTTGTGAATTTATAGAAAGCTACTGATCCTTATGCTGCTACAGATTCATGTTTGCAAGTAGGCATTACAAAATGAATCTATTATTATTAGGCAGAAAATATGGTCATTGAGGATGTTATCCATGGATAGTTTGATGTGTTGCATTCATTTTTTAGTTTCCTTGCTTAGATGCTCATTTTGCTTTCTGATCTCATATTTGATTGGATTTCTAAATGTTGAGCAATTTATTTAAGCGGCTTTTTACTTATTGCTGAACATCTACCATTACTTACGAGTCTTTTGATATTAATAATAGCTGGAATGGCTTCTTTAATATTGCAGAGGGCACTGGAAGAGCTTATGGAGCAGGTTGTTTTTCTCTTGCAACTTGTAGATGCAAGTAAAAAACAACTAAAGTTCCCTGTCATTGTTAGGAAAGAGCTAAAGGAAACTATGCATGCGGTACTGAGGAATATAACTGCGGTCATGATACCTTCAGCATACTTTATGAGCATAATTAAGTCGCTTGGCCATGCAGATGAACATGTTGGAAAAAAGGTAAACTTCGTTATAAGATTACCATGTGTGAGTAAATTTTATTGGGATCTTGCCTTATGGTGACATAATAGTGGAGTACTGGAGTGGACCATAATTTGTATGTAACTAAGTTTTGCCTCACAGTATTAGACATGAGGACTTTGGGCATTTCCTCGCTAAGTGGCCTCACACACACACTGCATGTTTCTCAAGTTTTTCATATATTACCAATACATTTGGTTTCTACATCTATTGAAAATTGTGTTGGTTACTTGAAAATTGAGAAAGGCTGTGCCAAAATATATTGAATTCGTTTATCCTCTAATATGGATTGCAATTGCAATTGAACCTTTTCCCCAGACAGCGCTAGTATTTTAGTATATATTGATGAAGTGCACAAGGGGCTTGTTATTCAGTGACGATTTAACTTTTCTTGTCTGGAAGTGACACATGATCATTTACTGTTATTGCTTTTTGCATGTGTCTATGCTTCGCTATTTGAGTGTGTGAAAGAGAAAAGCAGAGGAACTTCTATCTAATTTTGCGTATTTTGTGTTGTAGGCTCTTGGGCTTTTATGTGAGACTGCAAGAAATCATAAGATTGTTGGTTTAAAGCATAAAGAGAGTAGTGATTCAATTTCAAATACAAGTTTTTCTTGGTTTCATATGAATGAGAGTTCTCAAGAATCATTCAATAAGATGTGTTTAGAAATAGTTCGAGTGATTGAGAATTCAAATACTTCCTTGAAATTGGCAGCAGCTTCAGCACTAGATGTTTTGGCTAACAGGTTCCCTTCTAGTAATTCCACCTTCAGTGTATGCCTTGGATCTGTTACAAGATGCATCACTTCAAACAACTTGGCTGTGACTTCTTGCTGCCTACGGACAACTGCTTCATTTATCAATGTTCTAGGTCCAAGAGCACTACCAGAGCTCCCTCACATAATGGATAACGTGATGAAGTTAACTCGTGAAGTATTGTCTAATCCAGATATTAAAGCCACAACTAATGATGTTGCTTTATCAACTTCAAATGAATCCCTTTTGTTGTCTGTTCTAGTCAGTCTGGAGGCTGTCATTGAGAGGCTTGGTGGATTTTTAAATCCATATCTCAAGGATATCATAGATATTTTGGTGCTTAAACAAGAATATGTCTCGGGAATGGATGCAAAGGTGGAATCTAGAGCACGTGGAGTGCGAAAGCTCCTTGCTGAGAAAATTCCTGTAAGCCTTGTTGTAATATAATATGATATGACTATGGTACAATACCAATATATTGTTTTCCTTACTAAAAAAGGCTTTTATTCTGGTACAGGTTCGACTTTGCCTTCCACCTTTGCTAAAAGTTTACCCTGTTGCCATTGAAGCTGGGGATAAAAGCCTAGTAGTTATATTTGATATGTTGGCAACGATGATTGGTACAATGGACAGATCATCTATTTTGGGTTTCCATGGAAGGATTTTTGACCTCTGCTTGCTTGCTCTTGATCTTCGCCATCAATGTCCTGTTTCTGTACAAAACATTGATGTAGTAGAAAAAGGTGTGATCAATGCAATGATTGCTCTGACTATGAAACTTACTGAGAGCATGTTCAAGCCTCTTTTCATAAAAAGTATTGAGTGGGCGGAATCTGATGTGGATGAAACTGCATCTGCGGGAAGCATTGATAGGGCCATATCTTTCTATGGCATGGTAAATAAACTTGCTGAGAACCATCGGTAAGTTACATCTGTATGTACCATATGTCATTCTATAGTTATTATTCTTATTAGGCAGGTTTTTTTTTTGCCCCAATTAATATGCTATGTTAGTTTATCAGAAGACACTGCACTCATTTATATCTAGAGTTGTTTGGTATATTATATTTCATTCTTTGATGAAATGTTAAGCTTTATGTTCCATATGAATACAAAGGTTTTTATATACCAAATCACAGTGTCAACTACTTGTGACAGTTGTGAGATTGTAGGAGATATAGAACTATATCTGAAATTGATGATAATATTGTATCCCGAATTTGTTTTCTGTGAGATGTCTATATCCTTGATTATTTATGTAACTGCAAATCATTGTGGCTTCTAAATGTAAATTTTAATTAAAAAAATTCATTGAATGAATAACCATTTACCATAATGCTATGCTCTAAATGTGTAGGTCTTTGTTTGTTTCTTACTTCAAACACTTGCTCGATAGCTGTGTTCGCCATCTTAGTGATGCTGGAAATGCAAAGGTATCTGGTTTGAGTCGGAAGAAAAAGAAGGCCAAGATTCAGGAAGAAGGGAATAGAAAAGAAGGGGGCAGTGTGTCTATCAAGAACTGGCATCTCAGGACACTAGTCTTGTCATCATTACATAAGTGTTTTCTCTATGATACTGGGACGTTGAAGTTCCTTGACTCCTCAAACTTTCAGGTTACTGAAATTTTTACATTGCCACCATGATGTCTATTCACAATCTAGAATAATTATAAACAAATATCCAGCATTTAAGCATAGTTTATTCTAAGTAAAATTTTTAGGTTAATAGTCAGTTTGTCTGTCATTCCATAGCCACACTAAAGCAGCTTGCTGCAGTATTGCATGCCTGCCTTCTATGGATGTGTTTTCCTTTTTTCCTAGACACTGAAATTGCTGTCTTTGATTCAAGCAACTGTATTTCCTTTTACAAGTATTAAATGCTTAAGAAAAAGTGGACAATCGATTGGTATACAGGCTAAAAGAAGTTTCTTACCCATCCTTATTTATTAACTATGTTGATATTCATTACTCTTGTTTCTGTGTTTGTATAAGATAATGAACAATAAAATCCAAAAAGGATCTTTCATCTTCTTGTGTGATTGGGAAGTTCTTCATTCCATTCAAAATTTCTTTGGAAGTTATCTTCAGTCCCTTTCCTTCTATCCCATTGATTAATTAAGTATTCATTTTAAAGTTGCAGTGTCTTTCAGTAATATTCTTGCTTGTTATACCCTTTAACTGACTGAGATATTATGCCGGCTGCAGATGCTATTAAAACCTATTGTTTTACAACTTAACATAGAACCACCAGCTTCTCTGGATGACAGCCTGAATATTCCAAGTGTTAAGGAAGTTGATGACCTCCTGGTTATGTGCATTGGTCAAATGGCTGTGACTGCTGGAACTGACCTTTTATGGAAACCCTTAAACCATGAGGTAAACTTTATGAATTATGCACTTGTCTGCTTTTTTTGTTTGTAAATATGTGATTCAAGGCTGAGATGCGTTAAACATGACAAGCTTCATATTTTGTTTTTCGTTATTGAGTTGAAAAGATGCATGTTATCTGGAATCCTCGGGAAACACTGTCATATTGCAAGGTTTGATTGAGAGCGAGAAAAATACACTTTGCTTCTTAAAATTGTCCAATGCCAAAAGATCTGCTTTACATGTGAAATCTATTTCTTTATGCAATAACATAATGTAGTCTGCTCTTCCCTTCAGACCCTGTGTTTTCCATCTTCATCTTGATAAATCTGAGGGTCATGAAACCAATAGATATGGCAATCTGAGTGTTTCCATCCCCATGCTTTTATTCCACAAGTTAGTAATCATTAAAGATCTACACTGACTCACCTCCTCTCTCTCTCCCAGGATTTATTCCTTTGTTAGAGATATGATTTTCCATTTCTCTGTTGTTGATTGTCAACTATTATAGTTTCTTGTTTCACTTTTTAACTCCAAACAGAGCTAAACAGCCTGTGCCATGTGCAAACGTCTTGAATGTAATCTCTTTTTTTCTTGTTTTGCAGGTGTTGATGCAAACACGGAGTGAAAAGGTGCGTGCTAGAATCTTGGGCCTTAGAATTGTTAAATATCTTTTGGAGAACTTGAAAGAAGAATATCTGGTATTCGTGGCTGAAACAATCCCCTTCCTGGGTGAGCTGCTTGAGGATATGGAGCTTTCTGTTAAATCTCTTGCCCAGGAAATTCTCCAGGAAATGGAGTCCATGAGTGGGGCAAGCCTTCGCCAATACCTATGATCATGTACTATTAGGGTAGCATTATGTTACCATATATTTATGTGGAAGAGCAGAGAAAGAAATGTATGATTAGATACATGGCTCATGGGCAAATGTATATTATGGTAATTAAATGAAATGCAGCATTTATTTATTTATTTTGGTAAGGGAAAGTTTCACCTCTCTCTCTCTGAATTGTCAATCATGTCCATCCTGCAATGTGATATCTCATCAAACGCTCAAATTCCAAATGTTCTACATTACACTTCTAAAAACTAGTTTCCAACAAATTGTTCAAGTTCGGTTTGAAGTCATCTTTTAAGGTTGACATGATAGGGTTCCCATATTTCTTGATCCACAAAACATAGAGGACATGTCTCTTTTACTGTTGCTTATGGCAAAACCACTTTCACTGGTTTTTTGTCCACTTTTTTTTATTTCTGTGATATGATTTGGTTTTTATGACCTATTTTGAAATTTAAATGGTCAGATTAAATTAAATTATTCAAATAGTGTACTTTTTTTTTAAATTTATCAAACTATTCTCTAATATAAAGTAGTTTTCCCATGCCAATGTTGTTTCTTAATCCAAGTGGCTATACGCAGTTTCTTCCTTTTACTAGCATGTTGGTATTTATGTAAATAAGACCAGACCAATGTTTTCAGTGGCTTCTAAGAAAATAACTAATTTAGGTGCCTATTCCTCACCTTTTTTATTTATTTATTTTTTTTTTTTAACTTTTGGCTAAAGTTTTTGGGTTCAAAAACAAAATACACAAGTTCTAAAAATAATTTTAATATCACTCAATTCTAAGCCGTTTGATAATTTTTTTCTTTCTACTCTAGATATGGAAGGAGATTATGATAAATGAAGGAAGAATAGCGACTTCAGTGATTTTTATGTTTAGAACGGTTACTTCAATTTCAATGAAGTAAAATGTATCCTTAGCCCCTTTGCATTTCAAGTACTAACCACAAGATAGTTTTATGTCAAGTGTGCAATTCATAATGAAGGTTTAAAAGAAAATAGTATGGATATAATATTTCTCTTTTAGAAAAGTTCTTAGAAGGAAATATGTGATGAGTAATGTTAAATTTTTCAATTTTATACTCACATTTTTCTACCACTGTAGTTAAATGTACTCTATTGGAGGTCTAGTTAAATTTACACTTTACCTAGTTAATTCGACCTACTTAATTTATTAATTTTTAATTAGCTTGGATTTAATTTGAGCCCACCATAGTTGAAAAAAAAATTCTAGTCCAGGGCAAAAAAGATTAGGAGGTAGATAGATTGTTTCAACTCCANTTTTCTACTACTCTAGTTAAATCTACTCTATTGGAGGTCTAGTTAAATTTATACTTTACCTAGTTAATTCGACCTACTTAATTTATTAAAGTTTAATTAGCTTGGATTTAATTTGAGACCACCATAGTTGAAAAAAAAATTCTAGTCCAGGGCAAAAAAGATTAGGAGGTAGATAGATTGTTTCAACTCCAAGGTAAGTTGCACCATAGTTAGTTTATACCTACAAAGAAAGAATCACTAGTAAGATTTAAACAGAAGACATTATTCGTCGAACTAGCTCAATTATACCAATTGAGTCAATTCTCAATATGAAAAACTATTACTCTAAAGTAATAAGACAAATTATCAAGACAATTATTGTCAAATCAATAATAATTTCAAGCGGATCACTCAAAAGAAAAAAAAAAAATTAGTGGGTTNTGGGTTACAATTATTGTTAAATTTTTTCATATTATCTCTACTAATCACTTAAAAATATTAGATGACCATTGAGAAAACAAAAGATGGCCATATCCTTATTACTTAAATAAAAATAAAATAGCAATTTTGGTCCCTTAACTTTACACTTAATTTTGATTTCATTCAAAAAAAATTTTTTTTGCCAATTTTGTCCCAAAAATTTTCTAATTGCACCAATATTTTTCTAATAAAAAAAACTAATGAAAAGTGGAGTTGACAAATTATGTGTACAAATGTTTCACACATGGCATGACAATTAGAGGTGACAAAATAAATTCAGCCCGACGGGCTAATGCATATAATCCGCATTTATATTGGGCCTCTAAATGGTTAGCCAAAAATTGGGCTAGGCCAATTGGGCCCGGTCTGGCCCGATATAAAACGGGTTCACTGAATTGCTTGGCATCAGAACCAACCATAAAGCTTTCGTGCAGCAGCATCATAAGCCGAAGAACATGCGATGCATTCGACGGCATGGGCAGAGAAGCGAGTATTGAGAAAGAAGATGAGGGAAAAAGGGTCCAAAATTACAGTTAGGCCTTTTTGTTAATACGACGTCGTTGCAGGAAGTTCCCACCAATCTCACCCTCAGTCGTGTCCTTCTGTTCTGCCGTAATTCAACGAAAGGCTCTTAGAAATCGTGATCGCCCTTCTGATCGCCCTTCAAAGGCTCGTGAAATTCAGAAATTGTTGAGAAGCTCAGAGGCGTGAAGCATTGAACTGTATAGCACTTAAAGTATACTCCTTTAAGCGTTTACACAGCGCCGTTAAGCTTACTCTGGAAGTAGAGGTTTGCTACTTCTATAACAATTTCTGTTTCTCAATACCCTGAATCACTGACCCTGCATGTCACTTGGGAAAATTCCTCTAAATTCTAGCTGGGTTTTCTGGGCTCCGGAAATGGTGTAAGAGAGGAAGCTGAATCAGTAACATGAATGCTGAATTCTATCTGGGTTCAGCATAGTATAATAGGATTTATCTGTTTTTTTTTTTTTTGTTGCCTAATGCTGGATTTGTAGTTCTGGGTTTTTCGAGATTGTTTTTTTGTATTCTAGTTTTAGGAAACTTATTTAGCAACTGAAGTTTCATATGATGAGCCGTGCATATTTATAATAAATTTACGAAGTTATCATAGTATGATCCTGTGTTCTGAGTTTTTATGGGTTTCCATGCTCGTTTTGAGTATTGTGATAGTTCACACATTCTTTCACTAAAATATGACAGGGCGTAATATATTAGATGAATACTCATTGTTTTCTGTGGTTGTAGATATTTGTTTCTCTATAGATGGCTGAAATGGGGTTTATATAGTATGTTGACGTATTTGGGTTTAAAGTGATTTTCCCCATATGATTTTGGTAGCTAAGTAATTCAGAATGTTGCTAAGATGGAGCAAAGCAGTAAGTCATTTCTCGAGAATTGGATCTCAAAATAATTTGAAATTCAGCAAAGATCTTTGTGCTGTGACACGCCAAAGCTATGCAAAGGTTGCTGCAGCTGCTGGACCAACTACAAATGATTTTAAAGAGACAGGTTTTACAGGCAGACCCATGGTATGAATATAGAAAAGCACATTCCTTTTACACAGAAAATTCAACAGTACTGGAATTTTGGATCTGGGTTTACTAGTTAGTGTTGATTAGACCTGAGATTCTTTTTACAATTTTGGTTGTGTGTGTGTGAGATTTCTAGAGTTATACAATATGTTCTTGTAGCTTATTTCAAGCATTGCAAATAATAACATACATGTTGGTGCATGGTGATCTCATATCAGAATTTTCGTAAAGTATATACCATACTGTGTTATGCAGTACTTTTTCCCCCCTTCCTCCATTTTTCCCTGGTGGTTTCAATTATTGTGTATAAACCAGTGTTCCAGAGAAGGGGGCGGGGAGGCGGGCGCTAATCTTGTTTTATTTATAGACAATGCTGTCTGCTTGGGTTGATGCTAATAGTTAAAGTGCCTATATGTTACAGGTTAACTTAGATAAAATGTTTTGGTCTAAGCCCTGTTCTCTTGCCTTGGCCCATGATTCTCCCCTGAGAGTTGAAGAACCAAATTTTGAAGGCATCAAGCGCTTTTTCTTAAAACTGATGCTGTTCTATAGTAAACAGAGCAAGTCAATTCGAGGGGCTAATGTGGTATATCGGAGAATCATTTCACAAGTTGATAAACCGCCCATTTATGAAGGTGACTCCTTGACTTTAATAGTATAATCATGTTAAATTTATTTAATATAATAACTCTTGTTGCTTCTATCTTTGTTAAGGCCTCTCCTGTCCAAATATCCACTGGCTGTGGGGTTTTTTTGTCAACTCTATATCCTTTTTATCCAACTATTCTGCACCTAGGGGGTGAGAGAGAGAGAGAGAGAGAGAGAGAGAGAGAGACTTGTAAACTTTGAGGGTCTGCAAGCTACGTTTCTTGGTGACCAGTTTAGATGTTCTGGTAATATGAAGGATGGTAAGATTTGGTGGAGATGCGCTATGTTTTTCTTAGGTTTTTGTTTTTTCTTTTTTGTGGATTGAGAGATACGGCAACATTTCTAAAATAGATTGCACATCTGTTTTTAATGTGGGACACAATTGTTAACTTTTTTCCTTTGGGCTTTTGCTACTAGTTTTTCCAGGTTATTCCCTTATGGATAATCAGAGATTTAAAAGCTCTGTTGTGTTTGTGTATTTAATTTTTCTTTTTCTTTTAGAAGAAATCAATTGTTTTAATTTTCATTTTACCAAAGAAATGTTTTAGTTCAGTCGTCTTTTTCTGATGGATTCATTAAGATGTATCCCCTCCATCTGATAATTTTATCCACCTTAAAAAACTCAACTATTTATGGAAAAATATTAATTTAATATACTCTTTATTTGGCCACCTTCCTGTGGAGGGTGAGTCAGGGCTATGATCAGGAAAATATCTTCTTTTTTAGTCCAAATATGAGTAAAGTGGACTTTAAAAATATTGAAATTAACATAAATTTAACATGAACAATGTATATATGCTTGACATTTTTCCTTTTGGTTGCAATAAGAATCAGTGGTGATAATGTTATGGGGGGAGTGTGATATGGATCAGTGCTTGTTAAACCAGCATTGAGTTCTTGTAGCATTCTAAACTGCTCTCTTCTGTGTGCAGTGTTTAGCTTGGAGAAAACATTCAAAACAACATACTCATTACTTGTACTTCACATGTGGCTATGCTTGCGTCGCTTGAAGCAAGAGGGAAAGGAGGGTGTGGAATTTGGGCAGTACCTGTATGAGATATACAATCATGATGTGGAGCTGAGGGTGTCTAAAGCTGGAGTGAGTGACTTCTGATGTGTATAATCTACTTTGGAATCTTATCATTACTAATGATTTTTTCTTCCTATAATCTATTAGCCACAATTTATCTCAAAAAGTCAAATGTACTGTTCATTATTATTCTTATTAGTTCAACTGCATGAATATTCTGGTTATTTCTCCTTTTGAACTTTACAGTTAATTTTATTCTTATTCAGTAATATAGTCTAACATAAATTTGATCTTTGGAAAGGATCTGTGTCTGATATTGCTTGCCTAGGTTATGTATTGATATGTCTTCTGTTCAACAATTTTTTCTTTTGTTAATTCTGGTTGAGTGATAAACATAATTATTTCAAAAGAACCTATTTTAAGGTTGCATGGTTTACAATTTTTGTTATCCAAGATTTTGAATGATGAGAATCTGTCATGATATGTTCATCCATTTTTCATTTTCTGATGACCTTGTAGGTCAGTAATTAGTGTTTAGGCTAATGCTTCAATTTGCAAGGAGGAAATATTTTGGGTGTATATACAAAGTGGACTTAACAGGCTCTATATTGGTGGATGCTGACAATTATTTTTGGAATGGCAGGTTAACCTACTGTTGATTCGGTGGATGAAGGATCTGGAGAAAATATTTTATGGGAACATCGTTGCTTATGATACTGCAATGCTTCCTGAAGCTAAACCAGATGATCTTTCTATTGTGATATGGAGGTAGATTTTGATCCGAACTCAATCCTTTCTTCCATAGCATGATTTATTGTATCTTTCAATCCCAACTGAACTTTTTGCACCTGTTGAGAGTTGACAACTTTCACTAAAAAATCCTTCTCTGCTTCACTTGTTAAGACGTTGAGCCCGTGACAATGCAGTCCTATAATGCCTTTAAAAGTCTTCTCATTTTCTCAATGATTCACAATGTATGCTTATCTGTGTTTGTGTTTTTTGTTTCAGGAATATATTTTCTGATGATGGTTCGTCAACACCAGATGATGCCGCTTTGCGATCAGTGCAGGTATGTCTTCCCAATGATGTAAAGTCTTGGTTTGGTATTTGTGGAAGGGAAAATGTGCGTGACTTTTGACATGTAGCCATTTTAGAAATGCTGACAGTTTTAGAAATACTATCTTTTGTATTAGAGTCTCTTTGCCAAACTGGGAAGCATGTAGTGATCACTTGTCATAAAATGAATAGGACCTGATGTGGGACTTCTTTTTCTAGAGCTTACTTTCTTTTTTGTTGATTGCCATTTTGTCTATCAAAAATTCCTTTTTTATTATATTCAAGTCTATATCATAACCATCTCTTGTTTATTTTCCTTTGTTTTAACAAGTCTTCCACTTTTTCCACATTTATCTTGAGTACATATATTGCTACTGAATCTCATGTCCGTGCATAGGCAATGGCCAGGTATGCTCGCCAGGAAGTAAATTGCCTGTCTTTAACAGGTAAATACTGTCTGTTCTTCTATCTCCTTGTATGTGAAAACTGTTTCTCATTCTATCAGGTTATTGATAATAGAGTGGATGAAAAACGATGTTACTTAGACGTAAAATGAGCTCAAGAGCTCCTCTGCAAAGGTCTTGCTATAGACCGGGCTCGTAGGCTAGTACTGTTAGTAAGGAGTATTGTCTAGGAAGGAACTCAAATATAATCCAATTGAAAATGTTGATAAGTTTGTTTTGTGTTTCTTGAAAGTTTTTCATTTTTTTACTGGATGCTTCTAATGCCATTTCATTGGTGTTAGAGCACGATCTTTTGCAAACTTTTTGCCAATACTACTTCATGGGCCCTTTGTGGATTAAACTGTTTCTGACATCCACAGTACTCTTACTTACTGGGTGTCCATCAAATAGATAGAACAATTTTGTGACTCGTTGCATCATGCTCCCTGCAAGTCAAATATATAGAACTATAGCTTTGAAATATATAGAACAATTTTGAACTCATTGCATCATGCGCCCTGCATGTCATTTCATACTGCTTATAAACATAGAATTTGAACTCACTACATCATGCTTCCTCTGCATGTCACTTGTTCTGCTAGTTGAAAGCATGACACAATGTTTGTGAAAGGATTGCAAACATCCTTTGGATATGATATTATTTTCTTATCTGTTTCTTTTTTTCTTAAAGATTTTCTTTGTATCTGTTTTGTCTAAATTTAGATTTCTGAGTCATAGAATTTGAATTGGCAGATAAAGAAGCCATGTTCTCAGGGAATTTCATGTTTACCTCATTGGAGCATGAGAAGACAAGTGCAAAGAGGAGTCATTGATAAAATTAATCATTTCTGATACTGTGATAAAATAAACCTTATATACGGCATTTTTTACATTCTTTTTTTACTTCTAAGAAAAATATTCATTACATAAGTACTGTAAAAGCTGGTATCATTTTCCAAAAGGTCTATGTTTAGTTAGCTTGGTATCTAGAAACAGAAAGTCCACATTTTTGGATTGTGAAAAAAAGGGAGAAGTGATTAAAGTGTAACCTGTAACTCGTTTCTTTGTTCATTACTCTTCAGAGTTTTCATAGCTTTAGTTCTCTGAATGAAATGCAATGCAATTGATCATATTACTAGTTACTCACCGTGGCATAGATCAGAAATTGGTGCCTTCATTTTTCATGTTTCAAAGCAAACTCTTTTCAGTAGTTAGTTGATGACTCTTGCATATTAACTTTTTATGAGTACAACTTAATTATTATCAAAACTTTGTTGAAAATTTTTGCAATTCATGTTATCTTAGTTGATGACCTTTCCATCTGTTTCTACCCCTTAACAACATCATCATTTGGACATTTCTCAAGGTGTTTATAACCATTATCTCAATAGATGACATTCACTAGAACCATGTAGCTGATGGATTTATTTTCTTGGGTGAGACACTCCTATAGGCAAGAAATCCATGTGTCCAATAATTTTATTTTGGAGAAAACATATTGGCTTATTGGTCCTATTTTCTTCACTGTGGTGCAGTAGAGAACAAATACAAAGATCACTTAAATGAACATCTTCATTTGGACATGAGGAGCATTGAAAAATATGAAAACTTGACATTGAAACTTAGGTGCTAGCTCATTAAGATGAGAACTCTTTGATTTGTTGATCATTAATAATTCTTCATCTGAATAAATTGAGTATATATTTTCTTCTTAGATACCATGCCGGCAACGATGAATTAATTGCACTACATGAAAGTTGTAATGCTTGCCTGTATTCAAGGAAATGTAATAATAGTGAGTTGAAAGAAACAAGAAATGAAAAGAAATAAGGAGAATGAAGCTAAGAGATTCAAGAGAATGTGGAAGCAATGAGGATTTGGTGATAATATATATATATATATATATATATATATATATATATATATATCTCTGTGTCTGTGCACATGCGCACGGGTGTGGAATATTTTTTTGTATAAGAACTAATAAAATTAATTTGAAGGGGTGTTTTTAACCCAAAGTGCTCGATTTCCATTTCATTTAAGAAAAGAACACCCAATCATGGAAATTATATAACCTTTCATTATTTTCTTATCCTTTCCTTACATTAGCCTTATCCAAGTAAATTGTGTGTTCAACCGATTAAGGTTTGAAATCCTTCTAATAAGCTAGGCGTTTTTTTTTTTTTTTTTTTTT